>OX344841.2:14202500-14549901 GCA_947037095.2 Nycteola revayana | reverse complement strand
ATACGAAAATGGAACATTACACAGATGGTTAAAGTTTTCGTACTATTTAAGATGTGAGCTGCGAGGACTTCGGTTTTATAATTGAACTTTTCTGTAAAACAACTCTGTTTTCAGCAGTAGCGATATCTAGTATGCTAGGTTAAAAAGAGGACCATTATTTACATATATGTAAAAAAATAAAGGCATAATTATTCATTATATATATAACACATCACATGGTTTACATTGGGAGCGCAAAAAATGCGTATACGACGCAAATAAATGCCAAAGAACTTGTTTGACAAATTTCCGCTTTCCATGTTACCCTCACCTTAGCCTGTCTATGCATTGCTTAATAGCAACATGTAGTGACTAATGTCACTACTAATACCAATTTCATATGATTGGATGTATCCCTATTTAACCTAACACACTGTAATTACATGTAAAATGCGTTTTAAATATAATTAGTACTGCCAATGATGTTACTCTGTTAAAGTAGCGTTCTTTTAGAACACTACAGCCAAGGTACATTATTGATTCATGTCATAATCCTATGCTGGCGACCTTAAGCCATATCATAAACTGGGGTAATTAGGGAATGTGATACCACTTGTATTTATAAATGTAATACAATAACAAACTTCTTTACTTCACTTTAATGTAGTCATAAAGGCTTATTTCCACATATTAATATAATTATAGACCTCAGAAGCATAAGGACGGATGTACTATATTTCATAAGCATTCGGTCGGTAAGTGCCAGTTTACAAAAAAAATCGACGAATGTTTTTAACTTATGCTTCAGAGCTCTAGAATTGAAAACGCATGACAGTTGACTTGGTACATGCCAGTAGACTATTGTCGCTTGCGGGTGCGTGGTGTGGTCGGGGTGCGTGGCGTGGCGGGGCGCGTGTGGCGGCGGGGGCGAGCGCGCGTGGTCGGGCCTCAGCTGGCGGGCGGCATGGCGCAGTCGGCAGCTCGCTCGGCTCGCAGCCACTCAACGAACTCGTCCAGCATTACGGGCCCTAAACAAAGTAATTAGTAAGTTACGTTCATTAAGCTAACTGAATAAAAACAATGACTTCAATACGTAGACTCGCCATTGGGTACCAAAAAGATGCTCGCCTATTTTAATTTATTCAGTTATGCAAACTGTGAAATTACGTAAGATATTTAGTAAAATGATACTGTATAAAAAGTTTCAGTAACTTATGATATGCGTATGACAGTTAGGTGGTCGGTAATTTAATGAGTGCAATTTAGTCATACAAAGTTTTATTCCGAAGGGCGAGCCTATTGAAGTCATTGGATAAAACGCGAAATATTAAAGCAGTATTTTATAATGAAAACATGGCTTGTTTAAAAAAATAGTTGGTAGAGTCTTTTGCTACAGTTATACCCTATATATTTTGTGTAAAAAAAAAATAAGTTAAGTAAAGGTGTTTAAAAAAATAACACATGCGAATAAATAAACACAATTGTCATGACTTTATGGGGATTTTCATGCAGGATTTTTTGTCAAGTTTACCTTTAAATCAGTTTTTTTTAAAGTTCCTATCTACACAAGAATTTAGGAAAATGAATATTTAAATAATAATATAGACTCACACGCTCCGTCCGCATCGTAGGTAGTGAGCTGCGTGTCGACGGAGCGGCTGAACTCGAGGATGTTGCACCACTGGTCGCGGTTGACGACGCGGTAGCGCCCGCAGCGTTGCAAAAACTCTGACAGCGGCGCACGCAACGCCCAGCGCGGTAATAAAACTCCCAGCAGCGCTCGCGCCGTAGCCGTGTCTAGTGATCGCTGGTCCTTATCCTGGAACGAAAAGAAAGGAAATAATTTTAATTTTGAATTTTGAAATTACAAATTTTTGGGTTACATATATTTGCATACTGTTTAGAAAAAAAATACATTTATTTTGAACATGGACCTCCTTCTAGCAGATTCTAGCAAGCCAGGGTCGTCGAGGGATATTGCCGTGATCACTACGTTTGGCAGGCGGAGTGCTGATAGATGCCAATCCATCGGGTGTATGTGCCATAATCGCCTTTAAATACACCCATTGGAAGATATGGGTTGGTCTATTCTAAGCCGGAAAGCACGCGGGTTTTATAACACAGAATTTTTAAGTCATATTATGAAGCAAACTTTTTTACAGTGTTCTATATAAAAATATTAGTAAAAACTCACCCTAGCAAAATCATATGAATATCTGTATATAGCCTTAAATACATATGGATCATTGAGTAAATTGCGTAGATAGTCTAATTTGTTTTGCAGTTTGTGCACATTATCGCATTGTAGCTCTGTTAAACCTGAAAACAAACAAATAAATTGTTTTTTTTTTCTTCTACACATCCGTGATTTAAAATTATTTTAAAATTTCTATTATTTTTTTTTACTGGGTTCATATTGACCAATAGTTTTTGTTGTAATATTTTGAACCACTTTTATTGATATTTTAAGTTTTGTTATAGTTATGAGTGCTGTGTTGCCACTTACCAGTTGAATGTATGATTAACATGACCTGACTCAAAAATCTACTGCGGGGCATGAGATAACTAATAACATTATCATATTATTAATATCATTTTTTGGATTTCTTAACAAGCTTAAGTCCTCTTAATTTATTACTATACTCGACATCAAAATGTCTGGATGCAATTTTTTTATGTAATAAAGTATCAACCATATTCATAAAACATAATTATTTAAGTTTTTCGAAGGAAAAATTATTTTTATGTTTTAAGTAAAAAAAAGTCACATTGTTACCTTTTATCCATTCATCCTGTGAGAAAAATCCCATTTGTTTAGCTCCCATTTTGTACGCGATCACCAACATGACAACATTCTCAGGGTCCACACTCAAGTCCTCACAAAACTTCTCCATACCTTCAGGACCTGGAATATGACAATTATTATATTTAATTCATCATAGTTAAGTTTTTTTCGGACGATCATATGTGTAGTTAGCCATGAGGCTTTTACTCGTTCATTAGGTATACAAATTAAGAACTAAGAAACCTGCGCAAGCGGGAGCCCCCTGTGAGTTTCGACCTCGGCTCAGAGCGCTTGCACGGAGGAATGGAGGGATTATCTCTTTTAGTTATTTAGGGAAGTTTTGTGCAACTGTTATACTATAATTATGTAGAAAAAAAGTCAAGACCTGTGGTCGGAAAACTGCGGCCCACGGGCCATAGGTGTCCTTTGGACGATATTTGTGCAGCCCAACAGCTAACGGTTTATTATTATTGTATGTTTAAGTATAATGTTAATTTATTTTAATGTCTACAACTGCATTATATCTGGAAATGCAAATAAATAAGTGTAAAACTGTTTTTCTTCTTCTGTTTTGGCTGAAGCCAATGCCCATTTATGGCGCATATAACTGTAGTAGAAATAATCAATGTTTATTACCTTGTATATGCCGTAAATAAATGCATTTTCTTTCTTTCTTTACAAAACCTTAAATAAAACTTTTGAACTTAAGTCCAAACTACAGACCACTTTTTCTTTTAACTTTGCACAGTAATATTGACTGGACCTCTAACTTTAACAAGACATTTTGCACCCCTTTGTTTTGATGCATTTTCCTTCCATACAGTTTTTATTGTGTGAAAGTGTTAAACATGCATAATTCTCGTGCACTTTAAATATATAAATTTGATAATAGGAAGGAGAACTATACAATAACTAACTGTAGATTTCGATTTCTCCATACATCAAAATTATGTTTCAGGTTTTAAGGATGAGCACTGATTTGCCAGTCAGTCATTCAGGACAAAACATTTTATCGTATAAATAAGCATTTTTTCTACTGACCTAAAACATCTGGTTCTGTAACTGTGGTATATTCTTTAAACCAAGTTAAACATTTCTTTACGCTAAAACTTGTGTCTTCTGATTTGGAATGTCGCCGTGAGCTGAAACAAAATATATAAATAATGTTAAATGCATGCAAGTTTTATCGTTTCAATAACTAGCATTTTAGGTTAGTGCGTCATGGGGTGATATAAGTTTGGGAACTGAATAGGGCAGGGACCTGAACTACAACACAGAAAAGGTTCATATAAAATTATGTAATGTCCAATATATGGTAAATAGTTTAAGGGGTTTTTTTCCCTTATTATGGTGAAAAAAAAACCCTTAAATTTCTCTAAAATTATTTGTCAATACTAATACAATGTAATCATTTTAAGGACTTAAAAAAAGTGACATGTATACAATTCACAAACATGTTGGTCATATAAGTTCATTTATAAGTCCCTTGAATCTAATTTCATTCTGCTGATATTTTATTTATTAAACATGCAGTTGTAATTCATATATGTAGTTATAATATGTGAACTTGTCGGTGGTTATACTAAGTCTACACATATAAAACATAAACACAACATACACATAAAATATGGATATTATTTACAATTGCAATTTTATCTTTCACGTCCACTGCTGAACATGGGCCTCCTCTTTAACAGACCATAGCAAGCCAGTGTTGTTAAGGAATATTACCACACTTGGCAGGAGGATTGTTGATTGCAGTAAGATGAGAGTATCTTTGAGCTGATAGATGCTGCTGCCCATCCATCAGGTGTATGTCCCTTAGTCGCCTTATACAAAACCCATAGGAAGATATGAGGTGGTTTATTCTAAGCTGTTAACCACACGGCATATTGCATACTAGCTTCCATGGTTTCTCCCGCGTAACTCCCATTCCCGTGGGAATTGCATAATAAAAATAGCCTACAGCCTTCCTCGATAAATGGGCTATTTAGTATTGAATAAATTTTTAAAATCGGACTATTGTTTCCTGAGGTTAGCCCATTCAAGCAAACTTTTCAGTTTTATATATTAGTATTAGATAGTGATACTGGAACTTACTTGCTATTTCTAGATCGTTTATGATGGTGATGGTCTTCTAATGCGGTGGCTCCGGGAAGAACTTCGCCCCCGTTAGTGGGGGCGCCGCTCCGCGTGCGTTTGCTGCACCGAGGCATCGCTCCACCACCCTGAAGAACCAACTAGATATTATTATTATACCAGGCTACACAACATTTCAGTACATTTTAGATCTTGACAATAGTTTTACTGAACACAGATTGTAACAAATCGAACCTATTTGGAACATTGTCTATTATGAATTTAATAGTGTACTTGTCATATTTTATACCTACTATGTTTTTTAACATTGTCGAAATAAATGTTATGTAGTGCAACTCAGACCAGCGCCTTTTATACCGATAATAATATAATATCAGTGCGTAACACAGAATAAGAAGAAAAAATTCACAATCAAGATCAAGAGAAATCCCTAATATGAAATAAATTAATGCACTTATCTCTGCAACTACCAGTATAATTTGAATAGATATTTATGCTTTTTTATTTATCAAAGGTAAACACAATATAGGTACACCATTGATACTTAATATTAACGAATGGAGATATATTTTACATAATCTCAAAATAAAGAATGTTAACAACCAAAGACAAATATTTCTTTTGATTTGAATTCATTTAGACAGATAGCTCCCGGCTTTATTACATGCATAGTCCTACCAGCCTATTTGGTTCATATAGATCAATCTCAAAGAGATTAGCCATCTGTGCAGGGCATATTATAGTGCACACAGATATACTCTCTATTCCTTTACTTTCAAAATCCAGTGGGACCACTGAAAGATCAGCTGAAGGACCAACAGCTTAACATTCTCTATGAGGATGATGTGATGTGTGCGTAAAAAAATTCTAAATGGAAAAATTCTAGTAACAATATTTTTTGCATTAACTTGGGCATTGAATGTAGGAGTAACGCTAACAAAGTTAGTTACGGTCGAACATATTACCGCTAGAACAAGTAGGAAGTCAAGCTCCCTTGTCTTTAAATAATACTAGAGAATGAGACAAACCAATCATCTTACAACAATTGGCACAACATTTTACCATCATAAATGTTAAGATTATAATTGTTGCATTCAAATAATTAGTGTTTGTATCAGTAGAACTAAATTTATTTGCATAACAAACACTATTAATTTTAATGCTCTATGGCATGGTATGGTAAACTAACAGTCTGCAATTTTTCGAGAGGCAAGGGCCACATAGTTGCCTTATTAGGTAGAAGCAGGCCACAATTATTCATAATTTGAATACTGTGTCCTACTTATGAGTGCTTGCTTGCAGTTTTCGGTTTCTATAAGAATTCTATTTGATTGTACTATTTACACATTATAACCGCATTAGGGGAACTGAAGACAATAGCTTTCTCGTACAGTGTATTGCTTTGAACCTATTTAATCATTCCAACAATTACATATGAGATAAAAAAAAATAGTCATGTATAACAAACACTGACTTCAACATACTAGTCATTTGGACCAGATACTTATGGAATTCAGCACTTCCATAAGTATCTATTTCTCATAACATGTAAGGCCATATCATATAATATCATTGGATATGGTTCTGTTCTGGCCAACCTCTGTAGCATAGCAGTATTTGGCTCACTTTAAATTTCGAAGGTTGTGGATTTGATCCCCAAGAAAATATTTGTGTAGATTCTAAGATTTCTATCCAAGTCTGGGTGGTTGAGGGACTACCCTCTATGCCTCAGAAAACATGTTAAGCCCTTGGTCCCAATTGTTAACACAATTGTAAACCAGGGAACTGGCAGCAGCGTTTTCCTTGTGTGCTACAACATATGCAACAATAGATGTAATATGGGCTGATCATCAAAGAAGCATTGTCGAGTCACTATACATATTTCTCTAAACATGTAAGGGCATTTATCCTAAAGTATCATTGGATAAGGTTCTATACGGATGTTGAGGATGCCCATACATATAGTTACACTGATAAGTCAAGGAGAGCTTAATGATTTGATTATAGTTGTTATGCCTAATGAAGAAGACAAAATAGAATTTGCTTTGTTGGTTTTAAAAATTACACAGGTTCTATTCCTGCTTTGTTAATCTGTGTATAGACCTTGTGCTGTAGATCTAACATGTGTACAGAAAAGGGAACAACAGCAAGATCATAGCAAGTAGAAAACACAAATAGACTAAATAAGTCTAAATTACATCATGAGAAATTTATCTATTACCATCTGACAGATAATGTTTTGTGGCCGTAGCCCAAAGGCTAGGTCGTCGGATTTGTGATCTTGAGGTCACCGGATCGAACCCTACCCATTGCACTAGCAATGTGAACCCACTCTTAATACAAGCATTTTAGCTTAGCATGAGGGGTTAACAAGAATACTAGTAGACTGCAAAACTCTGGGAGTAAGCTTTTAAAAAAAGAGAAGAGAAAGAGAATTTAATTAAATTAAATTATGTGTGATAGAATAAGTAATAGAAAATATATTGTAAGCCAATTTTGTTTCAGGACAATTTAGCAAGAAGTATGTTTGAGGTCTCTACAATCAGCAGTTTAAGCTGTGCATTAATGTGTCAGTCAGTCAGCACAAAGTGCTTAAATAATATAGATGTTTTTATTATTAATTAAAATTATTTGGACATATAAGAATCAATTATTTTTTCTAAACAACTAAGGTAGTTAAAAATATTTCTTATATAAATGATATCTCTATATAGTTCTAGGTATATGATTAAAATTATAAACATCATTTTGTTCTAGGGAATCATTGAAATATTTCTTAGCAGTTTTGTGTTTAATATGACTCTGCCTACTACAACCAACCATTTTTAGTGACATAAGTATAGCTTTAAATGTTAGCTTTTATTAAGAGCCACTACGAAAGATCATCATCATCCGTTTAATACACTCCGCTTACAACAACAGAATTTCATAAAATGATCCTGTTAAAATAACAACAATACCACAGAAACATTTTGTATGTGTACATTATGCAATAGATTTTTATGTATTTTTATTTCTGGTGGTCACAAATAATTATTATTCTTGTAAATATGATCTCTTGGCCTTAATTATCACCAATTTCTACTCAATGCTGATTCTAAAATTATTTTTATGGTTTAAAATGTTATATTGTTCCTTACCTTGTTTATATATGTTTTTTACTGCTTCATCAATTTTTAGAATGATTTATTAGAAAATATTATATCATCATAAAAATGTGTATAACAAAACAGATTATTTAGATCTTGTATGATATTTACTTATTGAAAAGAAAGTTGCCTTTAAACCATTACAATTGTAATAGTAATTGATTTATTATTGTTAACAATTGAAAATCAGTATAAGCATATCAAATTGAAAACCAATAGAGGTATATCTACATCTAACCTTGGAAGAAATAGATACCTCAACAGCTGGGTGTGACAGAAACATATGATTTTCATTACTACATATACACATTTAGAGGTTAGTGATGATTATTAATAAACCCACAACCCATAATATACACCAGTAGCCAATTGAAACAAACCTGAACAAGATAGAGTACACATATACTTTCGAAACATGACCCCAGCACAAGAATCTACAAAATGTTTACCTACACACCTCAATTGGCAAATATATGCTTACGATATTTATCTATCACAATAATTACTAATAAAATTATTGGAAATAGGTGAAACTTACGATTGGTGGTAGATTCGATATGAAATTGGGAAACTTAAAAGGGTTTGCGTCTCCTATTTTGCGAATTTTGTAAGTACAGCTTCACGAAAAAATGTCTTCTTGACAGGTCGATATTAACCTGAAATAAAAAAAAATCAATGTGGGCCTAAAGAAAGAATGCTATAAACAAAATGAAATATAATGATACAATAAACAGTATTTTGGTTATTCATCATAAATCGATAAAATTATTTGTATAAAATTGTATGTGAAATCATATTCGTTGACGATGTTTCATGCAAATTATTTTAACTGTAAATTATCTTACCTATATATTCAGAAAGGTCACTAATAAACTGAGGAGTAGTTACGATAAAATAATAACTACAAAATCATTTCCACAGTATTAAAATATAATAAATTGTTAAAACCAAACAGCAGACACAGCGGCTGAGAAAACTCAAAACGAAATTAGCGTTTAGTTATTGCGGTATGATGAACACACGTTGTCATAGAAATAGCGAGATATATTATATTTTGTCGGTTTTCGTTATAAATTTTCATACAAACTTGATAAATACTTAATTTTTATATAATAAGGGGTTGTAAATGTAATTATATCATATAATTTTTAATCTTTTGTGTTGCAAAAAACCATAAAAACTTATAAACTAAACGAATTTTATAAAATTACGGGGTAAAGAGCCACAATTATAAAGGTCCATGTTAACTGGTGGTAACTGAAATTAAATTAATGTTGGAAAATATAATTAATACAATTTATAGTACTTTCTGTGTGTAGTGCTTAATTTATACTACTACTAGGTATATATTTATTATTACTATTATATTACATATATTTATCATTACTAGGTCGTACCATTTTGACGTCTGCGTGAAAAAATTACATCAGGACAATCCCGGTTCAAAAAAAACATCTTCAATGCTCTGTTCCAAATATTATCATAATATTACTTTATTTATTATTAGTCTTAGTGTGCAAGCATAAAGCGATCCTCTATAAAAGGCCTATCTAGGCCTCAGTTTATCGCGAGCAAACAAACAGATAAACTCTTCTGCTTTTCTAGTATTAGTATAAATAAGTTTGCTGGTAGGTATTAACTGAAATAATAATATTACAAGCTTTTATTTAACTTGCAATGTAATATGTATGTAGGTAATTTGTTCGGGTGAAATCTTGCAACTCAATTTTTGAGCAGATACCCTTAACCTCAAGCTGAAATTTTGCAAGCATAAGTAAATCGCGTGACACTGCAATAATATGGTACCATGGAGCTGATCTGATGATGGAGTCGGAAGGTGGCCATAATAACTCCTGTACCTACTGAACAAGATAGTCGAGTTTGGGCTCGTTTGTTTCGTGTTTACGAGTACTTACCATTGCACATGATGACGAGGGTCTGATGAGGAGCAGGAACATTACCACTGGTACGCCCTTAATACAAGCGTAAAGAAAGTCGATTTTAGGCTCGTTTGTTTTGTGTATATGAGTAGGTACTTTGATGACGAGGGTCTGATGAGGAGCCGGAACATTACCACTGGTGCTCGCGTTCGTCAAAATCGGTGGTATACACGTGGTGTAAATCCTAACCTTGTTATCAAGTGAAAGTTTGCTGCGTGAATTTAGAAGAAAATGTAGATGACTGAGCGTAACAAAGCCCGTGTACGGACGAACGGTTTCCACATGCGCTTTGAAATTTCGTTTTCGGTCAAGTATTATACAAAGTACGATGATTGCCAATATATATTAAGAAAATATACGCCCTATGATACCTTGGAATTCCAGTAAATAGGGTTACAAGGTAAAGACTAAAAAGTAAAAAATAAAATAAAAAGTAAAAGAACATTTTTAAATACAAGCTTTTATGAAAAAATAACGCGTACTAAAAAGTAAAAAATAAATTAAATTTGATTAGTAATTCAATTTAATTTAAATTCAATTTCAAATATCAAAATATATGAATGATTATCCGTGTGGTTTCCGGCTTAGAATAGACCACCCCGTGTCTTCCCATGGGTGTCGTAAAATGCGACTTAGGGACATATGGCTGATGGATGGGCAGCAGCATCTATTAGCTCAAGGTTTACATCTTACTGCGATCACCAATCCATCTGCCAAGCGTGGTGATTATGGCAATATCCCTCTACGATCCTGGCTTGCCAAGGGTTAAGAAGAGGAGGCCCATGTTCAGCAGTGGACGTAAACGGGCTGTTGATGATGATGAATGATAAAAGCTTGAGGCATTCTTCTTTGTACATGTTTCAGTGCCTCAAGCTATTATAATTTACCTATATATTTTGATATTTGAAATTGAATTAAAATTAAATTGAATTCCGTCAAATTGAATTTATTTTTTACCTTTTTACGCGTTATTTTTTAATAAAAGCTTGTACTTATTTAAAAATGTTTTTTTAATTTAAATTTAATTTTAGTAGATGTGGCTAACAGTATTACTAACAATTTATTCATACGATCCTGTAAAAGTAGATATATGTAGGTTTAGAAATAAAAATATATAAATAAATATTATTATATACTTGCCTAAGTCTGTTTCATGGTTGGTACCTATAGCTGACACATTCCATGAAGCGTTACTTGTTCCGTTTCAGTATTATTTGCTAAAAAAATAAACACAAATTATTAATTAAAATTCTGGATTTTTATTATAATGTCTCCTTTTCCTGCTGCAAGAAATTTCTGTTTTGAAATAAGCTGTACCTTTGTATCGTGCGTTTCACTTAATGTATTTTCTTTGTTAGTAAGTATGTGTTATGTGTGTATCTACATATATAAATAAATAAAATAAATAAATTCGGTATACAAAAATTTGTAATAAAAAGAATCAGTAGGTAATTTAAAGCGTTTTAATTTAATTTTAGTTTGTATTTAAAAAATATATTACTAGCTTCCCGTGAGCGTTTTTAACATAATGAAATTGCCTTCCTTAAAAAATGGGATATCTATATATAAAATATTTTTTTCAAATCGGTCTAGTAGTTCCTGATATTAACGCATTCAAGCAAACAAACAAATAAACTCTTCAGCTATATATATATTAGAACTAGATTCCCGCGCGCGTATTCACCCGCGTAACTCCCGTTCCCGTTGTAACATCATAACGAAATGTAACATATAGGCGTCCTCGATAAATGGGGTATTTAACATTGAAAAAATGTTTCAAATCGGACTACTTAGTAGTTCCTGAGATTAGCACGTTATAGTTATCGGATAGCTGCATCATCAGCCCGTACAATATCCACTGCTGAACATGGGCCTCCTGCCGAGGAAGGGTTTTTCCATAGTCACCACGCTTGGCAGGCAGATTGGTGACCGTAGTGTTATGTTGTACTACACAGGGAAACGCTGCTGCCCGTTCCCAGGGTATCCGCTTGTTATAGATGATGTTATAACAATCGGGACCAACGGCTGAACGTGCTTTCCGAGGCACGGAGGGTAGTCCCTCAAGCAACCAGACCCGGAAAGAAATCTTAGAAGTTACACTAAGATTTCTTGTCCGGTGTGGGGATCGAACCCACGACCTACGAGGCTCAAAGCGAGACTTATACCGCTACGCCACGGGGGTTGTCATCGGATAGCTCAGCGACAAATATTATTTACTCTTATTTAATTTGTAAGTTGACATATTTGGTAGATTAATTATAACTAGGTACCTACCTAAGTATCTAAAACATATTCTTATGATACAGTTTCTTTTTCATGTCAAAAATGTAACTTGTAATCGAAGTATGCCTTGTTGGAACCAAACCTTTCTTATACCATATCAATTATGGTTTAACTTAATAACTAAGTACGTGAAGCAAAAGCTTTGTTTTACGAATATTGCTCGGAAGGACGAGTATGAAATTTCTGTTAGGTATAGTTTATATAGAGAAGAAGCTGATATTTTTATAAATTATGTTCGAATTTCGACCACTGGGCGACCACTAGTTTGGAGCAATATGCATACACTTATACAGATGAATACTACAATACTCGTATCACTATATTATTATTGTCTTACCAAATATTTAGCGAAAGGTACCCAAACAGTAGTTAGAATAGGAAACAAAGCGCCTAATCTGGTAAAGGCTCAATTTACGAGGGTGTTCCCCTCGCGACACCCCTGGTGCGTCGGCTACCGACTGTCTAGATTCGGCCTTATTCATTATCGATTTTAATTTATTTGAATAGGCTGTACACGTTTGGTCTTTGCCTCATGCGGCGAATTTAAGTGATTAAGGATTTTCTTTATGAATTTTGGCGCGTAGGTAATGGAAGCTTATATAGAATTCTGTTTGAGTGGGTGGATTGTTTGGTACTTGCCCTTAGGAGTGAATAATGCATTAAAGAATTGAATAAAAGAATTAGAGTTTGAATGTACTTTTGACCCGCTTAACTCGGGTTCACGTAGAAACTTTATAATTAAATATATCCTATGTTACTCCTGGATAACATAGCTTTGTAATGATGAAAAAAAAAAACAAATCAGACCAGTAGTTCCGGAGCCTATTCAATGCAAAAAATAAAATCTTTCCTCTTTATAGTATTAGTGTAGACTAGCTTTTGCCTGCGGTTTTATTTGCGTGGATTGCGATATCTCCATAAAAACTTTGCCACCCCTTTTCACCCTCGTAGGTGTCATCGTTAAAAATCCTTTCTTATCGAATGCCAAGTTTCAAGTAGAGCCCTCAGCTCTACGATCAGCGATTTAGACTATGCGTTGATCCGTCAGTCAGTCAGGACAAAGTGTATTATTGATAGAGATAATTGATTTGATTAGGCTTCTTATTAAGTGGATTACTTATCGAGTTCCTAACTAAGTAGCTATAAATGGTATTAGTTAAAATAGTAAATTATATGCAAGGATATTCAATATTGCAGACTATTTACTTTGCGAAAGGCCCTATTAAAGTAATTGGATAACCAGTGTGCATGTATATTTTCTAAATACTTACCAGTATATAATAATAATTGACCTTCCTGCATGTTGTGCGTATTATTTTTTGCGGTCCAAATATAAGGACAGCTAGTCCTACTGTAGGACTAGCTGTCCTTATATTTGGACCCCTATGCCACATAACATCAGATGGACAGGAGTTCTTTGCCTGGCCAGGAATAAAAAGAACTACGTGTACGGTACATATTTTGTTCAATATCTGCTCGAAACAAATAGTATTTGTACAGTAGATCGAATGAGTCACAGATGTTTACTCTGGATAGGGGAGGGGTTTTCCTTGCTATATTCGGTAGTTTAAATACTTACCTTATAGACTTATTGGCGACTTGGTCCCTTGAGTATGTTTTCTTTTAATATACTGACTCGACTACTATTTATTTCAGTGATTCGTACTAAAATACACAAGTTGGTTTAGATTGTTAGGGATGTTCACACCGGGTTGAAACCTCAGGTTAGGCAAAAAATTGTATTATTATAAATTCTCTTGCCAGAAACATACAACCCAAGTGCTTTTTTTCTTATGTTTCACTAGTGCCTCGAAGAGCACGTTAAGTATTCAGTCGTGATCTCTGTATGTGTCGTGTCGGCATAACCGTTTATAGGATTTTTGAGTAAAGTAATGGAGAGTGCACCTGTGTTTGAGCACACAGGCACTATACATATAATGTCTTGTTTAGACGGCCAATCTTGACCGGCTAAATGGGATTTCAATCCTTACTAATATTATAAACACGAAAGTTTGTGAGTATGGATGGATGTTTGTAACTCTTTCGCGCAAAAACTACTGAATGGATTTGGCTGATACTTTGCACAGGGATAGTTAATAAGCTCGATTAACATATAGGCGAATAACAAAATATCACGATCCACCCACTGGAGCAGAGTGACGCGGGTAAAACCGCGGGGCGCAGCTAGTATACTATATACCTATACGATGTCCTTCTTTAGAGACATTTCACACATACACACACAATAAACATTGTTTGCTTGCTGAATTGCCGCTTGCATATTCTTCGCAATTAGGACAAGTTATTATAATCACTTTTGGTAGTTTACTGCCACTTTTGGACCTTATGCCGCGACCTCGAGATAGTCCTCCCTATAAAAAAAGTTGCGGTGTTTGTGCCAAAGTCAATATAGCATACAACCGACCCTGAGAGGTTTTCAGTTTCTTTTCAATCATGGATTTGGATACATCAATTGTAAAACAAATATATGTATATCTGGAGAAGCGCTCCCTATACTCGATACTTACTTGAAACTTTCATTGTTTCCGTTACAATTTCCTGCTGCGAGTACCTACATATCGATGTATAGGGATCACTAGCCTAGATACTAAAAATGTTTTCAAATAGATGTACAAATGATTAATCAAAGACTTTAAAAGATGACAAAAATAATGATCTCGGAGTTTCTTATAGTCTCTCTTCTCCGGGTGTCACAACGTAGGTAAAGACAAAGACAAAGACATTTATTTTGTAAAACATGAGTTTACAATACAGGATTTGTTACAATATCCGCATGTAAGATGTTCAATAAATGTAATATGAGACCAGCATGTTTTGCCAATAATGGCGTACAAAAATTATTATTATATACTTACTTATAAACTACAGATACGAAATCTAGTTATGAAATTATATTTAATAAACATTGAAAAGACTAACATATTTAAAATTCAATCATTTAAAAATTCGGTTAAACTGTAATAACATTTAGCGACAAGAAACTTCTTAAATTGTTTTTTAAATTGCATAAGGGGTAACTGTATTAGAGACCTAGGGATGTTATTATATACTTATTATGGGTGCTAAGCAATATACACTTTTGTGCATTAGTGCTGTGTTGGATCGCACTACACAAAGCTTAGTATTATCGCGGCGATTACGCATGATGACATCTGATAATTTCCTGAAGGAATTAGGATTTGTTTTAACAAAAATAGCCACTTCATAGATAAATAACGAAGGAAGAGTTATAATTTAAATTTTATAAAATACGGTTTATAGCTATCAGTACTTTTTAACCCGAACATAGCCCTAATGCATCTTTTTGAGCTTTAAAGACAACTTCTTTATTGGTGGAGTTTGGTAGATAGAGAAAGACTCGTAGGAAGCTAGGATAGGGTCCGGTCGTCCTTGCAAGGCGAGGCTCGCGACGCGTTCTATGCTTCTGACCTAATCCCAGCCCGCGCTGGTTGATTCTAATTATAGTTTATAAACCTTTTGCTTTAAAGAGCTGTCGTAATAAATACGGGAGCAATACTCCCCTTTCCTATGCCCTCAGAAAATGTAATGACATTTTTAATAAAATAAACGTAGACATATTTTCTGGTAGACTCAGTACTTTCAAAAAAGCCATTTCTGCCATGTAATCAATTTTACTGTTTTTCTTTTATAGTTAGTATAGTTTAAGAAATATTTTGTTTTTTATGTACTTAAGTTTTTTATATACTTATAAGCTTGAACAGTGTTATAAATAAATGTTGTGCCTACCTGTAATTTAAAAGCATACATTAACTTTTCTATTTAATGTTTAAACGAATGACAAGTATGTATTTTAGTTGGTAAGCCTTAAATAAATAAATAATACGCGACTATCACATGCCACATTGGTAGAATTAAATTCTATTTAATAACATCACTGTTGAAATGTATACTAATTAATTAGTCAAGATTTTTTTTTCTTTGTATATTTTTATCATTGTATTTGACTTATAATAAGTACGATCGATTCGTCTACATTGTCAATAAACGATTTCATTTCATTTTCATTTCATAAGTATGTACCTATCTACTAACTTATAATCTCAAAAAGTCAAGTATCGTTAATTAATCATCAGACAGGTCCGATAATAAACGAGAGATTTTGAATCTTGTAGCGTTACAAAATCTTAATGTGAAAACTTCAAGTACATTTGTATTTCTCTCCTAATAATTTATAATATGCCTTATAATAGCTATAGATAACATCAATAGGAACCTGTGCAAGATTTAAACGAAATAAAAAAGCTGGCCATTTGCGAGTCGGACTCGCGCACGAAGGGTTGCGTACGGTTGGCGTTTCAAATGCCTACCTGTTGCCGTGATATCGAGTTGATATCGAGCAAAAAAGGGCAAAAATATCACGTTTGTTGTATGAGTATTCTTAAATATTTATTTTATTTTGTTTTTAAAATTTCAACTGTCTAGTTAACGCGGTTCTTGAGATACAGCCGGGTGACAGACAGACAGACGGAAAGCGAAGTCTTAGGGGCCCATTTTTACCCTTCGACTACAGAAACGGTAAAAGTGATAGGTACTTGACAAAAACAAACTTATAACCTCTCTTTTGCGTTGGGATTTTATAAAAAGTTTGTGGACTTCGATACCTCGAAAAGTATTTAAGTCTCCGGTACACTTGATATTGTATATATAATTTAATGAGCATATATTACATAATGTTATGTGGTGTAGATGTTGTGGAAGCTGTTTAAATAAAAAAATATAGTAAAAAAGATTGACCAGATTGTCCAGATTCACTATTTGTAGGTACATATGTTAAGATAGTGCTGTACCTATTCTTAATAGTCAGGTGCCTGTTGCTGTGCCATTGAAATTAAATAAAACGTAGGTATATATTCCACTACCGTTTGTTCATTTGGGAACTTTAATATGGAACTATAATTACTATAACTTTTTTGCGCATAGATATGTATAATATCGGCTGATCTTGTCAAAAGCGTCAACGATATTTGTAAATCTCACGAAAATATTACGAACTCGATAAACATATTCTCAATGGGCTCTTTAGCACAAAGCCATACAGCTGGAAGTTAGTAGTTGAAGCGTAGCTGGAAGCGTAGCTGTGTGGTTTTCGGCTCAGAATAGACCACCTCATGTGGTCCCATGGGTGTCGTAGAAGCGCCTGATGGACATATAGGTGATGGATGCGCAGCAGCATCTATCAGCTCAAGGATACTCACCATCTTACAGCGATCATGAATCCGCCTGCCAAACGTGGTGATTATGTCACTATCCCTCAACGACCCTATAGTGTTCAGCAGTGGACGTAAGCAGGCTGATACAGTACAGTACAGTCTCATATATAATACACACGTTTGAAAAGGTTCCTTATTTAAATATTTCGTAAATGGGCCAAAGATAATAACGTCCAACTTTATAGGCGGCGAGCAGACCCTAACAGCGAAAGCCCTATTTTCCGCAGTCAGAACTTAAAAGCACCCATGTTGTCTTAAACTTTGTTATTTTACGGTTCTAAGTCTCGCAGTCATTATCGTTATCTCCGACTTGTACGCAACAAGAAAACATTGAAAATACCAACCCGTAATAATTAGAGAAACATTCATTGCGAAACGTCGGGGGAGCGTTCTGTGATCGTCTGACGGAAACCGGCAGCCGTCGGCCTAATGCAGCACGGAAGTACGCGATCAGAGTCATAGACGGAGAAATATATATTAAAAATGACAAAATATAAGCATTCGTAGCCCTATGGCTACGGGCGTCGGACTTGTTATCGTGTAGTCGCAGGTACTATTCTCACCCATAGCACTACCGACGTGGACCAACTGTAGTAGACTGCAAAATGCTGCTAGTAGGTCATTTAAAAAAAATGTGTTGTGGTAAAAACAGGGACTACTACAATGACACTAGGGGACAAATGTCCCACTTTTTTTTTCACGATTAAACGAATTAAACGATATTTATTCAGCACTTAGGTATTTACATACACTTGCACTTGTCAGTTATACACAATTAAATATAATTAAATACAAAAATATCGAAACTAAAGTCTTTTGCGGATTAGCTAATGACTTGTCTGTCAGTCAAGCGTCACGTCATATGTATAGTTACAACAATAATTACATCTTTAATCAAAATCTTAATATAATTTAGCTCTATAGAAAGAGGCACGTCTTTAAACAATATTTTTACGTATAAGCGACACACGCCTGAGGGCACCCTTAATGGGCTAGGACCACGGCTCAGGGCATCGCTAATGCTATGAGAAATATTACTGTAACAATAATAATATAAAAAAGAGGGAGTGATTACTGGCACGGACTACAGGCACTGGATCATCGGATTGGGACAGGGGGCCAACGCGGTCCTCGGTCTGTCCGGCGAGGAGCCTAGCTAACCTACAGGTTTCTCTAGCTACCTAAGTGGACGGCCCGGAGAAGAAACTCAGAAAGAAACTCCGGATTTCTTTTTTTTTCCGTCTTCTTTTACTTGATTTATCTTCTTTTTTTTTCTATATTCATTATTTATTACATTTAATTATTTATTTTTTAAGATTTTGTGGGCTAGTGCATGCTCAAAACCGTTACTGACTAAATTGTAATATAATAATTTATTCTAATCAAGCTAATAGGAAAACCTCTTGCATACTAAAATAAGAAACCAACGGCAATTGCACCCACCCACATTTACAAGATTAAACAAGCTATACGAGATCAACCAAGACGACAACAATGCAAACAAAATTAAACAAAAGCAAATAAAACAAATAACTCCAGCGACAAGCCGACCAGCCACCGCAAGCAGCACTCGTTCACGAGTATGACGTGTGACGCAGCCATCGCCTCCCTCGCCATATTAGAGGGAAGGAGACGACCCGCCCCACACCGCCACCGCAAGCCATGACATTCATTGGGAGCATGACGAACTTACAGCAAGGAGCACGTATCAATTAATTTATTGCCAGGTTGACCTTCATTTAGCACGTTTTTATGTTATATCGTTTCAGTTTACAATGTCAAGTACGTTACAAGTTAGGGTAAAAAAATAAAACAATATAAAGCAATAAGTTATACAAAAACAAAAAAACACATAATAATATGTCAGAAAATACATAAAAACAATATAAAGTATGTATGTAAGTAAAACTAGCAAAGAGATCCAATAACACATTGTACGGTCATCATGATTATTTCTAGTATTTAATTTATGAATATCGCTTCTCTTTTGAAATAGATTTATATTCTGTTGAACATAAAGAATATTAGCATATATGTACTGAGAAGGAACTGTTAATATGTCTACACTCTTGAAAAAATGTCTTAGGGAGAACCTCGAGCCCAGCTGGTAAATAGATCTCACCGCTCGCTTTTGTAATATAAAAATACTTTGAATGTCAGTAGCCTTACCCCAAAGCAAAATTCCATAAGACATGATGCTATGAAAATAATTGAAATACACCAGACGAGCGGTGTCAACATTAGTTAATTGTCTTATTTTTCTAATAGCATAAGCAGCGGAGCTTAATTTCCCAGCTAGGCAGGATATGTGAGGACTCCATTGCAATTTTTCATCTAATGTTACACCCAGAAACACTGGGGATTTTAGAGTCTCTAAAACCTCATTATTTATTACAAGATTGGGTCCAATATTTGTGACATTGGGAGTGGTAAATTTTACACACTTTGTTTTCTTAGTGTTAAGCACCAAATTATTAACCGTAAATCATTTGGTCAACATAGCGAGAGCATTATTTATTTCGGGAAAGTCATTTCTATTTCGATTCACCTTAAAAATAAGAGAAGTGTCATCGGCAAAAAGTACTACATCACAAATATTTTCCAAATAGTACGGCAAATCATTAATATAAACTAAGAACAAAAAGGGACCCAGAATGGACCCTTGCGGAACGCCTAATTTAACAGGTAGGTCCTGGGACTTAACTCCAACTACATCGACACATTGAACTCTTTGATAAAGGTAAGAGGTCAATACGTCAAGTGCTACTCCCCCTATGCCATAGTGCTGTAGTTTTAATAAAAGCGTACCATGGTGAACACAATCAAATGCTTTTGAAAGGTCGCAGAATACCCCAATAGCATTTTTCGATTGCTCCCACTTCGATTACTATGACAACCTCCGTAGCGTAGCGGTATTTGGCTCGCTTTAAATCTCGGAGGTCGAGGGTTCGATCCCCACACCGGGCAAGAAATCTTTGTGTAAATTCAAAAATTTTCTTTCCGAGTCTGGTTGGTTGAGGGACTACCCTCCGTGCCTCGGAAAGCACGTTAAGCCGTTGGTCCCGATTGTTATAACTGTAGCGGGGTATTGCACAGAACGTAGAATAATAAAATACGGAAAATATAAATAGGAAATGTATATTATAAGAAAACGGTAGTCATGATAGGATTGACAAAAAAGGTGACATGGAAGTTTTTTTTTTTTAAATATTACAAACTAATATATTTCTACCAAACCGTTAATAGTCAGCCAGATATAATTTACATTAAATTAAACCTATTTCAACACGCCCCCTTAAATTATATCTCGCACACGAACTAAAAACCCTTATATTTAGATAATGCCTAAACCCTCCATACAATATTTATGCTTTTCTTTAGGCAAAGGTTTGGTAAATATATCTCCCAACATCATATCAGTAGAAATATACCGTAACACAATATTCTTATTATTTCTCAAAGTATCGCGCAGAAAATGATAAGTAATATCTATGTGCTTGCTGCGAGAATGGAAGACTGGATCCTTTGATAAAGCAATCGCTCCCTGATTATCCGCATGTAATACAATTTTGCCGAAATTTTCTGAACCGATTTCAGTAAGTAAACTATTTTCTACATATTGTTTGTATATTTTAAATACAGTAAAAACCGAACTCTTTTTACTTAACAAATATACCTCACACCATCTTGTAGAGTCATCGATAAATGTCACAAATTATTTTGCGCCTCCTAAGGCTGTATTTTTCATAGGTCCTACAACATCGGAATACACTATCTTTAATGTCTCATCACAGGGTCCACAAGAACGGACAAAAGGGATGGAACTCATCTTACCACGAATACATGTTTCGCAACAATTTAAATGTTTCATGAGTTTTACTAAATCTTTCGCATTGAGATGACCTAAACGCTCATGCCAAACCTGAATGTCAACATTGTCATTTGATATTGCAGAAGCTTGAGCACACTGTTCCTTTACACAATACAAATTTCCCTTACGATAAGCTACTAACTTTACGATACCTTTGCAATCAGTCACTAGAGCCCTATCATCCCTAAATGTGACCACATGCCCACTATCGGTCATTTTTGCAACTGAAATCAAGTTAGTTCGCAAATCAGGAACATATAATGTATTTGTAAGTTGAACTACACTTTTAGAGTCGTCATTACATGCGGAAAATCTATTCGTACCTTTACCTTGTACAACAGTGCTTTGATTAGTCGCCAAATTCAATTTTCCACAAGAAGGTAGTAATGTATTTCCAAAATATTTTGTATCGCTACACAAGTGACTTGTACAACCACTATCAATGATCCAGTTTCCATTCCCGCAGTTTGCAGCATGACATTCATCTGAAACACAGGAAAATGTTACAAAACTAGGATCAGAATAGGTCTCACTTGTTTCTAGCACACATTTCACTAACCCTTGTTTATTGAACTTTTTACACTCCGAAGCTATGTGACCTTTTTTGTGACATTTGAAGCATTTTATAACTTTCTGGCTTGATTCAGTTTCATTATCTCCAATCGTTTTGGTAAAATTAGATCTACGAGCATTCCGCTTTTTATAGTAGCCCTTATTCTCAGCTATTAAACCGTTTTCACCACCGGCATTTCTAGATTTGCTTTCATCGAGGATTTTAATCTTCAAAGACTCGGGATCTGGAAATGTATCCCTTGACTCGATCGCACATCTGAAGTTCTCGAAACTTTGTGGCAAGCTGTAGAGCAGCATTATTGACGCTAGATCGTCATGTATTTCTACACCCATGTCGTGCAGTTTATGCTTTGCATCAAAAAATTTGGATAAATGCTCCTGAACATCATCGCCTTCGCTCATCTTGTGTATAGTGAGCTGCTTCAGTAAGGCAGCCTTTCTCACAGGTCCTTTTGAAGCATACGTGGACTCCAATTTTGTCCATACCTCTCGGGACGTCTTGCACCCTCTGACGTGCTGTAGTTCGCTCGGGCTCATAACTAAAATTAGTTCTGCCTTCGCCTTCGCGTCCTTAGACTCCCATAACGCCGCCTCTGGGACTGTGGCAGGCTTAGGTTTTCTACCGTCAACATATTCCCATAAGTCGTTCTTTATTAGGATCGCCTCGGCCAGAATCTTCCATGATTCGAAATTATTCTTATCAAGTAACTCAATTCTTACCGTAGTCATGGTGTTACTCCTCGCAGGACCCACCTACAGAAGAACTTTGGCCGCGATCACAAGAACACAGAACACAAGTACTCTTTTCGTACTGTTTCTTCAATTCCGTATTTTTCTCATATACTCCGATCTGGGCCCATAACCAGTGTAGCGGGGTATTGCACAGAACGTAGAATAATAAAATACGGAAAATATAAATAGGAAATGTATATTATAAGAAAACGGTAGTCATGATAGGATTGACAAAAAAGGTGACATGGAAGTTTTTTTTTTTTAAATATTACAAACTAATATATTTCTACCAAACCGTTAATAGTCAGCCAGATATAATTTACATTAAATTAAACCTATTTCAACAATAACATCATCTATAACAAACGAACCAGGGAACGGGCAGCAGCGTTTCCTCTGTGTAGTAACATAACACTGCGGTCACCAATCCACCTGCCAAGCGTGGTGACTATGGCAAAAACCCTCCCTCGGGAGGAGGCCCATGTTCAGCAGTGGACGTTATGGTTTATGGCTACGTGAAAAAAATATAATGGTCTCGAGTAACCGTGGGTATTTTACTTTTATTATGAATAAATAAATTTACCTAAATTACCTTGATACCTAACTGAATACAAAATGTATGTCCAATAATATGCTAATTAATAAAATCAGGCGTTACTTTGCGGAAATCCATATTAATCTATACTAATATTATAAAGAGGAAAGATTTGTATGTTTGTAATGAATAAACTCAAAAACTACTGAACGGAATTCGATAATTCTTTCGCCATTAGAATGCTACATTATCCTTGAGTGACATAGGCTATTCTCAATTATAAAGCTCCCACGGGAACTTGCGCTACGCGAGTGAAACCGCGCCGGGGTAGCTAGTCTAATTTAAAAAGACAAAATATCTAGTGTTAATTCCGCTAAAAAAAGTTTTTAGCGGAATTAACACTAGATATTTTGTCTTTTTAATTTAGATCAAATTAAGTTGTCAATAAATAAAATAAGACTTGACCTAAAGGTCCAAGTGACCAGGTCATTAAAATTAAAAAAAAAAAAAAAAAAACAAAATTAGATCAATAATATGCTGTCAAATGGCATCAAAAATATATTTATTTAATTATATTATTGATATCTATCATATCGGTACGTTTCAGTATATTATAGAAAATAAAATGTTATATCTTATTTGTTAAAATATGACACTTATTAAATTTTGGTCAGTGTACAAGTATACAAGTTGACCAAGCTACATTCTAATGCAATTCTATTTCGTCAATAATATGCTCGCATAATGTTTACCGTTAGGGTGAAGCGACGCCTCATGCGTTGCGTAGTCGCGTCCATTCAAGCCGGGGTTATACGCCCCCGCGTCACCCCATTTTCACCCCAGTACCTCGTCCCTCGTGGAAACAGACTTCAGTTCGCGTTTCTACCGCAATAGGGTCGCTCGCCGCTCGCCGCCATTTCGGGACCCCGCGATCTTTCCGAACTACATAGTGCAATATTCAAAACATTTCGAATTTCCTAATATCGTGTTCCGTTCATTTTTTAAATTAACTTTTTAATGTTGGTGTTTTTTTTAACTAGTGCTGTTTTGTTTTTTATTAATTTTGACATGTAGTGCACAGTTTGTGGACATCCGCATTTAGCGAACTTACGTAAGTATTTACTGCATTGCGTTTGATCTGAATTTTATTAACCTTTAAATCTAAGTCATAACTTCGGGTGCCAATGACTTTTAAATTGACTTATAAAGCCATAAACCTTTTATTATTCTATGTTTCGTCTTCTTTCGTTCTCGTTCTTGAGGAGACTCGGCATCGCGCTGAATTGTTGTTTAACAAACTGAAAAAAGAAGAAATTTAGTGAATGAAAGCTCTAACAAGGCAATTTGTCCAAAGGTCGTCTTCAAGTCGATTCAATTAGGATTGAATTGGGTCACAAAACAGGGTAGTAAGTAAAAGGCAGTGTAACGTATTTATTATTGATATGATTATTTGTTGGAGTGTGACTTTAATTACAGCTTTGGTTGGTGTATAAGTTGGATACTGGGGTTGACATTAATTTGAAATGTCACGTTGGTTATTTAGTAGCGAAGGTAGAATACATGAGCATGGAGCTCTCAATATTAAAGTAGGTAGGTATGTACCTATAAGTTTAATAAATATTTGTGCTTACTACATACGTAATAATATAATAATATCTACAACGAAAATAATAAATTAATGCGATTCAAATTTATGTAAATATATAAAAAATATTATTTCTTAATTAATTAGGTATAATAATACCAAATTAATTAAGTAACAATAAATTTTATTGGCATCAATAAATCATATTTACGGGAAATAACGCCTTGCATCTGCCTAATTACCATATTATATTGCCCATAATTTGCGAAGTAACACACTTTTATTTAGTTTTCTTATTTCAAATTGAGTTTATTTTTAATGTTGCTCTAGATTTTATAGCAAGAACGTTTAATTTTAATAAAAGTACATAAAAGGATTTTTTTTCACATTTGAGCAAGGTTTTTTTACAGTGTAGGTACCTACCTAGGTTTTATATTTTGCCTACATGTTACCAAGAGAATTATTCAGTAACGTAGGTAGGCATTTTCCGTAATATTCACTGACAAGTACGGATCAGAGGTAAAGCTGTGTTCAAAATCCGTTTGAAATTAAAAATGGGACGAAAAAGCTTTAGGTATATTATCATTTTATTTTATTTCTTTTTTTTATGGCGTTTTACGATGCAGTTTGAAATCTTACATTCGTTTTAGTATGCTGAGCTTGTTTATCAAAACAACTTTGTTTAAAATTTAAGATTTCCTCTTCTAGATGGTTGAGTGTCTTCGCGCTTTGGAAAGCAAGTTAAGCCATTGGTTTGGGATATATTTGATGACTATTACATAGGTTGGTACAAGTGAACGAGCAGCAACGTTTACCGCTGTTTAGTACTTAGCCGAAGTAATATAATAGACTGTCTTCGCCAACTAATGTTCAAGAGTGGACATTATAAGAGCATATGAGCATGATCATAATGCTTCATAAAAACAAAAATGGGGATTTTTGTCATTTATTAAACTGGAAAAATGAAAAATGTAGAAGATAAGCAGGTAGGTAGGTACTTATAGATGTTTAAAGATAAAGGATCTGAAATTTTCCATGAAAATATTTTTCGTGAGCAAATTAATGGAGTAGCGATGTTGCTTGATTGATGGAGTGTATTTTAATAACATTGGTTATGGCAACATTATGATGTTGTTCGCCTTCTTGTTAAAATGTAGAGTGGTGACGATCGATTTTTTCTAATAGACAACTGCTGATATGAATCCCTTTGAGGACTTTACTCTTAAGCTGGAGCTCTGTTCACCTTATGCCTGATGAAGTAGCAAAAGCCTTATGCCTAACTACATTATCAACCGTCCGCAAAAAAAAACATTGTCTGACACAAAGCACACTCAGACTCAGAGCAACTATTTGTGGTTTACATAAATAATTGTTCCCGGTGATATACCAAGTCTCAGAAGGAGTTGCTTCTTTAGAGACTTTAAGCACTGAGACACCGGTGCAATAAAAAAATAAATGTAATGTATTATACATGACAATTTCGCAATCAAATTATCACTTTTGGGTTCAATGTTAATCAGCACATTTCTTCGTGTCGTCGTGGTGTGTGTCGGAATGGAAGGCAACATAATCCGTGACGAAATATCCGCTTTCCGGAACATTTGGCAGGAATAATGCGCTAGAAAACTGCTTTATTTTCTGTTAGGATTAGCAAGCGAATACTGCGTTTGAATATTATGTCTAGTAGCAATTTTAAATTATGTATCATTGCTTTTACTGTGTATGGATACACACATACTAGGTATACCATAAGTTATTAAATCCAACAGCATCAGAGTAATAAAACTAAAGTACAAAGCTATATTTTATCTATTGGGAGTATATGAAGCATCCTCTACTTAAAGCCATTTTACAGTGTTTTGGTGTATGTCGGAATGGCTGGCAACATAATCCGTGACGAAATATCCGCTATCTGGGACATTTGGCTGGAATAATGCGCTAGTAAACTGCTTTATTATCTGTGAGGATTAGCAGGCAAATACTGTGTCTTAATGTTAAAGTGTTTTAATATTAATTGATGCGGTGTGGTTTGCGGCTTAGAATATACCATCCTATGTCTTACCATGGGTATCTAGAAGAGGTAAAGTGATATATAGCTGATTGATGGGCATCAGCGTTTATTAGCTCTACGCAATTGACCGTCATACTACAATCACCAATCTGTCTGCCAAACGTGGTGTTTATGGCTGACTACGGTCTGTTAAGTAGAGGCCCATGTTCAACAGTGCACCTAAACGGGCTGTAGAAGTATTGTGTACTAACAGTAATAGTGCGTACTAGTTAAAGCTTAACATATTATATCCAACATGCTAGTGAGTTGATAGGTAAAGTAATGAGATTTGTTTATGTACCTATTTTATATTTACAATGTATAAGAACTTTAAAACACGACTTTCCTTTAAATATTGGGTTTTATGTTAAAGAGGATATTTTCTAGTGTCCTGGTGTGGGTCGGAAACATCCTCTTTCCGGAACATTTGGCAGGAATAATGCGATAGTGAATGACTACTTTATTTTCTTTCAGGATTAGTAGGCGGGTACCGTGTTGTCTACATAAATTCTTGTAGATAATACAATAATATTATCTTGGCCCCATGAAATAAGTATATAACACTTTTTCAACACGTATAAGTTTCTTAATAGGATTCATCATCATTTCAGCCATAGGACGTCCACTTCTGTACATAGACCTCCCACATAGGTTTTTAGTTACTACGGTTTTAAGCGGCCTGCGTTCACCGTAATCGCGCGGCCTTTAGCAGGTCATCCGTCCATCTAGTTAGTGGACGCCTTACGCTACGCTTGCAAATCTCGCCGCGGTCTCCATTCGAGAACTTTTCGGCCTCTTAACCTAAAAGCATTTATATATAGCAGTTATCATTAAGTGTATTGCACTTCTTTTCGATTTTTTTATACCTTTTAAGCTAAACTTCTACTTAACTGTCATGTAGAGCTCGCTGTCTGCGTACATATTTAATGTTGTAATTGGCTTAATTTAAGTTATTTTCTTTTATTTCTAGGTGTCCTATAAAGAGTATTTATCTTTAAACTTATAATACTCATGGCCATGCTATCATATATTTCCAATCACGTAAAAATTTCCCAAACATGTTTTCAGCATCGATTTCCATCAATCACACTTAGAACAGGTCATTGACATCGAATTACAAAACGTTATGATTAATTTAATACCGAATTACTGACCCTAATATGTAAACAGTTAACTACATACACACATACATTAATGATATGTGATCAGTTACACATCTATACCAATATTATAAAGGGGAATGATTTGATTGTTAGTTTGCATTGAATAGGCTCCGGAACTAATGAACTGATTTTAAAAATTCTTACACCATTAGGAAGCTAAGTTATCCAGAAGTAACATGGACTATATATAATAATGAAATGTCACGGGAACGGCAGTTACGCGAGAAGCTAGCTATTAGACAACCTATTAAAGGATTACGCTTCATAGATACTACACCATACTCCTGTTACAAATTACAAAAATAACCTTAAATGGAATTTATTTGTCTGGTCACGATAAGCTCGAGAACTACTGAACCAGTTGTCATGCTGTTTTCACAAATAGACAGAGTCGTCGTTACTGATTAGTGCGGAAAGTATGTAATTTGTTAAGGTTTTTCGCTAGTTATGCTTGACTACTCGATGCTAGTTTCGGAGAAAATTTTCCTTATAGTGACTATGTATCATAGCTGTTGTAATTTGTCAATGGCAGAATATGGCTGAAGGAATTAAGCCCTAACACCACAGATAGCCTAATAACGGTAATATTAAGAACTTATTTATTAACACTAGACTGACAGACTTCTATCACACCTGTAATACATTTAAATATAATTTAATAATAAATGTTACCTATTTATAATCAATATTATATGTCTTGTGAATTTTTGACAAGTACAAGTGTATTATAAATCATTAATAAGTATATTCGTACTTGACATATCTTGTAGTGTGCTGAATAAATATCGTTTATTTCGACTTTCTGGGAAATTCAGTTCGTTGCTCTGACCAATAAAAGTTCTATGCTAACGGTGGCACCGATGTCGCAATGGGCTGCAATTTAGTGATTAGTGAATTTTATGAGAAGTGAGTAAGCAATTTGATTTTTAATATTAAGATGTTGTTAACAACCTCATTTATAGAAAATAAAAGTTATAATAAACAAAAAAAATAGTTATAAAATGGATTCTAATTTTGAATAGTTAAATACTATTCAGCCTTCCACGGTAAAGTAGCAAAAAACCTTGTAGATACCAACCTATCTTTATAAAAAAATGTTTAAAGGTACATTTTCGAAGCCTCTTTTTATGCTAATAATGCCGGTCCGTATTGGGACCTTTCGTAATAAAGTTTTCTTTTTAATTTAATTATGCCCGGCAATAATTCTTATTCTGTAACCTTTTTTAAACAACAGAATTTATATAAAAAAGAAAAGTTATTAAAGAAAATACTTATTAGGTACTAGGTATTAGGAACCTATTTATAAACGGAATCATACTTTGAATCCTTGACCGAAAGGCCGCTTACCGGCCAATATACATGTCTCAAAGTATAAAAAAAGTACTTTAACTGGAAATAGATAAATATTACAGTACCGTTGACAGTTGACTCTTTTTGGTAGGTATAGTAAACGAGAGAGTATTTGACTATTTTTCTCTTATATAGTAGCAAGTTCCACACGGTTGGCGTCCTTTGACTATTCATATAAAGAATGCATTGTAGCTTACAAGTGAATAGTAGCTTATCCAATACTCAACTTTTGGTTCAGGCAGGGTTAAAATGGCAGTGTTACGTGCTGAGTCTATATCTATGTTTACCTATATAATAACTAGCACTTTTGGTGAAAGCCACAGGAAAATTCATGTCGAAGTTATTGAGTTTATCGCAAACTGACATACCTGTAGATCGACAGGAGCAGTAGAGGACATGCTGTTTTATAATGTAGTAATTTCACAGTTGGCACAAAATAGGAACATAAGATATTTTCATGATGAAGGGCCAGTAGGTATTTGTTTTGAAAGCAAATCTTTGCTTTTCAACATGAAAATTGCTTGTGTCGATAGGTCAACATCGTATAGTATCACCCACAACAAAAATATGAAATTAAATCGATTCTTAATTCATATGGAATACAAAATTAATTAAAAAAGAAATGACTCAATCAACCGAACTGGTTCGTTAATAGTTTGGTACAGGTGTGAAAAAGGACAATCTTTGTCACTTGGTGTGGAAAGCGTTCGTGATTAATTACATCGACGGAGTTAACGACATGGGACGTCAATTATAGGAAACTTTGCGATTGACAGTAAATGTCGGCTTCAATGAACTGTTATCCATTTAAACGGATAGTAATAGTAGATTGTTTATCTAGGGAGCAAACAACTATTTTAAAGGCGAGAGTGTTTTTTTTAATCCTGAGCGCAGCGAGGGATTAAAAGTATGTCACTCGAGCTTAAAATAGTGTTGCTCCCGAGGTGGACATACTACTTTTTATCACCCTCTATGAGAAAATAAGTAAGTGTAACTTATGAACAAGAATTTATTTACGTACAATTAATGAAGAACCATAAGACATAATAATACTTTCACTTGAGGAAGACGCACTCATTTTTTATAAGTCTAAAATCTGAATATAAATCAACTACGAACGAAAGCAGAATGCATTTAATTTCGTGCGTTGTTTATTTTTCATCAACTTTTTTTAAATTTGGCGCGCTCGCAGTTTTTCAGCCAGTCACATATTCAATACATTGTTCCCGCATGGTTTGTGATTCACCTCTTTGCTGATTGAAAAATTATTTTTTATCACATCTATTCAAAAAGAGCTAGTTTATTCCTCGTAAACAGGGACCAAAATAGCTCATTAGGTAATCCCTTGGGGACCAAAATTGATTTGAATTTGGAATGTGGATATTGTTAATATTTTTTCAATCAGCAAAGACAATTTTATTTTCACAAGGAGATTGTACGGTAAAATTGTATATAATTTAAATCTTGAGCATGATGAGTTTAACAAAATCTAAAACTACGAATATCCAGAATAATTCAAAATACAAATAAATGAAAAAAAAAACTCAAGTCAGAGCAATTAACTGAAATGTCGCTTTGATATCAAACTGACGTAAGAAACTGAAATTTCAGTTACATAACTGTATTTTACAACTTGTAAAGTGTAGAAATAAATATAAAAATTTCAAGATTGACTGCACCAATGGTTCATTAGTTACAGCAGTTGCTTCTAAGAGTTGATGTTATGAGTCGATTCCCATCCAGGTGAATTATTTGTGTGAATCCGTAAATTTGGCGTTTGTAGAGTCCCCCGTGATGTAGGGTCCGTAAATACATGGTGCGGGAGTTGTCTCAAAAAAAGATGGCGGAAAATGTATAAACTTACAATGTGTAAAAATATTACGTAAAAATAAACCCTAAACGATTAAATCGATATCAAATATTAAAGAGCTACATTTTGCATTGGAATAACATGAGATTTTTTTTTATTATTAGGGTTCCTGTTTCGTGAACGGGGGATAAGTACTAAGACATCTATTAAGGGTTGCGGTTCCATATAAAGCAGGTGTGCGCTATTGGATTTCCAATTAAGCTCCGTTATCTCGAAGTGAACTCCATATAAATTGTTATTGTCATCTTTATGGCTGTTCCCTGTTACAAATTAATTATAATCTTCTTCTATTAATAAACAGTGACGTAAATATATAGGTTTACATTTATTTAGATTGTAACTTTATTTTATGTGCAGTAGGGTTGACAACCACAATTTCCAAAAACTAGAACTTAAAGTTAGAAAAATTTGGACAATTCCTTTTAAAGACAGGACTTTAATCCACTGCAATTGCAAATTAATCTTTTTTTTCTTACGGACATTATGTAGTTTAGATAGCCACGAGGCTTTTGCTACTTCACCGGACAAAGTTACTAAGTTAATTATGTATAGAATGTAGGTTAAGTAAATAATATTCTAATAATAGTAATACTGAAAAACTAAACTAAAAATACAGGACCTTATCAAAGCGATTTAAAATCCAAGACGCTGCTTAAAATCTATCTAGGACTTCCCAGGACATTAATAAAATATATGTCATAGAAAATCAGGACGGTTAGCAACTCTATTGTTGTACAAAGGAGAATTTGAAGGAGAAGAAGTGTTTGTTTGTTTTTTTTTGTGACTCTTAATAATACCTACGATCTACTGTTTTCTCCATATATTTCTATGGTTTTCTCCCTGCGATCTACCATATGGTATACCAGCCAATCAAATGATGAATAGTTTATTTTTTAGATTATATGACAAACACTAACTTCGTGCGTCTGTGGTACGTATTTGTAGACTAAAATATAACTTTTTATTATATAAGTTGATCGACTGTAATAGCTACCGGGATAGACAAGTCTATCGGTCCGACCGGTTAGCCAATCTGTATCAGACAATCATATATCTTGCCATACGTGTCGCAACTAAAGGAAACCATTGATGGATAGGCAACAGCATCTATCAGTTCAAGGTTACTACCATGCCACTGCATTTACCAAATCGCAAAGCGGGGCGAATATGGAAAATCCCTCAACGATTCAGATTTGTCCAAGTCTGTAAAGCTTTTTCTTTACGGACTCATTTTCAGAAGTGAACGTAAACAGACTCCTGAAGTAAAGTCGAGTTTATCGATTTAAAGTATTTGCAATAAAACGTTTCCATAACACTTTGTACCTCTCTTCGATCTATCATCATAGACAATATAATCGTTATCAAGTACCTAGGTCTACAAACTATGCTTCAACAGACAATTATTACCACAGGAATTGCATTAGATACTAACATGAGACCGCCAGTTGATAAAGTTGGTCAGGAGCTGCGGTTTCTACGTAAAAACTTAAATAGTAGGTATATATCTAACCCTCAGAAGTATAAGGGCGGATGAGCCATTATACATCAGAAACATTCGTCGTATGTACCGTATTATCGTAAACTGGCACTTGCGAAGAAAGTTTCTGAAGTATTAAGTACATCCGACCTTATACTTCCGAGGTCTAGATATGTTGTAAATAGCAAAATGATTTACTTTTGGTACTAAGTACAATCGAACAATGTACAGTGCTATGTTCCTAAAAAAAACTAAAAGCCATAACGCCTCAATCTCTCCGTCAGCGACCGCTCTGAGCCGAGGTCCAAGTCTTACAGGGACGCCCTCTTGCGCAGGTTGCTTAGTTTGTAGTGTTTAAACCGTTTATCTAGGCTGGAGCTCTGCTCGCCTTTATGCCCGGTGAAGTAGCAAAAGCCTCGGGGCTAACTACATAATTATGTCCGACAGAAAAAAAAAACAATGCTGTGTTAGGGGAGCTCGTTCGTAAGTACATCTTATTATAATTATATTAAACGCAATATAGCTAATTTTACCATGAACATTAGTCATTGACGTCTCCCCGAGGGAAACTGTTTTTTGTAAAAAACACACATCCGTCGCGTACTTTTAAGAATAAGATTTAAGCAAACATAGGGACAGATAGATAGCGGGACGCGACTTTGTTTTATATACTATGTAGTGATATAGATAGATATAAATACATTGACCATTTGTAAAGATCGATACATATCAAAGCTTCATACAACTAAATTCTGAGTTCTGCAAGTATCACACAATGTATGAAATAGGTATATTTGGCAAGTTATTGTGAGAGCTTTCTTCACGCCTATCGCGTTTCAACAAAGCAGGCTACCAGACTGTGACGTAGGGATGTGTGAAACTATGTGATTTTATCGGTGTATCGGTTATTCGAACCGTTACATTTCTCACAGGTACTCGTATATCTATGCTATCGATATATAATATATAAATGAATCCCTATTTCCCTTGGTCACGGCATCAAGTGTGAACGGCTGGACAGAGTTCTCTAATTCTTTTTTGTTGCGTTTGTTATTGTCAGTATTGCCAGGAGAAGGTTCTTCTGTAATATAGAGTTTTAGTTATGCCAGGACACCATCTGTCGGGTCAGCTAGTCATATAATAAGGAGGAAAATTTTGTGAGATTGTAAGGCAGTCTCTGGATGAAGCGGTTTTGATCATTCTTTTACCAAAAAAAAAAAGCCGAAATAAAGAATTACTTGTAAGTGTCAAAGGCACTCACAAGTAATTCTTTATTTTATTAAAATATAATAAATTATTTATACCACAAGGAGAGGGCCGCTAAAAATCCTCGGGTACTCCCCCGCTTCCGCGGAAATCCATACTAATCTTAATTAAAAAACCAAATATGTAGTGTTAATTCCACTCAAATTCGCTTCGTCGGACATTAAAACTAGTTGACACAACCTTGGATGCTCCGTGGAGGAAGAGGAGCGAAACACGTGTCGGGTCTTCGGCTGGTGATTGTATTTTTGCATGTTTGTATTTTCCTTGCTACATGTTGTGCATAATTTTTGCGGATCTAGTACCCGCAAAAATTATATTTGCTTTTTTAAATTTATACCTATTTTATTAAAATATGAATTATATATACTTCATTATAATTAGACTCTTTTCAAATCTATATATATATATAATAAAACTGTAGAGGTCGAATGTCTGTACATAGAAAAAAAACGCTAATTTCCTAATCAGGCGATGTTAGAACACATCCAGATTTTTTATATTATTTTATTTTTTGTCTTCTGTCTGTTTGTACGGGCTAATCTCCTACACTGTTGCACCGATTTAAATAACATTTTGCATGGTGGTACTTTACATCCCCGGTCAACATTTTAATTATTTTTAATCACAGACAAATTATGAGTTCCCGTAGGATAGTTAAAAAACGCAGGAATAACAAATACCACGCGGACAAATTCGCGGGAATCAGCAAGTTGCTACATAAAAAGCCTATCCACTAGAAAACATTTAATACTAATTCCGTTATCGAAAAGAAGTTTCTCAATTCAATACGGTCGTTTCAATAGAACCGTAACGAATCCAATGTAATGTACCGATTTTATCACAGCTTTATATCGATTTGATTACTGATTTCGACACATAACGTTGTACACCCCTAGTAACTCATATTGTACAAGTAGGGCACCTATATTTATATTAATATTATCGGTACTATGGGATCGCGTAACGATTGAAAAGATACGTGACAGAGGGGACATCGATATAATATATACAAAATGTGTTTAGTTATAGTATTTTATGTGAACTTTTTATAGCGATGATAAAAGAATTAAATCGCTTTAAAAAGTATTTATATAACCGGTACAATGCTGACGCATTATAAGTATAAACCGTTCCCTTAATAATCACTCTATCTATAAAAAATAAACCGTATCAAAATCCGTTGCGCAGTTTTAAAGATTTAAGCATACCTACATAGGGACATACGTGTGTTGTTGTGTGGTATGTGTGTGTGATAATTAATATCATAATTTATATCTAATACATATACCTAATACATGAAACACAAAGTAAAAACAAAAGTGCTACTTATTTCTGAAGAAATCTCTTCACAGTCCTGCGAAAGAAGATTTGAAAAATAAAATAAAAAACTTAAACAGTGAGTGTTATAATCTTATATAAGTATAAAGTATAAGTTAAAACTTTTGTTTTGTGTCTGTCTAACAGCGGTTTAAACATGTTCTTAGTAATATATGTGCTCATTAAAAGTTCTATATTCCATATCGTTGAGGTTACACTTTAACGCACTTTCGGGATCGGAAGGTTGTTAAGGCTTTGATAGAGAATGTGCTACTTAAACTTGTGTAAGCTGCTTAGAAGGATGTGTGGTAGGTATTACTGAAAATCAATATACCTATACCTACTTGAAACTTTGGTTGATCTTATGCAGGTGTTCTTGCCATGAAAATTGAACTAGGTTGAACTTTTGAACTTGTGAAGGTTGTCTTTATACGTGTCTAATATAAACAACTATCAAAATTCTAGTTTAGTATTGATTATTATAAATTCGCTATTTTCGGTCTTCTAATTCGCATTTCCCAAACAAGCGTTGTAATTTGCTATCAACTAAAATTATTATCGGCGTTTCATGCGTGTTCCCCTTGAATGGAGTAATTTGTGCCAAGAGGGAAATTAGGGGAAATAGTGAGAATGTTTAGTTTTCCTTATCGTTGAGTCTTGTAGGTATACATTATATTGTATACCTGTTAAATTGCGCAGTGATTTGTGACACACAAATTGAGTAATAAATGTATGTGTTAGCGTAGTATTACTTTAGTAATTGCTTGTATTGTTATATTCTTATTGTTTATACGCTATTTGTATTAAATAATAATCTTTTTGTATACATTTATATTTGTATTGAAGCCAGCAAGGATACCTTCTTACGATAAACTGATTCTCAGCCAGCGCGGCGAAGCGCAGCGTATGTAACAAAAATGTCCCAACCAAGTGCTTCTATTTTTAAAACTATTCTCGCACTAGATACTTAGAGTTCTATGTTGTAATGGACTTACAATATAATATAATTTATGTACTCAAAGATGGTTATTGTCTTGGGTGATAATTGAACCTTATAACCAGGTCTCGGAAGCAACTATAGTAAACAATGAGCCATTAGTCAAATCCATAAGCCTATCTTGGTCCACTGCTGGACACAGGAGTCCCCTAATTTGCGCCATAACACTCAGTCTTCCGCCTTCCGTATTCAGTCTACACCAGCTCCCCGTCTCAAGTCAAGATTCATTTTCCACTCTGCTCCAATGACTTTCAGTCCTTCTACTTCATTTCTTTGAACCATTAAACCATGTCGACTTGAGGCAAGCTTAGCTATTTCTGCGAAAATACTCTAAAGTAAGTATTTTCGCAGAAATAGCTAAGTTAATTCAGTCCTACAGAGCTCTCTTTGGAGTAACTTTGAGCTTCATACCGATTGTGCACTTGTACGAAACATACCTATACCTGTACCTGTATCTCATGGAAATAGCTTCTAATGCAAAGTCTGCTCCGTGAAATTTATAATATGACTCTGAAAATGTAGACTAAAATCACAATATACTATAAACTTTACTTTTTTAATCGTTTTCCATAAAATGGTAAATAGTAACCAGTCCGCTGTAAGCGAAGGTTACACAAACGAGGAAGCTGTCAATGATGAACTTAAAATCAGTGGACTGGATCCCCTCACCCCCGTAGCTCCCGGTCCCGTGGGAATTTTATAATAAAAAGTAATATGGCTAAAACGTAGATGTTTTAATCCACGTTTTAGCCTATGAAGTGGAATTATAAATAAAAAATACACAATAAAGAATCAAGTAGGTAACGTAATTTAAAAAAAAATGAAAATCTTATTTCATTTACTTTTATATAAAGCGCTAAACATCCTGGAACGATGTAAAAACAGCAGTATCTACCTTACATTAAACAAAACGTAAACACAAAGCCAGTCCCGCCAAAGCAGTGTTTTATTCAATTCCTTCACATTCGCACTGTCGAATGGAAATCCTATGTAAAACATTGCACTTTGAATAAAATATCATACAATTTATATCTCTGTTAAGTGTTCTGTCGTCTTGTAATACTCAGTAAACATAAAGACATTCTGGGTAGGAATACATTTCTAAGTAATCATTCTCGAGCTCAAAGCATAAGGTCGGATGTGCTGCTATACCTACGTCAAAAACATTGGTCGTTAGAGGTACTTGGTCGTAAACTGGCACTTACGACCAAATGTCTCTGAAGTATAATAGGACATCCGTTTTATGCTTCTGAGGTCTAGATTTATAAGACAACTGCGGTTCGGTTTTTTACCCTTAGTTCTATTCTAATTACTGGCTAGACTAAATGGCTCAGCAGTGACGCGAAAGTTGCTTTTGATACCAGCTGGTGTTCTCATTTTGATGCACCCGGGACATAAATGATTTAAAAACTACAAACTTTGTAACCTGCGCACCCGCTGCAAGAAAGGACCCGCCACAGAATAGTGCATCCGCGAACGCAACCCTTAGTTTGCAATGCAAAGAACCGTCTTATGCCCTCGTTGACCCGAAGTCCGAGAGGCCCGCATATTGTGTCGTAAAGTAACAGTTGTACAAAATTCCCCTAAAAAACTAAAAGTCATAATCCCTCCATCAGCGACCGCCCTGAGCCGAGGTCCAAGGCCAGGAGCCGCACTCTTGCGCAGGTAGCTAAGTTTATAATTTTTTTATTTTAGTTATGTAGTTTAGTTTAGTTTGTAGTTAATAAATCATTTAATTTAAAAAAGGAGTACTTCACGTCCGTGAATATTGAATAGTAGGTAAAAGTCCCCCACAATACAAGGATTCTCTAGTATGTTAAATACCAAAAACCAATCAAGAATATAAATAGTCTTTGCTGCCAATTTTCTCAGAATTTAGGTCAGTTTTATAGAGGTTCTGGAAAGAATAGGTACCTAACAAAAATCCTTAATAAAAAAAAAAAAATACATTTATAACGTAAGTCAGTAGAAACAACATGTCTTTCATTTAGGTTTAATACATGTTTAATATAACCCTTCATTATTGAAAGGCCCTTTCAGTTGGTAACCCTTTACTAAGCCGGGGTTGCCAACTGAAAAGGCTAAAACGTCTCATCTTTTTAAACACTTAATTTTTCAAATGACGTCTGCCAACTACAAAAAGCGGATTTCTTACACCAACCCTTGTTTATATTTTTAACTGGTAGACCTTTTAAAGAATATTTCTTTGTTCTGTACCCTAGCAGTAGGAGTAACGTCCGGTTTGTACACTTGAAACTGACGTTTAATTAGAACGTTGCGCGTTGTTATAAATGAGAAATTAACGCGTGAATTTCCATTTTTTTTATATTGTGATTCTGCAGTGCAGATTCGGCAGATATAACCTGAGGCTTTTAACATAAATGTCTGTCTGAAAAAAAAAACGGTTTGAGTTTCGAATTGCTATAGGTTTTTAAAACTGACATGGACAAAATTGGCTACTTTTCTCTGTAGTGAATTCGTGTTAGCAATGAAAAAAAAAGAAAAACTACATTAATAAAACGCTTGGTCCTGAATGGCTGACTGTCATATCAAAACACAGCCTAAACCACTGATTTTAGTGTAGAAACGAAGTGTGTATTCGATATACACGGTGCTTGGTGCATCGTGTGCCAAATTGAAATGGTCGACAGGGGGGGGGGGGGGTGATCTGCTATCCTTTCAGACCCCTAAACACTATTCATGCCCTGTCGATTTTTTTTCATCGACATTATTTTAAAAAAATACCCAAATTTTACATTCAAATACAAATTAAAAGAAAAGTATAAGTCGTAGACTCTGAATTTTATCAATGGCGATAACTATTTGGAGTTCCTTCAAAATGACCTGCCCGAATTAGTGTCTAAGGTGCCCGTATTTAATCATCATCAAGGTCATCTGTTAACCTTTCAGACCCCTAAACACTATTTATGCCCTGTCGATTTTTTTCGCCGTGTCGACCATTTCAATTTGGCACACGATGCACCAAACACCCTGTATGACGTAGGCATGATAAGGAATGGCAATTTTTTTGGCTAGTTAAATATAAATAAATAAATGTAAGTTTACCGAATAGAATATTTACATAATAACGGGGAATAATCTTGAGCAGGATGTCAAATTTTTCGTTTAATATCTAATTGTATCCACAGGCCATACCCTTATTATTAGTCGTGACTCGTGACTAAGATACATCGCTTCTATTAACAATCTATACCAAACTAATTTTGTCTCATAACTTCAGCTAGACATAATAGCCATGACCTAATTCTAGACCAAATTAAGTCTAAGTAGTCCGATCGTGTATAAAGATATCGCAAGGTTTTCCTAGACAAGTGAAATATTATCATGAACTAATTAGACTACTAACTTAAAACGAACTTTATTCAATGTGTTATAAGGAGTAGAATCGTATGGTAGAATATTTATTTTGTACAGGTTCAAAATGACCCTTTTCACCTTAAACGTTTTGTTGTCGAGTGATGTTTTGTTAAGAGCTTGCTTTGGTCAGTTTTATTTTTGGTCTATTTGCTTTTTGGCACCATTTTTCTTTTGTGAATAAAATAAGCATTTAACTTTTTTGGGTTGGTTAAACTCCCGTGTCTATATGAAATAGTCTAAGAGCCGTGGGAGATCGACCTCCACCCGTCTGATAACCAGATGAAACATATTTTTTATCAAATATTATTAATTAAAAACATGACTATGATAACTTGCCTATCGAGAAGTGTTCATGGCAATTTCTAATTTAATCAATTTACTTTTATCAAATTTTGATACCCCATAAATTTTATCTCAATTGATAGTTTTAAACACACAGAATATTTACGCGGACGAAGTCTCGAGCAGGAGCTAGTTGAAAAGTCCTTGCAAAATTCTAACAGTTGTTCCAGGATTTTTTTTTTAATATCCGGTATTATTAATGACGTCCACTTTATATCCATCAAGCAAGATTGGTTAAGTCCAAAAAATCAATCAAAGTGGTAATGGAAATTTCAAGCCTAATAATAAAATAGTTATAGGTAATAATATGACAATCTGGACCAACGGGTTTAAAAACCTTTGATTTACACAAAGAAAATATTAGTGTTCAATAAATTCAGTTTGCTGTACAATATTCCACCCTAGGTGGATCAAAGTTCGTTGCTGTACATGCAAATAAGATAGTTCAGACAGTCACCATCAACAAGAAAACTTATGTCACAGGTATAAAAGATAGTAGTTGATTTAAGCCGACAGTATGTAAATTAAATGTCATAGAAATAAATGACCCAGCGTTTATGAGCGTTTAGGTACGTACTATACATATGTATGATACCGCAGTGACATTTAAAGACGAATGTACAGTCGAGTTGATACCTCCGTTGTATAGGTAAGTCTCGTTTAAAGAGACACACAACAATTGTTTACCAGGGAACGGACAGCAGCATTTCCTTGTGTTTTAACATAATACTGCCATCACCAACCTGCCTGCCAAGCGTGGTGACTCTGATGAAGCAGATGAAAAAAAAGCTCGTGCCTTCATAAGATGGATAAATGATTATAATAATATTATAAACTAGATTCACGTGGGAACTTTATAATAAAACCTATATAGCCTTCCTCAATAGATGGGCTATCTAAAACGGAAATATGTTTTTAAATCGACCCCATGGTTCCTGAGATTTATATATTAGTATTAGATTTAACTAGATATTCCAAAAGGACTCATCTTTCATCTTTCCTTTGCTGCCGATATAGTCATTCGCGTTTTATTTGGTGTTTAGGAGAGCCAATAACGCTCACGACACGTCATAAAATCAAGTAGCCATACTATACGTAATACTCGTAGTATTACGAGTCTCAAGAGCCATCGAACCGCACATAACGTTAGGTTTTTGCACATAGAAACCCTATTTACTAAGTCCCTCAAGGTTACTATGTCTTTCATACGTACAGTGTTTTACCACAAGAACGGGATTCAAAACTCACTATTCAGACATTTTGTATTAAAAAAAGACCCTAGAAATCGCTTACGATTTGTCATATTTTCAAGTGGTAATTTTTATTTGCAGGATCGAATGAATTTGTAATTTTGTCATACTCGTTTTAACGCAGCTGTAAAATAAACTAGCTAACTAACTTTCAAACTAGCATATAGAAGGTAAAATATATTCTTAGTCTTGCCATAAATATCGTTACAAAGAAAAAAAAAATGTTTCTATTGTACGTAACATTTATTAATATTACAGTGCGATACATTAATATAAGATCATTAAAGATATAAAAAGTGGTCTCCATTGGCTGCAATATAGTCCTTTAAACGTTAAGGCCAGTTATCAATAGAAGCACGTACTCTTTCCATGGGAAAATTCTTCAAAGCTTTAAGCATAAACATGGTAATTTTGTTTGTTAAAATATTGCTCGATTGTAAAAAAAATCTCATCCGTAAACAACATTTTTCTGTGACTTCCTTTTGCGTACCGCTTGAGTAGTAGTTTCGTTTTTACCACCCTATTCTTTTTTAAATTATCAATTAAGATGTGACCAGTGCGTCTCTTATAGGCTATGTACTAAGTCACCTTTTAAAATACGCGACATGGTTCTAGATGCTATCTTCATCTCCCGAGATCCTTTGCTTTCGGACAAGATTTCTTCCTATTCTTTCCTTTACTGCTTTGATCGCCTTTTTTGTACGAAATCTTTATTATCTTTAATACCCCACTCCATTTTATGCTATCACAAATTATTTAACAATGTAATAGCGCGAAAATGAGAAAACATAATGAACAATCATAATATAAAAATTACCGAATTCCAAATTCAAATGTAATATTTTGTTTATTTTAATTGTTACAGTATTTATGGCCAGACTAAGTATATAAGAAAAACTGAGTATTCAAAGGTCACACCCAATTTCAATTTGGTACAGTCAACAACACACTGTGAATTAACATGTACACGTTTATGAGAAGAGTTTACTATTATGTGTATTTGAATACAAATAGCAGGGAACTCTTCATCCATAAAGAATAGGCGTGACGAATGTATCAAAAAATTAAAGATTTAATGTTTTTAGGGGAAAGTACATATAAAAACAAATTATTACACTTATTTATTTTTAATAAAATAAAAGATTAAAATACTGCAATCGGCCATTTTGACTGAAACACCAATCACGGCGCATGACGTCACGATATTGTAACCATCAAAGAGAATTTAACCACTACGTTAGGTTTGGCGGACTCAATGACATTTTTTACAATAGCGTGACGTCATAGCCGACGCCATGACACTTGAGGCCTTTTTTCGCGCGCTATTTAAAATTTAATAGAAATATGGCTTAAACTTCGTTAAATTTAAATTTATTACCGAAATATTGTGTTTTTCGTACTTAGAAAATGACTACCAACGTTGCGCAAGAGGATTTCAAAATCTTGCCTCATGCCTATTACCAGCTTTCGTAATGATATACATACCTATTAATTTACATTATTTAATAGTGACGATGGTAACCTATCACTTTTGTTGACTGTATTGCCGTTTAGGTAGTCGACAAAGCCACATCATAAGCTGTTATAATGAATAATGACTGATTATAATGGAAAACTCACTGAGTTTGTTTCGCCGGATCTTTGCAGTTAGGCCGCATTGGATCCGGTGGTAGCATTAAAGCGGGTCCGTCGTTATATGCTCATGGTCCATCAAAATAATGACAAAGTCGCTGAAGTGGCTACATTGACATTTTCATGTTATTTTCAGGTCGAAAAAGATTGTATAAGACCGTAAAAATGCCTTGTTTTGAAAAGATAAAGGAGATGAGGTTGGGCCTTATTTCGTTTGAGTTAAAAATGAATAGTTGTCATGACAACGCAGAAAAATTGACGTAAGATTAATAAATTTAATAATTACTTATCAAAGCTTTGTTTTAATTTTATAAGGGGATGGAATAATTAATAGGAAGCTTTTTAAAAGAGAATGGATGTACGGAACGAAAATATCCGTTAACTCTTCAAAAATATTAGATGGAAAATAAAAGTTTAAGGTAAAAATATATTTTATAGTATTTATTCATTATTATTTTGTTTAATTTGAAATTTTTTTAAATATGATAATTATAGATAATAATACTAAATACTAAATTATTGTTTTGACTATTTGCAAGTGACTGTAATAGGTTTACGTAAAAAAAATGATTTTCATTTTTATTTTTATTTAAACGAGACACCGGTAACACCAGTAACTCTCTGGAAAATTCTTTGAATGCCACCAATTGCAAATAAAGTAACTGCCGTTTCATAAACTTGTACAAATGGCTGAGATGTTTGTAAGAAATAATTCTTGGACGTTAGGCAGCAGTAGTAGCTAATTTTTGCAAATAAAATTAGTATTAATCTCGTACAGTGATTAATGGCGCATCATATTGACCCATGGACCCTTCCTTACCCCCACATACTATACAATTAGCTTTATAACAAAACTAGTTTTATGTAATGTAATCATATTAAGTGGATTTCTTTAATTCATGAAATGTTTTCTTTTGCGAAAGCCTTTCGGGTTATTTAGTACTTGTATTCGTATAATGGTAATCGTCGCCAAAATTGTATTGTGTTTTTTTCATTCTTGTGATAAGTATATTATTATTGAGTAATAGGCTTCAGTTGCAATCATTTTTAGGATAGACTAGCTTTTTCATGCGTCTTCGACCGTGTAGATATCGTATAGTTCATACGAAATGCGATTTAAAAAAAATCTTAGTGTTTGTGGCAAGAATAAGTATATAAATTAGTATTGCCGTAAATATTGTTACAAAAGATTTTTTCTATTGTACGTAAGATTTATTACTATTACAGTGTGTTAGTTTAATATATTAATATAAAATCATTAAAAATATATAAAGGTTATTCGAAGTGGTCTCCATCGGCTGCAATACAGTCCTTTAAACGTTGAGGCCAGTTATAAATAGAACCGCGCACTCTTTCCATGCCATGTCAAATTGTTTACTGCCAATCATATGGATTGTTTTAGGGACTGCAAATTATTATGGAGTTTAGAGCAAGCCATACTTTCTAAAACTGACCATAAATCATAATCCAGCGGATTAAGATAGGGACTGGATGACTGCCATTCAGTAGCTCTGATGAAGTCCGGAACGTTCGTTACTTACCAAGATTGAGGGGATCGAGCTTTATGACCCGGCGGTACGTTACTTACCCTGACTTTTATTGAATTCTCTTCTCGCGCAAAATACCTGATGAATATTCTCTTTAAACTGTGTACTTATCAGTTGCAGTTTAATTAAACTAAACTCTGAAACACAGGGAGTTCTCGTACTAAAATAATGAACAGAGAACGCAATTTGCCATAGACAAAAGCACAAAATTACAACGTCAACCAAAAACAAAGCCGGGTGCACATTGACGGAATCAATTTATTCGAGACAGTCGCACGAGCGGTACTGGCGTTCCAATTAAAAACTGCTCTTTACCGTCCAGTGACCACCGTCCTTTTACTTTGGAACACATGTGTGATTTTGGTTTGAATTTTCAAATTTCGAATTTAATACGAGCTGTGCTTTGATATCCATATTGTAACAGCAGCCTGGAGCATGAATTTCAGAAAATGGCGGCTGGCTACGACGAAATTTATGCAAGTGTGAGACCTTTAAATGTTGTTAATTAACTTACCTAGTAGATTGTTTTTGACTTTTTATTTCTATAGTATAATAATACATAAATCTGAAGAGTGTGTTTGTTTGCTTGAACGCGCTAATCTCAAGAAGGTCCGATTTGGAAAATTATTTCTGTGTTATATAACCCATGTATCTAGGAAGGCTATCGGATATATTAATTATAAAGTGCCTACGTGAACGGGTCTTACCTGTGTGATACCGAGCGCGAATTAGCGAATAAGTAAGGTCATCATTACACTCAAAAATCTTTATAGGTTTTATATTTGGGAATGCATTGAAGGCAGGATTCCAATAAAATGCATTTTGTATAGTTTTTACCAGCTGTCCGTGTCTCGCAAAGAAACGCTAGACAAAAAATTCTGACGTTTCCCGTAGATGACTCAACGTCAGCCTGTGTAACCTAATTGTAACTAGCACCGATAACTTGGCTTACTTCTAAGACTCTAACTACCCCGGCTAGTTCATTCCACTTATTAATACGATATCCGTTCAGAATCGATTAGCCGATGTAAGAGTACCAATTTATCGTTTCAAGTAAGTATCGATACGTTTCAATATCGAGTTTCAATTTCCTGGCAGTGTTCGCTGATAGATTAATTTCGTGAAGAGGCTAGATATCAGATAGGGTTGATTCGACTTGTAATACTAGGTACCTAACACTTGTATTTCTTGCTTTGTATTCTCGAAATTGAAACGTTCTGGTTTCGGAATTGTTTTGGTTTGAGTCCGCAACGATGTAATTTCCTGGATCAATTTAACCTAGATAAATCTGGAGTTTATGAGCGTATTTTCCGACAGGTTTATTTGACTAGAGACTGAATAATTTATTGAAACAAAGCATGTCGTCAATGGAGTGCTAAAACCCCCATAAGATATTTTTGGTGGTTACAATATTTTGATGCCATTGGTCTGGTGTCCATGTAAGAATGTAATATATTCTAGTTTTTTCCTTTCCTAAAAAGTTATTATTTCTGACATACGTGGTGTTAAAATTTAACTAATAGCGAATTATATATACTTACTTTATAAATGACAGCATCCGTGGCCAGCGCCGGATCTACGATTTTTTCGAACCGGGGCAAGAACTTGATAGTTCGCCCCCTCTCTTGAGCGTTTGTGATAAATTGTTCAAAAAACTCACTAATATATAAAAGGTGGCAATTTTTGTGATCGAAAGAATACTCTTTAATAAATTTGCACTCTTTATTATCTATCAGCTAATAACTTTTTGTTTGGTGCGACATCAAATTAAATATAGCAATCATCATCATTTCAGCCGTAGGACGTCCACTGCTGGACATAGGCCTCACTCATAGATCTCCAGTTGTTGCGGTTAGAAGCGGCCCGTATCCACCGTGATCTCGCGGCCTTAACCAGATCAACTGTCCATCTATTAGGTGAACGTCCAACGCTACGCTTGCTGATTCGCGGTCTCCATTCGAGAACTTTTCGGCCCCAACGGCCATCTGTACTCTGTGCTATTGGGCTATGTCGGTAACTCACGTTCTTCTACGTATCTCCTCATTTCTGGTTCGATGTCGTAGAGAAACCCCGAGCATAGCCCTCTCCATAGCTCGTTGAGCGACTCTGAACCTGTTCATAAGGCCTATAGTGAAGGACCACGTTTCGGATCCATAGGTCATCACTGGCAACACACACTGGTTAAAGACTTTCATCTTCAGGCACTGAGGTATATTGGAGGAAAAGACGTTGCGAAGTTTCCCGAACGCTGCCCATCCGAGTTGGATTCGGCGATTGACCTCCTTCTCGAATTTGGACCTACCTACTTGGACTGTCTGTCCAATTAGGTAGGTATGCATATACGTCAACAACTTTAAGAACCGTATTCTCAACCATTATAGGGGTAGGCACAACATGGACGTTAGTCATGATTTTCGTCTTGTCCATATTCAGTTACGACCGAATGTCGAACTCAAAGGCTTTCTCGTAGTCTACGAACGCTAAACAGAGCGGCAAGTTATACTCTTCGGTCTTCTGTATTACTTGCCACAGCGTATGTATGCGGTCTACGGTACTATAACCTTTATCGACCTGCATCTTCGAGACGATTTACAATAACCCTGGAGAACAGCTTATGGACATGGCTCAAAAGCGAGATGAGTCTGTAGTTCCTTAGTAAGGTGTTATCGCCTTTCTTAAAGTACAACACCACCTCGCTCTTGTTTCATGCTTTAGGCGTGGTACCTCCGAGCAAGGCGGAATCGACGAGCTTCTGAAAGATTTTAAGTAACGGTAATCCACCCGCCTTCAGGAGCTCTGATGTAATTCCGTCCCTACCCGGTGCCTTTTTGTTTTTTAGCTGTTTCAGGGCCATGCTTATCTCGTACAGGCTGGTGTCCGGGATATCCTCGGTATAGTGTCGATCAGTTTGGCTCTTGGGTCTATAGCTGCATTGAAAACAGGCTTGGTGTCTGAAGCATGGAGCTGCCCGTAGAACTTTTCGACTTCCCTTAACACTTCCGCTTATGTCAACGCGAGACTGCCATCATACCTTTGTCATCTGGCTTTGCCTAATAGACATATCACTTGCATACAGTTTGGAGCCCTGGTTACGCTCTATCGTAAATTTAATACGGGAAGTATTAAAACTACGAATATCGTGTGGCAAGGATTTTTTAATTCGTCTATTAAGCTGCCTATATGACTTAGCATCATGGTGAGATTGCAGTCTTAGCGAGCGTCGTTCAACCATTAGGTTAAGGGTGTCTTTAGAAAGTTTCTGAGTACTACTGGTAGGGCAAGCCTTGAAGACCCTACCGTATGGACAGTCTCTACGAGCCTGTTGTTGATCTCATCCACTGATGCGTCTTCATCCAGACAATCGAATCTATTTGAGAGCTCAAGTTGAAAGCTCTCGGCGTTATCGATCTGAGCGCCAGTAGATCGAAGCGTAGACTATCAACTCGTCCTCATCGTTTTTCTTGCCCAGTTTCGCATTGAAATCCCCCATAACATCGTTGAAGTGAGTTTTATGAGTAGCCCTTCTGATGTCCTCTTAATACACTCAACTTCTTCATCTGGGTGTGCCGAGGTCGGTGCATAGGCCTGAACAACCTTCAGCAAATACCTTTTAGATACTCTGAGTGGTAGGTGTGCCACCCTGCTAGACACACTGTCGATGGTAATAATGTTGTTAATGAACTTGTGAACGAGAAACCTGACACCACCTTGTGACTTTTGTTCGCCCTCCCGGTAGAAGAATAGATTGCCAGATTTTAGGGTCATCGTGTCCTGTCCCTCTCTACGGACTTTAGACAACCCCAGAATATTACATCTGAGCCAGCTCAATTTTTCTTCCAGCTCAACAATCCTTTCCTCGGTCCGTAGAGTGCGCACGTTATGTTTTGCCAGGGCCAGTGTTCGCCTGTGAAATTGGTAGCCACTCGTCTCCCGGGGATTCTTAGCATCCCTAGAACCGCTGATACCGCCGGGGACTCGGGGCCAAAAATATGTTTAAGTCGATACACGTTTTCGTATTTTCAACATATTATATGATTTTGGCGCCCCCTGCAACTGCCGCCCGGGGCAGGGGCCCCGGCTCGCCCCCCCCTAGATCCGGGGCTGTCCGTGGCGTAGCGGTATAAGTGTCATTTTAAGTCTCGGAGTTCGTGGGTATGATCCCCACGTCGGACAAGAAATCTTTGCCTCGAAAAACATGATAAACCGTTACTTTCGATTATTATAACATAAACTATAACAGTCGTATACCAGGAAACGGGTAGCAGCGTTTCCCTGTGTGTTACGGCTTATATACTGCAGTCACTAAGCCGCCTTTTTTTTTTCGGACGGACATACCCACTACATATGTAGTTAGCCCTGAGGCTTTTGCTACTTCACCGGGCATAAAGGCGAGCAGAGCTCCAGCCTAGATAAATGGTTTAAACACTACAAACTAAGCAACCTGCGCAAGAGGGCGTCCCCTGTGGGACTTGGACCTCGGCTCAGGGCGGTCGCTGACGAGGAGATTTAGGGATTCTGGCTTTTAGTTTAGGGGAGTTTTGTGCAACTGTCGCTCTACTCTACAGTTCGCGGGCCTCTCGGACTTCGGGTCTACGAGGGCATCGTAAGGTTCTTAGCAAACTAAGGGTCGGGCGGGCGACGGGGGACGCGTCGCGTTCGCGGGCGCACTCTTCTCCGGCGGGTCGGATAGAGTGGTCTCTGTGTAGTGGTGCTAGTTTCTTGCAGTCTCTGTACTGCTAGTTGGTAAGTTGTGATCTCGTCGTCCGGGTCGTCAAGGACGCCCCGAGGCCGACGGTGTTTACGACGCTTTGTGGGTCGCGACGCTCTTTCATCCACTGCTTGATGGAGGGCAGTTGGAGATCAGAATGGGATTGGTTCGCCGAACATCTTGACCGGTGGAAACTAAGCCGCCTGCCAAGCGTGATGACTATGGCAAAACCCTCCCTCGGGAGGAGGTCCATGTTTAGCAGTGGATGTTATACGGGCTGTTGATAATGATGATGACTATACAGGGTTATTTGTAAAACACCCACAACCTTTTAAGAGGCCAATATACTCATAATGAAGAATCATCACGAAAAAAGAATCAGCAGTTCCCGGGAGCATTTTGACGAGTTAAACGAACATAAATGTGGGGAACAGCAGATTTTTTTTCACGATTTCAGATTTTGTCCCGTAGTAAAAGTTGTTTATAATGATGAGTCCAATGATCTCGTTGTTTGTGTTTTACAAATAACCCTGTATAAATTGCCCCCGCGGTAACTGTAAAGAGTACTTATACAGATTATTAGTACTCTTTATAATCTGTAGAAGTATAGATATCGAATGTTTATGTCTACGTCGGCACTTAAACTTCGACACAGTAAACTAGGGTGTGTAGAAATTATCAGGTGTGTCCTTCCACTTGCCGCCCTTTTTTGTACTAAAGTATACTTCAGGAGTTAGTTCAGCATAATGCAGGCGTGTCGGAGCCACTTAGCTATCAAGTGCACTCACTTATTTAAATAATTTAGAGATGAGAATATGGCCCATGTAATATGTAGAGGTAAATGTTCATTTAGGGACTATTAAATTTTCTAATTAAGTATTTTCAAGATTTAGCTAAATATATAGTTTTTTAAATCTGGGCATGTGGTTTCCGGCTTAGAATAGAACACCCCGTGCCTTTCAATGGGTGTCAGAGGCGACTAATGAAGATACACCTGATGCGCATTATTTATCAGCTCTACGTTATTTACCATCTTATAACGATTATGACAATATCCTTAACAACCCTGGCTTGCCAGGGTCTGTAAAGAAAACTCCCATAGAATAAGAAGAATCTGTTATTAATACGTACCCACCCATAACTGTTAAGAAAGTTTATTTTTGCTATTTATTATAGTCAGTTGTTTTTCTTGTCACATAAATCTCCATAAGTGCCTTAATTTCCTTTGAACAAAGTGAAATCAATAGCTAAAACATAATATGACTATAAATCAGTAAGAATGGATGAAGAAAGATTGACAAAACAGGTATACTTGGCAAGTGTGAGTGGCACAGTCGGAAGGGGAAGACCTCGACGAACGTTCTCTGACCAAATCGGAGACATCCTTGCAAAAGGTCAAATAAGATCGACCCTAAACCGACGTGCTTGTATGAAGAATGTTATGAGAGTGAATGAAGCGAGAGATATAGGATAGGATAGGGATCGTAGCAAGTGGAGGTCCATTGTCTCTGCCTACCCCGCTAGGAAACAGGCGTGAGCTTATGTATGTATGTAAATCAGTCCATATTTGCTTTTAATTTATTTTCTTTCGTGGTAAAATTATTACGTACAGCTCTTGGGAATTTATCGGAAATATGTATGCCTATACTTCCGTATCGTAAGTGTATATCGTCTCTAGTGGATACATGCTCTTAGACTCATGGCTAAAGCTAGTAAGATAATAAAATCTATATAAGCAACTTCCCCGTTGTGCCGTGTGGTTTTCGGCTTAGAATAGACCATTCCATGTTTTCCCATGGGTGTAGTAAGAGGCGACTAAGGGACATACAGCTGATGGATGGCAGTGGCATGTATCAGCTCAAAGATAACAATCCGCCTGCCAAGTGTAGTGATTATGGCAATATCCCTCAACGACCCTGGCTTTCCAAGGTCTGTTAAGCCTGTTTATGTCCACTGCTGAACATGGGTAGGCCCATGACAAAGAAAGCTAACTTCACTCAGTTTTTATAGGACGACAGATTTTTTTAAACATAGGGGCCCGGGCACTGTGCCTTTGTCGCGGGTGGTACAACACAAAAGCACAAAACAACTACAAACACAAAATCTGATGAAGATGGATGTTTTCTTAATTAGGACAACTCCAGTGAAAGCCGGACGAATGGTAACATTAATTGTGGTTATAGGTGAACTGGCCATTTGTTTTTCGTAACTAACTATTTTTTATGGACTAATCCTAAATAAATACAAATTATTGGCTTACAGGATTTGCAGACGTGGGAATGTGGGTGCATTCCCACGTGGGTAAGCAAAAATTAACAGTGACACTCACTGGAAATGTGCACCGAGACCTACCTAGTCCCGGGAAAAAAAGGTGGAAAGCTGGACCCGCATCGAATTTAATTTGAAAGGAGAATTTAATTGTTAGTATCCAACGTCAGTAATATTTCCTTTTCGGATGTTAAGTTGCGTAAAACTGCCAACTACACTTATTGTGAGTAGAGGAATTACAAATGAACGGACGAAATAAATTGTCTGTAATATCCTACAATTTACTACTGCCTGTTAGTTACTTAGTTAAATTAATAGAATAAGAATAATAATGTAACATTGTGATTCTGACAAGTAAAAGTGTATGTAAATACCTAAGTGCTGAATAAATTCATTATTTACCATAATATACTATCTACGAAAAAAAGTTATTTTAGATTCTGCTTGTTCACATTTCAATAATCACATATAAGGATGATGGATCTACCCAAATATTCTGTAATAAAAAAGGATTAAGCAAAAAATTGGCTAACTTACATTATACCTTAACACTGTTCGCATAAGATTCAAATTATCTTCTCTATTTGATTTCGCTCGTGTATTCAAAGTCACGTTTTGGCGATACAAAATAATGTAGTAATGTTAGCTCAAGCTTTGGGAGAGGGGTCTAGATATGCAATAGTGTAATGTAATAATGTCATTTGAATTTGTTAGACCGCAGTGACTTTCATGTAGTCAGTCACAGGGCTCCAGCTCCTCATTAAATTGTTTATAAACTACAAACTATGCAACCTGCGCAAGAGTACCGACCTATAGGACTAGGAACCCGGCTCAGGGCGTTTGCTCACGGAGGAATTATGACTCATGGCTAAATGAAGGCGTATGGACTGTGTTTGACATCGACGAATTTAAGTTATTAGGAAAATAAGTATTATTTTATAAGTTAGTTTCGGTTTAATTTGGGTACCTTTTTTTATATGTCAATAATAAAGGTAAGTTAATCAACTTTCCAGTCAGTTGATAAACTGACGAGGTTTCGGGTGGTTAAAAAAACCTAAACCTAAACCAATGGAGTGCAACAGGACTTATTTGTATTTGAAGTTTCTTTTCTGTTACAAAAGTAACATAGTCTCGTTTGGTTAGGTTAGGTCAAGTGTCATAATAATTAAGTAAATAATATAATTATTATGCCGTTCACTGAAAGTGGCACCTAAATTTAACAATATGAGTGGCACGGAAGTTGATCAACTTACGATTCGTATTATTTTCCTGTGACATATATTCCTATGTATTTCCTCGGTTAGATATATTTTAGTGTAACATCATTAAGATCGTATAATAATAATTGTTCTTGCTGAACAAGTCGCTCTCGCATTTAGATCCAATTAGGTATCAGACGACTAATGTTACGTCGTAGTAAGTCGGCTACGGCAGTACTACGGCGTAGATCACTTAAACTATGACTTGGGCAAGTAATACATATTTGTATGTATTACATTCTCTTTTTTTTTTTTGAAGATTACTAGCAGAGTTTTTTGCACACAGCTAGTATTCTTGATACTCCTGCCCTGGTGCTAAGCTAAAATGCTTGTTACGAGTGGGTTCACGTTGGTAGTGCAATGCTTGGGGATCAAACCGGCAAGGCGGCGGCTACATTAGGCTACGGCCGTTACAAATATATTAAATTGATAATTATTGTAAAATCGAAGATTAAATAATCAAGATTAAGTGCCTAAAGACGAGGATAGTTTATTAAATACTAGCTTCCCGCGCGTGGTTTTACCGCGTAGCTCAAATTCCCGTGGGGACTTAATAATTCAATTCTTTCCTCGATAAATTTGTTGTCTAACACTGAAAGAATTTTATAAATCGGACTTTAGATAGCTTAGATAGTTCAGCTTAAGATATTTGTATAGATTATATATTAGTATAGATAAGGTAGGTATAGGCTTTCGAAATACTCTTTAATAGTAGATATTTGGTGTAGTCATCACGTCAGTGAACAAATTAGTGTGATATACTTTTTTATTTTATATGAAAAACGTAAATATTTTAAAGTATAAACGCTAGACGACCTTTCCTCACCTTACGATACACCGGGGATTGCGACCAGCACATTTAGTATTTGAGGACAACTTCATTCAAAAGAAAAAATACATACATGATTTTTAATTATAACTATAATTTGGATAGCTAAAATGGTTTGGTTAACAGAAATGTCATAACTAAAGAATCTACTGTTAAATGTATGGCATATATTTTGGAAGCACCTTATACATACTAGTGATAAGTAAAATATTTTAAACTTAGTTTTAAGACGGGCGAGCAAAATTTTGGTTTTTCAAAGTTTTACGTACGTATTTTCCACACTAGCCGTGGAATAGACGAAGAAATGGAAATTAAAATTAACGATGAAGTTGATGATATTAAGTAAATAAAGCATAAATGCAATCTAAACTAAAACTAACTGATAAAATACTAACTATTCTGAATCTATGCTACTGCTACTTGGCAGATTTTCCGTTTCGTTTTAGATATATGTACTTGTATTCGCAGAGTGGTTGAAATTCATCCATAATTTAAAAAAAAGATTAGCATCTGCACTCATTTGTGTATAAACTATACTCCGCGAAATTTAATACTCCTCCGTCCGCGCAATTTTCGTAAAAAGGGGTACAATGTTTTTGCTTCACGTATTAATCATATTATATTAATACGTTAAGCTTTCGTCCATTGACATCTGCATGTTGTGACGTCGGATGAAACAGGACAGTACCCCAGCATACAATACTTTCGCCACCAGTTCGTCCTACTGATTGCTGCATTGACCCAGTGCTGCCTTTTGATTGAAGACTTCATAGACAGCACTAATATTTTAACGAACCAGTGTTAAATGCATTATGCTGTTTCTTTTAGTGACATTTACAGACATTGGTAATGTTAACATGGTTAGACACTATATAATTCAGTAGAACGACAGTTGTACAAAACTCCTCGAACAATCTACAAGTTTCTTTTCTCAATTCCTTCGCCAGCAACCTCCACGAGTTGAGGTCAAAGTCCCACAGGGGACGCTACCTTGCGCAGGTTGTTTAATTTGTAGTTTCTAAACCATTTATTAAAGCTGGAGCACTGCTCGCCTTTATGTCCGGTGAAGTCGGCAAAAGCCTCCAGAAGTCCAATAAAAAACAATATGATTTAGTCTCTCTATTCACAAAAAACACTAAAAAATACACTTTACTTTAAAAAAAGTGGAATTTTACTCAGCAATTCATAGATTCAAAAGTAAAACGTAAAGCGACATCCAGATTTTCAGATTTCATAGTTAGATTTTGTTATCGAAGATTCTGTTTGAAGTGCAGCTGTAAATCCCGATGGTTAAGCTTTGGTACATAAATATGTCTATGTGTCTCACAGAGCATAGAATATTACTTTATCTATCTAGTTGCAGACAGTTTCAATGGCGACCGAGGTACCGGTAGGCTATTAACTAAGATGGATAGGGTCTATATTTGAAGTCTGGGTAATTTTACTATTTATCATTTACAGATTCAAGCTTTTTTACTGATAGTTCAACTCATCTGTGCGCGTGGTGCTTTTTGTGTGTGCGTGCCTTTATCTTCTGTACTAATTTATAAAGCTGAAGAGTTTTTTTTGTTTGTTTGCTGGAAGGTGCTAATATTAGGAACTACGGGTCCGATTTGAATTTTTTTTTCAATGTTATATAATCCATTTATTAAGAAAGGCTATAGACTATATTTAATTATGAAGTTCTTACGGGAACGTGAGTTATGCGGATAAGACCGTGCGCGGGAAGCGTGTAATATGTATATACAGTAACTGTGTGTGCTCGGACTACGACTGCATCACTGCTACACAAATTGAAGCAGCATACTTACAAGCGTACTCAATAGCACCGCGCGGACAGATGAGTTACACTATCTGTACGTTTATTATATGGCTTAATATATATTCTTAACTATATAATGCGAAATATGAATTACGATTGAAATTAATTGCAAGTGGTTTAGGCATTAGAGCGTACATAACCTGTATATATAATAATATATGTAGTAGTTTGTATAAAAATATGCATACATTTTTGGTATTTAAATGCTTTGACTACATAGGTTGTTTGAAATCAGCCAACCATACAAAATAATTTGAAATTCTAAAACCTGTGAATATGTATTCCATTAATTTTAGGCATACCTAAAATTAAAAACAAAGCATATTATAGCTATATAAAATAATTTACGTAGTTTTTACGACAGCTATCAGTATCTGTAGCGGGACAACACTGTTGGCACAGTGATTACGTTAGTTGCGTCTGAGGCCTGGTATTTTGGGTTCGATTCCTACCCGGGGTAACTATTTGTGTGAATCACGGATAGTTGTTCTGAGTCTGGCTGTGCTTTTTGTTTCTAAAGACCCACGCGGTACAGAAATTCATTTCCCTAGTTCCAAAGTTAGACACAGGTATTCATGAGGTATTTTCGGACGGAAATAAGTAGTTAGCCTCGTTGCTACTTTAAATGGCTCACATTTAAACAGCAATCCTTTATATAGGGATTTATTTACCTTTATAAGAGCATTGCCAGACGAATGGAAACATTTTAACTTATTTTTTTTTAATTCGAAAAGTTTTCGACAGATTTTACCTCCACCACCGGCAGGATTCGAACCTGCATCTTAGGTATAGCCTTCTTGAACAATCGGCCACGTTGGATCCCAACCGATTCTTGAAATTTAATAATCTCTTCACACCACGTCTCTAAGGAGAACGTTACTCGATATAAGGCACATTTAAAATCACGAACTTACGTACATATTTACTTTTCACATTCCTATCTCCTCGATGTCGCGAGTTTTACGTTTCCGACTCGAAAATAAAAAAATAAGTTGTCGTGTAAAATTCGATTCTGCACTATCTATTGACGCTTTTATACCGGAGTGTCTACCGACGACGTGTAGGGCTGTCAGAGCAGTGAAATTTTGACGTACGAACACTTCAATATGGCGCTAAAGTGAACACTGGTCATTGAAAAAATGTTAGAGCTTTCAGTTTTAGGGGCAGCTGTGTGAATATGACTGTCAATTCTATGCAGGAATTGAACTTAATAACGTGTATTTGTGAACTTTGATAGTTACTTTATATTCATTTTTAGATTCAAATATTTAGTTCAATCTACACCTACTAATAAATAAAGCTGAAGCTAAGCTCATCAAGATTTACTGTTCAGATTTGACAAAATGTTTCAGTGTTACATAACTAATTTATCGAGAAAGGCTTATAAACTATCCCGCCGCCTACCGCCCTAGGCTCGGCCTCGGGGAGTGGGGCAGATGGGCCCCGCTCGAGGTTCGCTTTGAGGCTGACCCATGAGGAGTACGGACGCCTCTACACTCCGGGCGTCCCTATAATTGGGCAAATGGGCCACTGTAAGTGAGGCCCAGGAGATCCCGCGGGTGCCGTCGGGGGGTCTTGCTTATGCGTACCCGGCCCCCACCAACGGCGGATCGAAGGATTTTCCGGGGGGTTTTAGTGGTGTAGGGTCCTCTCCTTGTGGTATGAATTAGCACACCACGCTATGGAGAGAGGAGTCCCACATATCCCACTGCCGACGCGCGAATACGCTGCAGCGGCGGTGGGAATGCGTAAATGCATTGCCTCCCGGACAAAAAAAAAGAGAAAGGCTTATAGACTATATTATATTATGAAGTGCCAATGGGAACGGAGGTAACGCGGGTGAAACCGCGCGCGAGCAGCTGGCTAATCATAGATTATAATAGGTAAAGTTTTTAAATACCAAATGACGTCATTTTTATAGCGAAATCATAACTTGGACCTGGACATGCCTACTGTTGTCTACGATAGCAGTATTTCGGTATTTATAAATATTGGGTACAAAAAACTATGAGCTATGGTTTACATACTTATTGGCTTAGTCTTAATATGCCGCATTATCAAAAACACATTTAACTTATTAAAGTTTTGAGTTAATTAACTCCAAAGTATAGTTGGTTAAGCTTTATTACTTCCGAATGACGTTTAAAAAGTACCATTTAAACATCCATTATAAGCTAGAGAATCATTAAGTTTATTTGACAACCCTAACTAGTCCTCGAGTAAGATGTGAAAGGTTATACAATTTTATTTCGCGTTCTGAAACACTACTGACTGCAGAAATTGAACAAAACTATGCAACGAGTTATTCGATATGAAAATGTTGTTATACAAAATACATAAAGCAGTAAATGTTTTAAACTAGGTATTTTATCCTGACAACTGTATTCATATATCATAAAGGTATTTTTACCCAGACAGTTTGTTTAGATATATAGCGATAACTGTAGACATGAATTGTACAGAAATTACGAAAGGTACAACCTCCGTAGCGTAGAGTTATTTGGCTCACTTTTAATCTCGGAGGTCGTGGGTTCGATCCGGATAGGAAATCTTTGTTTAAATTCTAAGATTTCTTTCCGGGTCTGGTTGGTTGAGGGACTTACCTCCATGCCTCGGAAAGCACGTTAAGCCTTTGTTACCGATTGTTATAACATCATCTGTAATAATCGTATATCATGGAACGGGCGGCAGCGTGTTTCCTTGTGTGGTACAACATAATACTGCGGTCACCAACCCGCCTGCCAAGCGTGTTGAATATGGCAAATACCCTCCCTTGGGACGAAACCCATGTTCAGCAGTGGACGTTATATGGGCTGATGATGATACGTTAGATGATAGAAACCCGAGACAGATAAAGCACGGACTGCCGCTTTTATTATGTAATTCACGACACGACGTCTGTGTCTGTCTACACAGAAACGACGTAAGGCGAAGACGTACTTCACCTCACGTCGTTTCCATTTAAGACATTATTATGTAAGCAGGTCTAAAATAATCAGTACAGAATCAGCCTTTTTCCTGAGAAGATTTAAAAAAGATCCGATAGGGGCAGCAGCGGTGATGCACCCCCTCACCGGTGCTGCCCCTAGCGAATCTTTTTTAAATCTTCCCAGGAAAAGGCTAATTCCATTATAATTCTATACGTTGTTTCTGGACGTTGTTGTCAATAGAGAATTCAAAACATATGTACCCCCCCCCCACCGGTGCTGCCCCTAACGGATCCCAGGAAAAGGCTAATTCCATTATAATTCTATACCTACGTTGTTTCTGGATGTTGTTGTCAATAGAGAATTCAAAACATATGTACCCCCCCCCCACCGGTGCTGCCCCTAGCGGATCTTTTTTAAATCTTCCCAGGAAAAAGGCTAATTCGGACATTCACTTAACTCATTAATAATTCCGCATTCAAATATCAGCCACAATAAACCACGAAGCGAAAAAAATCAATAACAAAAAAACCATAAACTATTGAAAAGTTTTCTGAGTTTTTAGATCAAATTACAGATTTCCGAACGTCGAGCTACAAGAGCATCGCTAAGATCTTCTGGGAATTTCGTTACAGGATTCTAAAGCCAACGGCATATCGAGATCCCGACTCGATTATTTAACTTTAACTTATATAAATTACTTCCTTCTCGCGCGCGGCTTTATTTTTTCTCTCCCGTTCCCGTGGGAACTGTATAGCTTTTCTCGACAAATGGCATATATCCTTATCCTGTCCTTATAGTTCATGACATTAGCGCGTTCAAGCAAATAAACAAACAAACTCTTCAGTTTTATATGTTAGTATAAATATACATTATATATTAAGTTAATAATATTAGGTTACGACTAGGGGTCGAATCCGTTTGCTGCAAAATGAAAGAAGTATACAAAAAATGTTCCCAACATGTTAAGGTGAAACGTTAAACTTTAGGTATTTAATGGAAACGAAGGGGTTTGCGTCGGCAGAGCAATGGGTGGGAATTTAACCGACCCTAGTCATTGGGCTACGGTGCTTCCTCCACTAGAATGTTAAGTGTTTCGTGAAAGCTATGCAGGAGTAACATAGGCTGGGCCGGATTGCTCATGCGTACCCGGCCTCCGCCAACGGCGGATCGAAGGAGTGTCCGGGGGGTTTGAGTGGTGTAGGGTCCTATCCTCGTGGTATGAGTTTAGCATACCACGCTATGGGAAGGGCGAGTCCCATATATCCTATCGCCAGCGCGCGAATACGCTGCAGCGGCGGTGGGAATGCATGAAGGCATTTCCCCCCGGGCAGCAAAAAAAAAAAAAAGGAGTAGGTAATATAGGCTATATTTATTGATGAAGTTCCTACAGGGACGAGAGTTACACGGGTAAAACCGGTAAGCTAGTTTAAGTAATAAAAGGATAGGTCAACTTGTCCGTTAAATGCCTAGAGTGCGAACGTTTCACTTTGAGCAAAGTAATATTCGAGGGGTATGCACAGGCTCATAGGTTGCCTGTAATTGCTTCAATAAAGTTGACCAAAAATTCAATTACGACGCACATTCAACGACTTTGGTTCTAGTTGATGTTTTTTCTACCGGGTTTATGGAATGCTATCACTTATTTAAGCGTCATTCGTCCACTTTTTGCACGAAAAAGAATTTTAAAGTTCACGTCTAGCGAAGGAAAAATGCTCTTAATATTTTTAACTTTATTCCATTTATTTTCCTCTTACTTTGTACAAGTTGAGAGCAATGTAAAGTAGCGTGAGATACATTAGGGATTACAATGTTTTTAAAAATATTACTTACATAATACATTAGAGAACGCTAATATGGCAATATACTTACCTATAATTAAATTTGTTTATTCTTGTTTTTGAGTTATAGGGGTTAACAAGAATACTACTAGACTGCAAAATTCTGCTATTATTCTACTTAAAAAAAAAAGAAAAAGAAAACTAAGTATTATGTATTGTGAATAACTGTACAAATAATAATTCATATACCCCTTATTAGGCTACAGACACAAATCACGCACTGACTTAGTACAACTATCTAAGGTTTACACAAATAATCCGTTCCGTTCCGGAGGGATGTGATCCCAGAACGGTCTCTGAAGCAACTACCGGAACCACTGAGCCTTTAGTGGAATCATCGAATATTTATTAATTTTAATATTTTGAGGTATTTTTTAAATAAAAAACAGCTCAAATGCTTTGCATATTTGAAAATAAAAATTACGTCGATGCTTTGCTTATACTGCTTTGTTAAAATGTTAATAGAAGAGGCATTTACAATCAGTTATGTTTTCATGGGTTTTTAATTGTACTTTTTGCACATTGTGCAAACTTTTTGGAGAGGGGAAAAGCACAATCCAGAATTTAGACACATTTTAAATACGAAATTAACACTAGATAAATATTTATACTTTAGACTCGAGTATTATGTTAGAATAAAATAAAATCTCGATGACGGCCAATGTCAATGTAGAGTAGTTTAAATATTGTTCATAATTTGAATACAGTCCAAATCACGCAATAAACTATGAAATAAATGCTCAAGTCACTTTATGACTGATGGTTCGAAGCCAACCAAAGGTTTCTCAAGTGAGTGACCATTTGTCTCTGAAATCACAACCGACTGAGTTTCCAAGATACAATTACATAGTCATTCGCTTGACTACTCCGAGCCATACCTGTGAGTCGGTTGCTTTGAAATTTGTCACATTCAACGGTACGATCGTATACGACACGACACAAGCAGTTGAATTATTTGAAGGTAACCACTGTAGCAAACTTCAGCCGGTAAATTTTTAATATAATACAATTTCCTATGCCCATGTTGACCCGTAGTCCGATAATCTCGTGAACTGTAACGTGCATTGTGCATCTGACGCTCTACGTCAGATGCACAAAACTCCCCTATAAAACTAAAAGCCATATTCCATTAATCCCTCGGTCAGCGGGCTGCCCTGAGCCGTCCAAGACCCACAGGGTCTTTGTTTTCATTAATTTGTTACTTAACCTCATTATCAGTCTGAATGACGTCCACTGCTGCTCACCTCTTACTGAGGAAGGTTTTTTGTCATAGTCACAACGTTTGGCAGGCGGGTTGGTGACCGCAGTATTATGTAATGACACGCATAAGGAAACGCTGCTGTCCGTTCCCTGGTTTTGAATTGCTATAGATGGAGTTATAACAATCGGGACCAACGGCTTAGCAACATATTTACGTTCAGAATGCAATGAAACACGCCATTATTTATTTCTAGAAGGTTTTCCAAATTCAAGATTCATAAACTGAATTTGATTTGACAGCGATATAACTGCTGTGTTCTTTGCTTGACGTTTGAGGAAAGAGGTGCAAGTATCGCATTATTAATATAGCGGACCGAAAATCGGACAGTGTAACCAATGTCGTCAGTAATTGTGTTTTCTCAACATTTATAGATATAATGTTCGTAAATGTTATTTGTATATTATATATTTGAGTTGGTTCTGCTTTTGATTGTGTTTGTTTTGTGTATTGAGATTAAGATAATTCTATTAAGCTGAAATCAGTTGTGTTTAAACCAATAAAAATTTTAAATAAAAAAAAAAAGACAATTCTAGAAATCCTTTAATATGTTACTATGGTGGTCTTAAAAGACATGGCAATGACTTTATGTTGAAATATCTAAAATTTATTCTGTCTGTTATCGTGATTCGCCTAAAGGGGCCGTTCAAGTATTACGTAAGCACTATGGGGGGGCGGGGGGGTCTTTGCTTTGCTTATTTTGGATGACATGGGGGGTAGGGGAGTCTAGATGATGATTACGTCATCGGTAGTTATTTACTTTTTTACACGAATGGCAACCCTCACATTGTCTTTGCTTGAAAACGAAACGCATTTTCGGGGATTCCCGCAAATAATGCATACGTTTAGGCACTCGCTTTAGAACCGAGTAGGGGAATTACCGCGCGTTATTCACTTGTCTAAATTTCCTCTGTCAGTATATTTTTTCGTTTGGATACTATAGCGAGTAGACGTATTGTAAGCATAGCAAAGCAAGTTAACATTTGTGTTACCGTTGATTCCATTAGCCAAAGTTTAATGTTTAAATAAGATGTCGTTTCAAATAGACAAATCCAAGTTATACCAAAAACTGTTTGAAAGTTTTAAAAAATCTCATACAAGTACGAAAGTACAAAATGTACAAAAGTTAGTTAATTGAAAAATGTTTACGTAAGCATGGGGGAGGGGGTAAGAGCTTTGCTTACTTTTGCTGACAAGGGGGACGGGGGGGTAAATAATTGTAATAAATCTGCTTACGTAATACTTGAACGGCCCCAAAGGCACATACGGGTTGTGACGAAATTTGGAAATAAATCTTTGGAAAAGGATATAACTTGTCCAAATTGTGAATGCCAACTAAATAATAAAAGTAACTGGACCTAAACTTCTTGGACATGCCCATCTGAGTATGTTTCGCCGGATCGTCTCGATGAGGCCGCGCTGAAACCGGCAGTAGAATAACCCCATTGAGTTTGTTTCGTCGGATCTTCTCAGTTGGGGCGTATTGGATCCGGTGGTAGCACTAAAGCGCGTTCGTCAAGATACTTATGGTCCGTCTAAATAATACCATACTCAAAGGACAGAACTTAGATTTAATCATAGATATAAAATAATATTGAACTTTCATACCTGACAGCTTTTAGGCTAAAGTTATATAAACTATTATTATACGTAGCAATAAACAACTAAAATTGATTAATTAAATCAAAAATAAGCCAAATATGTTTTGACTATTTACAAATACCTGTAGTAGGTTTACGTGAATAAAAACTTTTTTATTTATTTATTTATTCAAAGTAATTACTTCACGCGGTTGAAGTAGCAGGTAAAAATGGAAAAGGTATAATTGGTATATACATACAGGGTATCCCAGAAATGTCAAGGTGGTAACAGGCATTAGGCCATGTCGTGACAGTTATCAGAAAAATATAAAAACAATTCTTGGTCATGTACTTTTCAAATTATAATAAAATTAAAATCGTCGAGTCTCGTATATATTTTAAGCTATTTATCGCACGAGAAAAGAAACTTTGTAAGAAATAAAGCTAATTTTACGAGATTCCTTATCTCGAATAGGAAAAATATCCCATTAAACGTTCAATAGCAGCCTCACAAGGGTGGATTGATTCCATAAACAATATTTTTTGTGGAGTTTCAATTTATCAGAGTAACCTATAAGTTTGATGGCGATTTTGTAAGGTTCCCTCAAATATATCGGGACATCCAAGTGGAAACGTCAAAGACAGGTATGAGTAAAGTCACCACATATTTGAGGTTATGGACGGATATTTCATGCCTTGAATTTTAGGTCGAACTAAACTCAACTAGTTCGACTAAAAATTCTTAGCATTATTTGCGTTATAATATCTGCTTCCGTGGTCTCTTCATGATCAAAAAGTATTGTTTTTAATTACTTTTATATTTGCTGGTTAATCAATTCTATGGTAAGTATTTTAATTACTTTTATATTTGCTGGTTAATCAATTCTATGGTATAAAAAAATAAGTTTGAATATATATTTTTTCTTTTAACACTATTTTTTGTCACGCGTCTAAAAAATGCGACCGTGTGTATCCTTATTTTGACATGACTTCAAGCATGGAGCAAAAGAAGCATCATGTGGACCGGCTGGATGAAGGTAACTAGTCCAAATGCCGACCAGGCACTAGATGTCCCTGTATTTGGACCCCTCAGCCACTTAACATCACGAAGACAAATATTATTAGTTTGATTATACAAAAAAAATAGTCTTTAGTATCTATCAAAAGGTATATTCTTGATAAGCGTATAGAAAATAATTTAAAAGTGATACCTCATTTTACGTACTAAAATTCCACAGTTTTCGGTAAGGCATTGTCACCCTACACACCGATCATTATTTACCGACGTTTGAGTTACTGAACTTGAAGAGAAACTATGTGAAAAGGTACAGAATCAAATGGCTTGTAGTTATTGATGTGAGTATCTCATAACGTTCATTTTATATCTTCACATTTTGTATCTTCAGAATTGTGTAAAGTGAAATGAGCTATTTTAGTAATATACCAACGTTTTTATCTGATGTAAACAAAAGCTTTTCTTGTTTATATACAAGTACATATTTCGTATAGGTATAAACAAGAAATATTGTATGGAAAACGTTTATGTACTTTACTTGATGCCAAAAAAACTTAAATCTGCATGCATGCTTCTCTGTGCTGTCGCACGGTTTTACTGGCATAGATCTCGTTCCGTTAGCAACCTTGTCTTAAAATATAGGCTTGGTACTTAAAAGTAACGTAAATCCCAATTGGTAAAATATTTTCCAGAGATTACCCCCTACAACCTCACCAATTCAGAAACTGTACTTCTTTATAATATTAGTATAGAGAAATGCGCTTTGAACGCTTTTTAGAACGCCTTGTCAGATAGATCAATGTTTTCTGAACAAATAAACACAAAAATATATACATACTTCAAAATATATTATTACCTATAGTATTCGCGGTTTCATCCTTTTTAGTTATTTATCTAAAATTTTACTAAAAATAAAATAATTATTAATTTAAAAAGGAAAAAAAAACAACTTAAAAAAAGCCCAATAAATAGCTATTGAATGTAGGGCGCCTCAGGATAATTTATGAATACATTTATTGATCGGTATTGTATTCCTGCGCGTGAGCAAGGTCGCGGCAAGGGGTATGTGTAGAGAGGTGGATAGTATTGTGCCTACAGTAAACTAAATTAATCTTTATTAATGTACTGTATCAGCTCGTTTTCATCCACTGTTTAGCAAGAACCTCATCTTAACAGAGTTTGAATAGCCTGGGTTGAGAAATATTGCCATAATCACCACGCTTGGCAGGTGGATTGGTGATCGCAGTAAGATGGTAAGTTGCTTTGAGCTAATAAATGCTGAAGACCATCTATCAGCTGTATGACCCATAGTTGCATCTTACGACACCCAGGCAGGCCTCCGTCACTCCATGTACTTGCGCGCTATAAGTGCCTACCGCCCAGCCGAGCGGTCTCGGTCCGCCGGCGGATCAAATTCAGTGCGGTTTTCGCAAGCGAAGCGCGCGCACGCCGTTCAATTTTAATAGTGCTGTTCGTTCGTACGCGTATTACGATGCCGTGTGGTGCCTTATGTGCTGTAGATGGATGTAAATCAAGCAAAAGTAATAATTTCTTCTTTGATGTCGGTGCTTTTTCGATTCGTAATTACCAGCTGTTAGCACTAACATAAAAAAAAAAAAATATATTTCTTACGGCTTAGTGCTTTATTTGAAGTCGGTTCTCTTTTTTTAAGGCTTTTTTTTTCATTTCTATTGAACATCTCCGAAGATCATCATCAAACTAAGAAGTATTATACTTATTTTAAAACGCTCTCCTAAATGTAACAAATCCTTTTCTGAAAACCGCATCGATATCGGTTTAGCCAAACGCGAGATTATAGCGCACAAACATACATACCTACAAACCATACAAGTCAAACATCTCAGTTTGGCCTGTATGTCTGATCACCTCCTTTTTTTTAAGTTGGTTAAATATTTTATAAATGATAAAATTTTTAACTGCCACATAAAAGTCAGAACATATTCACAGTTCTCAATAACATAGATAAAAAGTTATGTTAATTTAATTTTATCGAAGAGGCAGCCCTGCGATTACTGTGGAATCGCGCGGTGCGAAGCAATCACTGCTGTACGCTTGAGCATTTAGGCGCATTTTAGCATACAGTGGTTGTTGACGCGAGGGAGTAGGCAATTATCGTAATAGGTATTGGAAATTTTCTACTGAGTGAAGTATCTGTTACGTAGTAACTATTCAGTAATCTGTGACCCAGGGGAAGACCTGAGATGGTCTATTCTAAGCCGGAAACCACACGGCATTTATATAATATAATTAATTACCAATAAGCAATTATACATTAACTACCACATTTCTCCTGTCCTGGTCCTACACTGAATAAAAATATTACACAAGTAAGACAGTATCTATTAACTACACAAAATATCTTCCATATCTGCCGTAGAGGGCAGTTTGCAGGGGTGACAAAGTCGGTCGTAAATTATAAGGTGCATGTTCGAACAAAGAGTAGGAGTATACACGACGGTGAAAGGCAAGCTATACAGTAGCCGACTGGGAACGAATCATTTACTTGTTTTATATCGCAGTGTGGATAGAACTGCTTAAAATTTATTTGTTTTTGTCTCGATAAATATTCAGTTTTAATAAAATATAGCAATGTGATGTTTGGGAATGTTTTATTTTTATTTTAGACTAACTTCTCGCTCGTCCAATTTTGAAATATTCTCTTTAGGATTGCAAAGATATTTTATTTTATATTCTGAATCTTTCATTTTCTAACATTTTTAAGGTAAAGCCACTTTTATACTAAAGAGCTTATAAAAGCCACGTGACCAAATAAATGTCAGGACGAAAAAAAGAATGGAAAGCGCTCGCGTCTGTGATACTGTTTATACAAGTACAGCGGTCAACGAAATCTGAAATGTATCACCATCAATCTTTTTATAGATTTTAAGTTAGGTACTTGAATATGTTGTGTTGAACCCAATAAAATGTTATAATTAATATATTAATTAACTCTGCACCAAATAAGCACTCTGTAGAACATTTTGTTGGACACCGAGTACCCCCTCAATAAACTTGAATCGATATTCAAACCCCAACTTCGTGACACGATCACATTTTGCCGCCGCGCCGCGCCGCGGCGCCGCTCCTACTATCTTGCACAACTTCTAAGTTAACACTATAAAGTCATAACTACCTTACTTATCAAAGGAAATACAACTCTAAATTTAAGTATTGAAGTAGATTTTCGCAAATACGGTGATCTTTTACCAACGGAGGTTCAGTGAGTACGGCAGATATTATAGTAAAACTCACACACACACGAACTCGTGCGTCCTGTTTAATTCACGCATGGATTAGCCAAATGGCCACCCCTCTTTATAAATATAATAAAAAGATGCGTTTACTTTCGCTGTGTTATTGATAATTAATTAATAATAATTTATATTAATGTTGTGTTGTGTTAACACAATGTGTTGCGTTAACAATATGCATTATTTAAATGAACTTGTTTAACGCTTCATAGTTAAAAAGCAAAGTTCTATCTTTACTATATTTAAATGGAAAAAAAAATTGGATTGTTCAAGAACTACTGGTCCGATTTGAAAAATTATTTTAGTGTTAGATAGCACATTTATCGAGGAAGACTATAAGACATACTTAATAATGAAGTTCTCACGGAAACGGGAGCTATAGTAAATCCGCACGCGAGATTCTAGTAAATTATATAAAGTTTATACAACGGAAACAACATGTACAAAGGCGAGCTTTTATCTTGTTTTTATATATTAGTAGATTGGCATGCCATATGGTAAGCAGTTTCCATAGCTTATGCACGCTTGCAAAACGAGAGGTCTTATTTGACCCAGGGAATCAGAAGAATTCAGAAGATATAACTTCACGCAATATTGTTTACATATTATAAATACTCGCTACAGAATTTCAATCCATTCTATCAACTACTGCCAAATCTTTACTAAATATTATTAATCGATAACATGAAACTCTTCAAAGAAGCCATCAATAACTACCTAATTGGAATCGAAAGGGTGTGTTAAGCCTGTTCTAAAGGAAGTTCCAATGGACCAATTTATAATGACGTCAGCCTTTTGTACTTTCCTATAATTTAATGAACGTTATCATTTATATACCTACCAATATAAAAAGCTGAAGAGTTTGTTTGTTTGAACTCGCTATTCTAAGGGCATACAAACGAGATTTAAAAAATATTTCGGTGTTAGATAGCCCATTTATGGTGGAAGGCTGTAGGCTATATTTACTCATGAAGTTCCCACGGGAACTGGAGCTAAGTTGGTGAAACCGCGCGCGGGAAGGTAGTTAATTTATATATTGGACAGAAGTTTTTTTGAACTTGATTATCTCTAAGTGCAGGGGCACACGATGCGTTGCGGCGCCGCACCGCAAAGATTTCACCGTATCGGCGGGCACACGAGCGGTGCGGCGCCGCAACGTTGTTATGTCGCAGCGGCGCCTCAGCAGCGTTGGACAGTCTGTTAATAAAAATGGATCGTAAACGCATTCACCCCTCCCCGCCGTGTGCCCGCCGATACGGTGAAATCTTTGCGGTGCGGCGCCGCAACGCATCGTGTGCTCCCGCACTAATAGTGACCCCACGTGAGCGAGTGCGTTCCTCGAGCGTGTATCACATGCATACAAAGGCAGGGGTAGTATGATATGGTCGAGAGTTCAGCGTTCGCGTCATTCAGTGGGACTAAAACGAGAACTGTAGAACTATGAGTCCGGCTTGAAAATACGTTTCTTCATTTCATGAGAAAGATTTAATAATTTTGATTCATGGGATCAAAGGGTGAGATTAAACCGCCACCGGTGTAGCTTGTCTTTTGATAGTTTTAAAGAGATAGTTTTAATGATAGATTATAAGTTTATATCTATCATGAACAATATCTGCGCAATATTTACGTGCGCTGTCCATAAGAGGGACAAAGACAGACAGCATTGAGTTTCGTGGTCGACACGGATTGTGACAATAATATTATTTGTAATTTAAGCACGTGTTATATTATAAGAACTAGCTAAGATTTATATCGGTGACTTGGTGTACGGTTAAACTTCGAATGAGTTAGTGTTACATCAAGTATTACGAAAAAGTTAAAAAAAAATGTTGTCAAATCACTGGACCTATTGAACCGATTTTGAAGATGCTTTTTACAATAGAAAACTACATTATTTGTAAGTTTCATATTTTAAGACGAGGTCCGCACGGGAACGGGATCTACACAGGCAACCACGGGGTTGCTTGTAGGTAAATTTTATTTAAATAGGTACCTACACGCTTAAGTATATAGTATATGCACACATATAGGTACACCGCAATTATTTGACAATAATAAACCCACGCATAATTTAAAAAACACACAAATTGTTACAATAAAAATGGCATAAGTAAAATAAATACCAACGTATTTTATACTTTGTTTACAATGCGTAAAGCTCAAATTAATTAAAGCACTTACACGCAATAGTGGACATATTGACGCGCTGTATACTATCAAAGAATTTTACACTCTATCTGTGGTAAATAAAGCTCAAATTCATTCAACAACCCATTATAAACTTAAATACACCAATTGGTAACATATTTTGAATCGTATGTGTATTATAAAAGGTTCAAATCAATATGCATACCAAACAGAAACAGTCTACACGCGTAAAGTTATTCCGATAGGGATCATACACGCAAAATTATGCATCCTTTTGAATGTGTATCGATTTATGAGTACAGTGTAGGGTTTGACAAAAAAAAACTTTGGTCGACTGTCGTAGGTCAGTGTTCTATTGATCGTACCACAACGATGGAACAAAGAGACTTAATGTAACGTACCTACTGTTCTTTATGGACTTAATTAATTGTTGTATAACAAAAGGTTTCATTTATATTTTGCTAGCTGATCCATCACTCGTGGTCCTGTCTTATCTGTGAATATACTAGATTACACCTTTGTAACAAATGAAAAAATATATACATAATTAAAAACACAGCGTTTATTATTCTCTATGATACACAACATTCTTCGTTTTATTTTCTGTCACCTATGTCTGCCAAGTGTCCATCTTTGATTTCAAACCACTGACAGTTTTAGAAAATAATATGTTAATTACATTAAAAAAAAATATAGGTATATATATATACTATATAAAATATATTGTCGTTAATTTTTCTGATTTTTTTTAATGTTTAACTCAACTTTTTTTATTTTTTTCATTAATATGGACCTTATATAGGCCACCTACTATTATTATCTCTTGTGTCTTTTGAATTTTTAATATTGGTTGGGATATGTGCGAAAATTTGTTTCATGCAGGAATTTTATAATGATAGAGTTACAAACATCATTTTCCACATTTATAATAGTAGTAGTATCACAGTTTAATATTACTTTTGGATTTAAACCACATATCTTTTCTATGTTTATTTATTTATTTCGGGTTGTATGAAGGGTGATGTATAGGCTGGCCCTAAGGGTGTATTTAGGGTTGTCTCGCGTGACTAATGCGTTTTATTTAATGTGAACAAGATTACGACTATACGGTGGCGTGTGTAGTGACGGTAATATGTTTGTTTTTCTGAAATATTTACATGTTTTCATTTTGTTTTTGTTTACGGTGTTATCGGTGCGAGCTACGGAAGTTTTACACAAATAGGTTAGCTTTTGATTAATTGATGTTAAGCAGTCTTACGAAAAACGCACTTTAAATTACATTTTCAAAAAAAAAGTATCCGCGATTGTATCGTGTTGTTAAGTAAATAAAATAAGTTAATAAATTTGCAAAAACTTACATATTAGGTATATCACCTATAATGCCTATATTATTCGGCACGGTGACTCCTAACCTAAAATGTTGGTTGGAAACCTGTTGGTACTATATATTAGACTGTACAATCAATGTATGTCGTGGCGTGTAACTGGAGCTTGAATTCTGATTTAACCGCGAGTATGTTGGCTGCCCCAAACTAGCCCTAGCATTGGGCTAGCCATTATTTTAACTATTGTCTAACAGTGATTCCCAAAGTGGTCCAAATGACCCCCAAATATTCCAATATCCTAGATTGATTTTTCCCAGAAATTTCTTAACTAACATAATCATAACTACCTTCTGTTAAAAAGATGGCTCATATTTTGGATGCACTTTGTGTAATTTTGACGCTGATCGTCCTTCCAGAAAGATGTTAGTTAGTATACTATTAGTTAGTTTATTAACTTCGGATTTACCCGCCCGTCCCGGCGTCGCATGGGGATAACGTAGCATTCTAATGGTGAAAGAATTATGGAAATCCGTCCAGTAGTTTTTGAGTTTTTGAAACATACTAAAATACAAAAATACAAAGTTTTCTTCTTTATAATATTACTTAGTATAGAAGTGTACATAACAGATTTACAAAACCTTTCTAAGTTTGATCAAGTTTCGCGGTCAGTATCAAACTTACGTGTATGTACCTATTGTACTGTGTTTATTGTATCCTTTTCTTCATGTTTCCGGATCACCGCTTTTATTTCTTTGGGTTTTATCCCTTTTGATACCTAATAGTGTAAAGTTTATTTTGCCATAGTGTATTCAACATAAAACTAGGTTTTATTTTCTCGATGAAAGAAGTCAGCCACGAGGATTTTGCTACTTTGCCGGGCATAAAAGCGAGTAGGGCTCCAGCCTTATTAAATGGTTTATAAACTACAAACTACGTAACCTGAGCTAGAGGGCACAGTCGTTGACTTTTAGTTGTTAAAGGAAGTTTAGTGCAACTGTCGCTCTATGTTACAACTCGCAGGTCTCTCGGAATTCGGGTTTACGAGGGCATCGGTAAGTTTTTTGCAAACTAACGGCCGGGAGGGGTAAAACTTGGGAATTATTTCTCAAGTATGGGATTTGGGAAATAAATCCCTGTAACGTGAGTAAATTACCACCGACACTAAGGTTTGTCATTAGATTGGCAAAGGAAATATTAGCTATAATGTATCACTAATCGAATTTTAATAAACGTTATTAAAACGAAGCAAACAATAATTAAAATTCCGCATCGTAAATACCGATTGAAAAGTACTCCACTTTATTGAGTTCCATTAACGAGCTCAATTTTCATGGCACTTACCATTATAATATTAACAGATAATTATACACTTGAAAAGTTTTAACCCCATTCTGTAATAAAATGGCTATTAATTACCTAGAACTTTACCGCGAATTCTGAATAAGTTTGGGAAAACCTTGAGCTGAGGTGCGGCCACCATGCGCAGGTTGCTTAGTTTGTAGTTTTTTACACCTGTCAATAAGGCTGGGGCATCTAACAATCGCTTTTATGCTCGCTTAAAGTAGCAAAAGCCTTATGGCTAATTAAATATGTCTATCAAATATCAAAAGGGCATACTATAAAGCGTAATGCTATAAAATTTATATTTATATCGCAATGTTATAAAATATTACGCCCCGCCTAATTAAAACTAGACGTGTGACAAGTTTTATTTAAATCCGTAGCAAATAAACCAACAGACAGACAAAATTGATATTAAATTAGTTTTATAAATATTTCATCTTCGTTGTCACTGATGAACATGGGCTTCCCTAAAAGGTGGTGTTGCCATAGTCACCACGCTTGTTTGCCGGGTTGGTGAACGCAATACTATGTACAATACAGGTAAAAGCTGCTGCCCGTTACCTGGTATACATTTGTCATAGATGATGTTATGACAATCGGGACCAATGGGTTAGCGGCTGCTTTCCGAGGCAAGGAGGGTAGTTCCCCAACAAACTACACGCAGAAAGAAATCTTTGATTTAACCCAAAGATTTTTTGTCCTGAGGAGGTATAAATATATTTGGTTATTCCAAAATACATTTGACCTAATATGGATTTGCTTAACTTTTATTTGCACTTTACTGATTCAATTTTATTTGATCGTAACATTTATTTTCTGATTTTGTTTTCAGGTACGCGACGTCTGCTATAATAAGTGAGATCACATATTTGTCAAAACGTAAGTTTTTACATAAACTACTTTAATAAAACGCAAGTTTACTGCAAAACTTGATAAACGATTTTAACTTTAGACTCACCAGTGGGTTAGTGGTTACGGTAATTCTTTTTGTTACATATTGTTCCGCGTTCCATTCCCAACTAGGACAATAGGGATGGCGATTCAAAGCTTCTATTCGATCCGTCAGTTATATAACCAAAAAAATATTATACATGTATTTTCTTTTCGCTACGTAAATAAAAAATGACAAAGGTTGAAATTTCTTTTGACGTCACTTCTAGGTACAATTTCACCTACGAGTGACGCCACAAGCTTGAACTTAGTTAGCTCAAAAAAGGTTGCTCTGTATTTTGTCCGGGGTGGTCCGATGAGCGTACTGAGCTCATCGGAGTTGTGGGTTCCGACCTCTCACTGCCGACCATCATCTCTAAGATGGTCGAAAGTGAGGGGTCGTGGGCGGCGGTTGCCTCCTTCTGCTCACCCGCTCCGCAGGCGGCGTGTTGGCCGCAGGCGGCGGGCTGAGACCCGTCGCATGCCGCCTTAGGCTCGGCCTCGGGGAGTAGGGAACATGGGCCCTGCTCCCTATAGAGGCCGACCCGTGTGGAGGAGGGACGCCTGAGTACTCCGGGCGTCCCGTCAATGGTTATACGGGCCACACACAAAGTGGCCCCGGAGAGTCCGCGGCACCATCCAAACTGCGGACGGCCGCCGTGGGGGTTCACCGGAAATGCAAGCGCTTCTCAGCGATACCCGGTAGCCCTCACACTCATGGCGGAAGAAGGAGTACCCGGGGGTTTTAGTGGCGGTAGGGTCCTCTTCTCGTGGTATGAGCAGCATATCACGCACTGAAGAGGGCGAGTGTCCCCACATATCCCACCGCCGGTTTCATAACGGCGCGGCGGTGGTTGAATGCGTCAGTGCATTTCACCCCGGTCAAAAAGAAAAAGAAAAAAATGGTTGCTCTGTATCTTTGTAATTTTTTATTGATTTGATGAATAAATGTTGATAGTAAAAATATACCGTGTCTCAAATATTTTTTGGTACTTAATTACTACAAAAAATATATATATTTAGTCTGTCAGTCGACAATTTTTTTTTGTAGCTATAAGTCATTATCCCTATTGTTTTTGTCAATCACGGATAGTTTTTTTATTTATATAATACAACACACTACTATCATTACAGGTTATTAGTTAATATAATAGTGTTTTCGTTCGACGTAGCCACTAATATCCAAATATTTTGTTCAACAATTTACTTTCCATATTTTAACAAAATAAATTAACATTAAAAATGTATATGCAAATCTTACGCCACACAAATTCATTGAACAATATCTTTGTAGGACTTGATATTTAAATTCTGTTACATAATGAATAATACACTTAGGGTTGCCAACTTGTATTTACAAGAAATAAAGTATATATTTTAGGTCTAAGAAGAACATTGAACAGTATAAAAAAAATATAAACTGGCTACATGTCATATTTAATGTTTTGAATATTTGACATTGACAGATTCGTTCTGAAACTTCATTATTGTGACTTGTTTGTGGCTGCACTGTACTAAGCGCCCTCCTTCTAAACAAAAAAGTGTCAGTGTCTAAGTTTAACGTTTATAGTTAATACAGTATTTTCAAGGTATACCTACTTTATTTTTGTTCAACTGTAAAAATTATTACCTATATAGAGAAAAATAGTACATACATATGATATTGTATTTTACAGTATATTTGGCAACCCTAAATATAATCATTTAGCATAATTCATCTCAGGTCAATTTAAAAAGGGCCTTTCTTAACTCCCTGTCTTATTCTAAATCTCGAATGTTTACATACAAAGGTACATTGGGGTGGGTTTTTCATAGAAAGATTTTTAAGATGATGAGAACAGCGGTAAAAAAAATAAGAGGCGACTAAGGGCCATGCAAAAGTTATTCACTATCTTACTGCGATCACCGCCCGCCAGCCAAGCGTCGTGATTATGGCAATATCCCTCAACGACCATAATTATAACAGGCTGCTGAACGAGCTGTTGAAGCCCGTTTACATACATACATAAACGTCCACTACTCTAGTAAGAAAAAACTAACGTGGGATACCTACTACTTTTTGACTATTCCCTTTTCGCACAAATTAGCTATAGTAGGGCTTTCTCCTTAGGATGGATATGATGAAAATGAACAGGATTTTTTTTCAAATCTGAGTAATTTTTTTCATCATCACAAATCTCTGAAATGTTCAACTTTTCAGAGATTTGTAGTTTCACGAGTAGGTATCTGGGTTTAAAAAAACAACGTGCATCATCTATGGTTTATCACAACCAAGTAGGTCGTACACGGTGATACATCGTAACCGTAACAATAATTTTTACGCGCCCATTTCATTTCGTTTTGATATTAAACCCATTTTTAATATGATATCTTCCTAATTTATTGCTTGATATCACATTTTGCGGTGGATTGGTGACAGGTAAACCAAATTAGGAAATTTATGTTGGTGTCCGATATCTATATAGGTATTTTAATACCTATTAAGAATAGGGAACAATGTACAACAAAGTAGCATAAGATAGTTACATATTATTATGTTGTAGTAAGTACATGTATGCCAAGTGATTGCTAATGAATAAACCTGTTTGAAAATTAAGAAATAGTAAGTTAAGTTTTCATTTCTTTTTCCTTTTATTTCGCACCTCGCAATATACCATTAAATTAAGATTTCATTTTTTTTATTTTTCGCACCTCGAGATTTACTAGAAGGTGCGGCCTGTAGATATAAGACGACTTTATATGAGAGAAGCATGTATTTTATTATTAGTTTATTTTTTGTATTAAAAATTACAATGTATTTTTTCGCCACGCACACCTAAAGGACTAGCATATAAGTATATTTAAAAAAACACCACAAAACTGGACAATTGTAACCGTAGTTACTGTTGTGGTGGCGATTTAGCTACGACCAATTATGACGTACGCGAACACCATTTTTGCCCATACAGCTGCAGCGTCTAGCAATTTGCACCGCTTACAAACTGTTCAAGGTAGATTCACGCGACGTACCACCGGTGCACCGTGGTTTATTCGCAATCATAACTTACGCTTGAACAATCTCTCCTCCTTCCCATTCTCGACTATGCCGATGTCAGCTATCTTGATTTATCCGAAGGACAATTAAATAAACTTGAGCGACTTCAAAATTATTGTATATGGTTTATATTTGGTTTACGTAAATATGACCACATTTCTGAATATCGCACTAAGCTCAAGTGGCTTCCTATTCGCTTTCGCCGGAATATTCACATATTATCTTTACTTTACAATGTACTTTTCAATCCTACTTCTCTTTCTTATCTTAAGGAACGTTTTGAGTTCCTCCATGACACACACTTAAGATGTTTGCGTTCATCGGAGAACCTGAGACTTAAAGTGCCTGTGCAGAACACCAACTCATACGGCAACTCATTTACCGCTGAAGCAGTACGACTTTGGAACGCTTTGTCGCTTACTATTAGACGTGCGCAATCAAATCATACTTTTAAAAAGCAGTTGTTCAAACATTATTTGGTCATATCTGGGAATCCGTACCACGTTTAATTGGCTAATTGCTATTCTAGACATATCTAATATTTAAATCAATATACTTAATACTTTATAGTTTAATTGTATCTTACTTTAATAAATATTTTATGGTATTTATACTATGTATATGTATTTATATTTATATAGGTCAATAATGATGTATTTGTCGGCGAGGCATTATCAGCAAAGCCATTGCCATTGACAGCTAGCTGTCAGTTGAATTGTTTGACGTCTGGACGGTGATGTCAAAGTCAGTATCAAGCGGAGGACGCAGAACACATCACTTTTGCTCGACCCTTCGACAAGAGAACACGACATCTTCGTAACAGAAACTATATCTTGTGTAATTAATTTAGTGTTGGTGATTTTGATTGATATTATAAAGAACATTTAAAATATATTGGTGTGTGTATTTTATTTAAAATATAAACGCCATGAATGATAACTGTTTTATTCCGGAGCTTGTTGAGAACCCTTCTCCGACATATTTAATATTTATAGTTAGATATGTTACTACCTAGTTATTAAAGTTATTTTGCTGCACCCATACTACCCAGCTCTGATTTCTCTCTGACAAATTCGTGCTAAGGTTGTCTGGAAGAAATCGCAGCAGCGATAAGACCGCCATTTGTACTTTGTTATTATTATGCACAATTTATTTTGTATATTCCTGGTGTACAATAAAGAGTATTTTACTTTTACTTTACTTTACTTACATGCTGATTTCTTACTGCCTTCTATCAAGCAGTGGATGAAAGAGGCGTCGGAAAGCTTCTGTGAATCCGCTGCTCAACACCCAAACCCGTTGATAGTTGCAGCATCCAACTAATGGCCTTTGCCCACACAGCGTCTTAAACACCGTCGACCTCGGGGCGTTCTAGACGAGCCGGGCGACGAGATCACAACTTACCAACTGGCAGTACAGAGACTGCAAGAAACTAGTCTCACTTCACAGAGACCACTCTAACCGACCCGCCGGAGAAGAGTGCACCCGCGAACGCGACGCGTCCCCTCGCCCTCCCGACCCTTAGTTTGCAAACAACCTTCCGATGCCCTGGTAAACCCGAAGCCCAAGAGGCCCGCGAACTGTAAAGTAGAGCGACAGTTGCACAAAACAATTAAATTTGTCTGTCCGAAAAAAAAACGAGATTTATCAGAAATCACTATTCGTTTATAATTGCCAAACCATAGGTACTTTTGTTAAAACAATAAAGATAAGTATCGTTGTCATCGAAATTCATTGTTTTATTTTTACTAACAAAACAAAGTTCTTGTTGAAAACATATATAACTTTTAGGTATATGTCAAAATTACGCCTAATAATAATAAACACTAGGTATTACTACTAACTTATGACATAACATTCTAGAATATCTCAATAGGTACCATCTGTTATCCGTGTTGTCTGTTACTTACATAACGTAAACTCTTTAATGTAAAAATATTCATAACACTGTCTTAATGGATAGTAGAATATATAAAGTCGACATATCTTATAGGTATCTGCGAAAATTCATCATGAACACTTGAAGCTGCATTTTATTTGGTCCTTTGAATATATTGTAGTATTTTACACCCCATACATTCATGAATTTTGTCGTCATTTAGATATCATATCACATCTTTATGTAAAAATACGTCATAACCGTGTACATCCGAATCGGGACGCCTTCGTAGAGCAATATATTATTATATCTACCAAGCACTTCTAGGGTAACTTTATCACCGCACTTCACTTCATCTTTATGACAAATTTATTACACACTCACTGGGAAATAAAGCGAATATTTATAGCTCTTGTATTAATGAATTCCCCAGAATTCATCCATTATGATCCAATATTTCTTTCCTAAAAAAAAATATTACGCCTACCCAAAAATAAAGAGCAAAAAGTTTCTGTACGCAGATTTTGCTCTTTATTTTTGTCAGGCGCATTCGAATGAAGTAATTCCAGTTTCAAACGGCAAGGATAAAATTGCCGAACAACTACGGACTTTATTGGATGAAATCGCTCCAGTCGTAATGTGTTAAGATGTCCCGAACAGGCGTTCCATTTACTTTGTGCTCGCTTTGAAGAGCTTTCTTTGAGCGTGACCTAAAGTTAATTCAAAATGTAGATCTACCTTTCAAACGGTTTTTTACGTTAATTTTGCTGAGCATGATCGATGTTTTTTGTTGAAGACGTTCATTTGGTCTGAATATTTCTAAAAATAAAGTAACATTCGGACGTGTCGTTTTCGTCTTCATAGACTTCATCATTACCCATCTCCGAATGATAATGAAAATGTGACCGTTCGTGCTATAAATAAACAAAAAAGTTTTTGTTCACTTAATCCTAAAACATGTGTCAAATTTACATTACATACTTATTTATTTTATGGCATTATTTATAAGAGTTTAGCATAAAAGCTGTCAGTTATAGAAAAAATATATTAATGATTTATGTACCTATATCTCTTTTTTTTAAATTAAATATTCAATGTTCTGTTTATTACTGTAACTTACTTGTTACTCAAAAACAAAGTAACATTCGGCTGTATTGTTTCCAGCATATACATACTAGACTACCCCATCAACATGTCTTCCCATGGGTGTCGTAAGAGGCGACTCTAGGCCGTATAACTGATTGATAGATATGCATCAGCATCTATCAGCTCAAGTATACTGCCCATCTTACTATTACCAACTGATCCGGCTGCCTAGCGTGGTGATTATGGCAATACCCCTCAACTACCCTGGCTTGCCAAGGTCTGTTAAGAGGAGGGATCACAATAGGCAGTGGACGTAAACGGGCTGATGACACTAAAGTAATATAGCATAAATGTTACTTTACTCGAAAGTAACATTTATGCTATATTACTTTAGTGTTTGCGCATAATTCATTGATCATAATACAAGTATTATAATAAATTATTTAAAAAGAGATATTTAGAACGTATGTGAGCATTTAAGGAAACATATGTGACAGTATCATTGGATAACAGTTAGTATATAAGTTTAACTATCATTATGTAATATATTATATATTCTTTTAATATGTATATATTGTTATAAGTAGTAAATTATATACTTCTATAATTATATAATATAAAGCTTATCTTTATTATAATATAATAAAGATAAGCTTTATATTATATTTTATTGTAAATATCTCTATGAAAACCTTTTATTAAAGGTTCCTCAGAGTTTCTTGCCAGTTTTTCTCAGAGTTGCCACGTCCAGAACTGGTGATAGAAAAAGAATGGGACATGATTTAAAAACAAAAACATTTAAAATATTTTAAATCATGTCCCATTCTTTTTCTATATATGAAATAATTTTTGACTTTGTATTATTTATTTATTTATTTATTGTCATATATACATCTATCATTACAGTGACCCAATACAATAGTGCAGTAAATAAAACAAAATTCAAAAATAATAAATACAAATATGTGCCTACAGATAACATAATACATGCAATGTTACTTTTGCGAACTCACTCATTGAACACGAAAATATGTCTATTCGGTCAGCAACTAAATTCAATGTGTGTATTGCTCGTGTGAGGGAGGCCTTGCCTAACAAGTTAGTCCTCCCGCGCGGCACCACAAACAAACTGGGTCGTCGTCGGCGTTGCACGAACCCATCAGACACACAGGGTGTACTACGCCAAATCGAATGCCAAATAATCGAATATCAATTGATCGACCACTATAAATCGAACGACTAAATACTCGAACGTTCATCGAATGGTTATTAAATCGAACATTCTGACAAGTACAAGTGTATGTAAATACCTAAGTGCTGAATAAATTCATTATTTCATTAAAGGGACAGTTGGGCGAGGTATAGCAAGAGCGAGTACCGCGCAATACATTCGTAATGCTGCACCGACGAGAGACTGATCTGGAGCGCGCGGGGACGCCCTAACCCCCCCAGAGATGTTCACCGGGCCCTCGCATCCGGTCGCCAACCGGCACGGTGACGCATCCTGGGATTTTTCGCTAGTTGGCGGGGCAGCCTTTCATAGGTGGCTTTCCTACTAATTGGGCCCCCTACTACCTGCGGTCGGCCAGCGGAAGACCGTGCTTAGGATCCCGCTACCCTCCGCGAACAGTCACCCAACACAGACACCACGCAGCACCGGAACCGGTTCGCAATACCACACAACTGCCCAGACTCCCCTTCCACGATGGCTACTCAAGGCAACATGCCGGAACGCGACAAAAATCACTTGGCGGCATGGCTTTGCCTTGAGGGTGGTGACAAACCGCGGTCGAAACCTACTACCAGATGTGCTGTTCATTTTGCGCTACCCAGGGGACACGTGTGGGTGAATAGAACTAAAGCCCACGGACGCGAACAGCATTATCCCCCAAAATAACTTAATACTATTGAATATCATAGCACTGTTCTCAACAGAAAGTGCACCTACTATGTTTTTCTCTGCATCACGCAATGGTTGGCTGGTAGAAAATGCCTTTGGCATTAAGTCCGCCATTGTACAACTTTGCAAGAAGTTTTAAATAAAAAATAAATATGGAATATGCTATGAAGAATTTTATATTTGAATAGTTGACTGTATCAGTTTAACACAAGCAAAAAGTGTTCACGTTCAAGAATAAATGAGAAGTATTCTGAAATAAAACGTTCCTTTTTTGTACTCAAGGTTTAAGGTGGCTAAGCTTTTTCTCCAGGTATCAACGAAAAGTGTAAGTAGGTAGTGATAAAGGTATAGGTAGTAAAATACTCCGATAAATCACCATCACCATATAACGTCCACTGCTGAACATGGGAGAAAAGCTCAAGTTCCATGGATATCATGCTAACTAACATTGATGTGTGTGTAATATTTTTGAAACATGTACATTTTGTAATGCTACATTATTATTTTGTTCCACAGATGAGCCGACGTACATCTTCGTAATGCTAGAAATTGGGGAATTCTTTAATTAAAATTTTGAAACACAACAATGTATTTATAAAAAGCTTATTGTTATTATTTTTAATTAAAAAGATCACTAGCAGAGCTTTTTAGTCTACTAATATTCTAGTTAACCCCTCGGGCTAAGCTAAAATGCTTGTGTTACGAGTGGGTGTACGTCGGCAGTGTAATGGGTAGGGATCGAACCGGCGACCACAAGATCAGGCCATTGGCCTTCGGCCGCTTTATAGATCATATATAATTACGTGGATTATTGTCACAAATCGACTGTGTGGCTTTAATCCATGATAAGTCACATTGCAAATCACGTTATTCATGCAAATCACGTGTCTTTTATAAAGTTTACATTCAGCAGCGCTACGTACCTACATAAATAGGTCGTTTTATTATAGATAACTCCAGCCGTAGGGCAATGCTAAAGGTGCTAAAGATCAAGTATTTTGCGAATGTAAAAGGTGATAATGGATTTATGTACATTGGTTTTAAAAAAGTTATTTCAATACAATGCTACCAGTATAAAAATTAGACAGGAGATATTCGCAAGGCTATTTTCAAAATTTTAGACGTAAAGATGCGCGGTGTCACCCTTTAAACACCCGTTCCAATTGAAACTTCGTAATTGAATATAGCATATAGTTTTCCTCGATAAATCGGCTATCACTCAAATAAATTTTTAAATTGGAGCAGTAGTTTCCGAGATTAGCGCGTTCAAGCAAACAAACAAACAAAACTCTTCAGCTTTTTTACGCTTATACTAATAGCCAAATCGGTCAAATAGTCTGTTAAATAAATAAAGTACAAACGTTTCACCTTAAAATAATAGTTTTTCATGTCGTATTTTCCGTTGTCGGACAAAAATAACTGATGTCACAGTAGATTCGGATTAGTTGCACAAAGTTCCTCGTTTTTGTTCCACTCGACAAATGAGTGCAGTTTTGCGCCAAGCGAGCCACGTTTTATTTTTTTAGTCAAGGATTAACAAGAGCTTATTAAACGTAGTTTCTCTGCGGAATTAACTCGCGTATGTCATGCTCTTGTGTGTTAAGTTTTATTTTTAAGAGAGAATATTATTTTTAAATATAAAATGTGTTTAATGACGGTAGAGCTTTTAGAGCTTTCAGAGCTTTTGACTATCTAATTTTTTTATGATTATTAACTTTTTAAAGTTATCCATTACCTAAGCAATGCTACGAATTATCTTTACTTTTACTGGGTGACATTTTTTACCGTCTTGATAATAATATGGTGTGTTTTGTACTTAAAAGAAGAACTTAAAAGAAATTCACCCTACATAGCGCGTGCATAATAACAAAATAGGTGCCTATAATATCTATGCCGCACACATGAATGAAAAGAGTGAGTAAAATAGCGTAACTACCTGCTTAGGTTTGCATTTTAACGATAACGATTTTCATTCCATGTCGTTAAAAAAAAAGAGAAAATAACTATGCCTTAGACACCCATTTCATAAACCTACATATCACGCCCTATTATTTTCAAGACGGTAAAAAAAGTCACCCAGTATATAAAGCTGAAACGTTTGTTTGTTTGAACGACTTAATCTTAGGAATTACTGATCCGATTTGAAAAATTCTTTAAGTGTCAGATAGCCCATTTTTTGAGGAAGGATATAGGCTATTTCATTATGTAGTTCTTACGAGAACGGGAATTGCGCAGGTGAAACCGCGGGAAGCTTGTTTAAGAAATAAATATTGAGTAATTGTGTGTTTCTGACAGAGACGGATATTAAAATTTTAGCCTATAATTTTTATGAATAAAAGCAATTCAGTCATACTTAAAAATCGATCAATGTCAGTCGAAAAGGTACGAAATACTTAAGCCAATTTACAAAATGTTTCAATTTGAGTTTTGTATTAACAACAAATTTAATTAAGCAGTCACATGATAATTAAAACTATTTACAGTATGATTAATTTAGGTACTGTTGAAACTTGATAAATTTTTCAATACAAGAAACGATTTTGTAGGATCAAAAAATGAATATTTTTTTCCTAGCAAAAGACTCCTGTGATACATGCAAGGGCACAATAGCAAATACAACAATGTTACTTGCATAGTAAATAGAATAATACTTTCACTTTTAATTTAAGTTATCAAACTCACCCTTTACTGTATACATTCATCAAAGCAAGAACACAACTCCCAGTAGGTGTATGCGGTCCTAGAAGTTTTTATTTTCACTCTTTATTCACGTTTCAAAAACCGAATTTGATTGAACAGTAAAGTTAGTTAACAGTCGTTTTAGTACACTGTTTCCACACTGTAAAACGTAAAACTTAAAAATATATAGGATTATTATATTTTTTTTAAATAGAATTTTAAACTTCATTAACTTACACGATAGTGAAATCACTTTCTCTTATCCTACAGTCAAAAACGTAGCGAGACATTTACAGAGCCCTAGAAAAACTAAAACTAAACTTTCTTTTTTTTCGGACGAACATATGTACTTAGCCTCGAGGCTTTTGCTACTTCAACGGGCATAAAGGCGAGCCAAGATATATATTTTTTTAAACTACATACTAAGCAACCTGCGAAAGGGGGCGTCTCCTGTGGGACTTGTACCTAAATTGGGGGATTGAGGGATTATGGCTTTTTTTTACTATCCCCTTCGTCAGCAACCCTGAGCCGAGATTCTAGTCTCACAGGGGGCGAACTCCTGCGCAGGTCGCTTAGTTTGTTATTAAATATTTTATTAGACTGGAGCCCTGCTCGCATTTCTACCCGGTGAAGTAGCAAAAGCTTTGTGGCTGACTACATGAAGGTTCCAGAAACTCACGTGACACTTAATTTTATCTTTTAGCATCCTTTCTGAAATTGTTTTATATTTCAATATGCAGCTTAAAAAAATTGAATTTAATAAAAAATCAGAACATCAACAACCTTTTACGTTGATGTCTATAATTAAGTCACACAAAAAAAAACACCCTCTTCCAATTTCACGGCGTTTCTTTAAATGTTTATCACACAATAAAGATTAGCTGATTGGCTAATTGCTCTCCGAGGATTTGTGGTAAGGGCAAGTTTGAGACGGGGAACTAATAGGGATGTGGCGATAAGCCCCCTGTATTTACTGTGTGACGAGACGAAGAAAAAACAAATGAATTTTACTTTTCGAACATTTTACAACAACATTTACACAAAACTTAAGAATTGAGATTAATAACTTTTGGCAGTGTGGTGTAAAATAATTATAGACCACCTCATTTCTTCTCATATCTGGCGGAAAAGGCGACTAAGGGACATACCCCTAGTCGCCTATTCACCTAATGTATTGGCAGCCGTATCTATACGTTCAAAGTTACTAACCAGCTTACTGCATTCACCAATCCTCCTGCCAAGCGTGGTGATTATGACAATATCCCATAATGATCCTGGCTAGCCCAGGTGGTGGCCCATTTTCAGCAGTGGACGTAAATGGGCTGAACGAGGAAAATGCAATGCACTAAATGAAAAGCAAGCGTCAATAATCTATTTATATAAAAATGAAACCCTATTTCCCATGATCATCGCATCACGCGTGAACGTATGGAACAATTTCGCGAAATGTTTTTTTGTTAAAATTAATCAGCATTATTTTTTCTTATGTAATTGACATGTTAATTGTTTTAAATAACTGTCAACGATTGACAGAAAGTCACATTATTAGTAAGTGTTTTAGCCTGTATTTTAAAATGAGGTTCCCACGGGAACGGGGTTCTCTATAGATCTTAGAAACTATTTATTGATGAAATTTATCAAGTTGAGAGTAAAACTACTACAAAATTATTTGAGACATCCTTACGTTTGGTAATTAGTATTTCTTTTAATGATGACGAACAAAGACTTGTTTAACAAAGATTTATTTTAAAAACATTTGTTTCATTCGAGATTTGCTGATATAGTCCTGCAAAACGGACAAAAACAAAATGCATTTTCCGCTTTCAAAAATCAAAATGTCTTCAATGTAAAATATTAGAATTTTACCTCCACCACTGCTTGAGTCTAAATATAGAATATAAAAATAAAGTAATTAATATTAGATACATAAATATCTTCAAACCACCCTTTAAGCCCCACTCTACATTTCTATACTCTTCGCCAATTTACTACATTCCCATAAACTTTTCTAGGAACCTTCATCGCGTGACCATGTCGCGAGCAACGATTCGTGTAACCGTCCCCATAATTCAATGTCACAGACCCCACGCCATGTTTTGGGACAAATAAGGTTTAAATGGAATTCCATTGCATTTTACTACGAAAAAGCTTTCAAGGTAGCTACGTAACGGAGTTTTTTTGACTCGGTGTTTTATTGTATACGTATGCTAATTGCTTTGAAGTTAGCGAGTGAAATGGGTGACTTTTGATAGCTTGCTAGTTTATCTGTGTGACGTTATCTTGCAGTCTAGACCAGAATACATAAGGATGTAACAATATTATTTAGTTTATTTGAATAAATTTTCCAAATAGTCTTTATAAGAATTGATAAGAAAATAAGCAGATACCTAATTTATAGTAGACACGAATCTTAGTCTCGGTACAAACTTAAGGCATATCATTAGCTTTTTAATAATCAGTCAATCCATGACCATAATTGGTGTAACCCATGTCGAAAGAAAAGAGAGAGAAATGAAAGAGATTAAGTAATAGAGCACCACCATATCTTAACATGGGTGCGTCGTAAGAGGCAACTAAGAGACATACAGCTGATGGATATGTAACATTATCTATCAGCTCAAGGTTACTTACTACATTATTGCGTTAACCAATCCGTAAGTAATATCCTTCAATTTTCTTTTTTTAATTGTCCGCGGGGAAATGTATTTACACATTACTAACGCTGCAGCGTTCCCGCGCCGGCCAAGGGGTATGTGGGACTCGCCCTCTCCATAGCGGTGGTATGCTAGTCATGCCACGAGGAGATGACCCTACACCTCTAACTCTAAAACCCCTCGGGCACTCCTCCGTCCGCCGTTGGTGAAGACCTACGTCGGCAACCGATGCTAAATTGGCGTCCCGGGCTATCTTGGCCAAAACTATTGTGTCCCATCTACCCAGTTACAGGGACGCACGGAATGTAAAGGCTCCTCATGGGTAGGCCTCTATGGGAGCGGGGCCCATGTGCTCCATCCCGCAACCATCCTGGCAAGTCAACATCTAATAAGAGGAGGTCCATGTTCAGCGGTGGAACGTTGTTGAAGTGAAAGAAGAAGTTGAAGAAGAAACCAATATACTAAAATGATTACGCTTTTATTAGCACTTATACTGGTAGCTGGAGTAACCATACGAGTCTACAAAATATATACATAAAACATGGTTATGAAAATAACTAACAAATAAACTCCAGAATTTTTGAAGCAATTAAAAGTTATATGTATGTGCAAATTTTTGATGAAAATGTAAGTAATGAGTTGTACATGAAACAAAAGAAAAAATGTGTATAACGTTATCTCTTTACTTCATACTAGCTGTCCCGCGCAGTTTCATCCGCAAAGTCATAATCCCTCAATCTCATCGCCAGCGACCGCGCCGCGCCGAGGTCCAAGTCCCACAGGGGACGCCCTCTTGCACAGGTTGCTTAGTTAAAAGCCTCATGGCTAACTACGTATGTCCGTCCGAAAAAACCCTGTAGATCCAGTTTCCGTCGAAACCTTGACTGCAAATATATAAACATACCCTATGACATCCACAAATAATGTGGCTTTTATTGGTAAAAGATTTACAAAATCGATGCAGAGGTTATCCCCTAGAACCTAACGAACAATTCATAAATTGGTAATGATTTTTTTCATTATAATATCAGTATAGACGTCTTAGGATGTAGATTAAGGTTTAATTTGTAAGGCCACTCTGTCGCATTGGATCGCTGATATGTAAGGGTAGTTGCAGGTAAGATTGCATAAATAAGTAAATAAATATAGTCTCTGGTATAGATTATAAAACAAATTCCTCTGCCGCGTCAGTTTGTCTGTTCGCGATAAACTACTGCACAGATTTTCATGCGGTTTTCACCAATATGTGTGAGAAAGTAAACTATACAGCTTAACAGCTGTATAGTTTGTCAAAGTTTGGGTTTACTTACCACCCGTGCGGGTCACTAGTCGTTAATTAAATATCATAATTATCTCCGTATAGCCTTAGCTAAACATGTACCACCTCTTGAAGGGAGTCTTAGCGTTGGTGACCGCAGTATTATGTAGGTATAGTATTAATACCCAGGTAGCTGCAACATCAGCTGTTAGGTTAAACGTTCTTTAAAGCACAACCCAACAAGACCCGATAAAAAAAATGGTGTAAGAATCAACGCAGAACCTCCAAGACCAAAAGCGAGTATCAGACCGCTAGGTCTCAAAGGATTTAAAAAAAATAGATTAACATTATGTGATAGCAGTATTCATATTTGAACATATAAAACTGTATTGTCACGTTTTAAAACAATGTATATTAACGACAGTAATGTAGAGATAAAATCAAATTATTAATTAAATGACAACAATCTGTTTATTAACAGAAAATAATCACTAAATGAAATGGTAATATTTCGACGTATCGGATATATAATAACAATTATTCTGTAACAGTAAATAATATTGATGATGAGTTTTAGTATACAGGGTGAAAAGTAATAGAAAATCTTCTGTATTTTTTTTGAATGAATGAATGAATGAATTTATGTATTTACATTAAGTGTTGGTACAATTCGGTCTTAATTAAATGCATAGATCCTTAACACTTAGTCATAGAAGTGACATGCAAATATTAAATTATTTTTTTAATACAATTAATTCATTTTAATGTATTATTTATGAATTCATTTAATGAATAAAAATTTATTTCCCCCAACCAGGCTTACAACCTTTACTGCGTGTTTTCTCACACTAGCAAAAATTGAGTTAAAAATTAATAGCTATTGGAATGTAAACAAATCTCAGTACTACCTGGTACATAAGAAGCGAGAACCTTGATAGTTATTTAAATATTGTAAAAGATATTGTAGAGATTACATTTTTTTAAAGACATAAACGGGAAGGATTGTTGTTTAAACATAACAACAATCCTTCGTAGATTAAATTTAATGAAATTTTAACCCATAGCTTAAGTAATTAGTTAACAGGCTTTCACCTTCAGCAGATCCCAGATGTGAATGTGTGATCCCGCATGATCCACATTTGGCATGCGATTACGCCAAATGTGGTGTCAGCCTACCACTTGAAATGGACCAAATTAACTAAGTTCGGTAGACTTTTTAGCGCTCGTAAAAGTGTTCTATATATCTGAAAGATTAGCCTGCTATCATTTATGAGTCCGACTATAAAGTCTGATGCTTAACCTGTAGCATCAAGTACCACCATATTTTATAGGAAACGATATTTTATAGTATACCCTACAGCTGCTGAAATATTTATTAAATAATATTTAATACTTTTACTTTTTTATAAAGATTAGCTGAGTTTTTGCACACTACTAGTATTCTTGTTAACCCCTCGTGCTAAGCTAAAATGCTTGTGTTACGAGTAGGTTCACGTCGGTAGTGCAATGTGATCGAACCGACGACCACAGGATAGTAAGTCTGACACCCTAGCCATTGGACTACGGACTCTTCACACGTACTAGCTTGTCACGCACGATTTCACCCACTTAACTCCCGTTCCAGTAAGAACTTCATCATTAAATGTTGACCTCGTTACTTATAAATAACGTAACGTACCTTTCTAATGATAAAAGATTTTTTTAAATCGGACCAGTACCTACCTAGTTTCTATTTAGCGCATTCAATCAAACAACCAAATTCTTCAGCTTATAATATAAGTATCATCATCATCATCAGCCCCTATAACGTCCTCTGCTGAACATGGGCCTCCTCCCGTGGAAGGGTATTTGCCATAGTCACCACGCTAGTCAGGCGGGTTGGTGACCGCAGTATTATGTTGTATACGATTATTATAAATTATGTTATAACAATCGGGACCAATGGCTTAACGTGCTTTCCGAGACATGGAGGATAGTTCCTCAACCAAACAGACCCGGAAATAAATTTTAGAATTTACACAAAGATTTCCAGTCCAGTCCAGTTCCAGTAACGGCATAGGGATCGAACCCACGACCTCCGAAATTTAAAGCGAGCCAAATACCGCTACGCTACGGAGATTGTAATATTAGAATAGATACCGCATATAGATGCAGGAGTAGCAGGAAACCACTGAAATCGACAAGTTTAATGGCATATGGAATGCACCAGGCACCCTGTATGCTATAAAGGTAAACCGCCTATATTGGACACACCGTGTAATTTGAATTCAATTTATGTTCATAACACAATCGATAGAGTAAATAAATGTGTCAGTGATTAATGGATGCGGTTGTTTGATAGTATCAGAATAGTAATATCGAGAGCTTTGTGCGTCCTTACTAATATTTAAAACGCGAAAGTTTGTGAATATGTGTGGATGGGATAGGATGTTTGTTACAAATCATTACACTCCGAGCCACTGGAGCAGAGTAACGCGGGTAAAACGCGGGGCGCAGCTAGTATTACAAACGCGAAAGTTTTTGAATAGGTGTGGATGGATGTTTACTCTTTCACGCAAAAACTACTCAACGGATTTGGCTGAAAGTTTGCACGCAGCTTATAAGCTGGATTAATATGTAGGTTACGAAACATTACCCTCCGACCCACTGGAGTAGAGTAATAACGCGGCTAAAATCGCGGGGCATGGGTAGTTTGTATATTAAGGTATAGTACTTCCGACTGATTACGACCACGGTGGCCTATCTCTATAAAAATATGCCATATGCGCAAGACGTACTATAAAGCAATTATCTCAGGAACTACTAGTCCGATTTGAAAAAAATCTTTCAGTGTTAGATGACCCATTTATCCAGGAAGCTATAAACTATATTTTATTATGAAGTTCCTAAGGGAACGGGACTTACGCGGGTGAAATCATGCGCCGAAGTTAGTAGCACATAAACTAATACCTTTAGTAACCATTGCACGGTCATTATCATCATCATCATCATCATCCCGTATAACGTACACAGCTGAACATGGGCCTCCTCCTGAGAGACGGTAGTTGCCATAGTCACCACGCTTGGCAGACGGGTTGGTGACCGCAGTATTGTTGTACCACACAAGGAAATGCTGCTGCCCGTTCCTTGATATTCGATTATTATAGATGATGTTATAACAATCGGGACCAACAGCTTAACGTGCTTTCCGAGGCACGGAGGGTAGTCCCTCAACCAACCAGATAGGAATCTTAGAATTTACACAAATAAGATTTTCTGTCCGGCGTAGGGATTCAACCCACGATATCCGAGATTCAAAGCGAGTCAAATACCGCTACGCTACGAGGTTGTCATTGCACGCTACGATAGGGTAATTTTAAGGCAGTAACCGCCCTCCGAAGTAGAAAGTACAGAACTGATTACTATTTCGGAGAAAAACGGAATCAGCGAACCACCTGTGTGCCAAATAAACACAAATAAAAAAGCAAAAGCATACGCTATGGTGTTTAAAAACTCGTAATTTGCAGGAAATTCGTTTTGGGGTGGCACTTTGCTGGCTTCTATTAGACTGAGTTTATTTTCACCTGCATTACTGAGTAGTACGTGGCCATATAAATGCTGTTACACTTCTATATTTATGTTGTTAAGATACGCTACTTTGGGTATTGTCGTTTTATTCATATGCGCTGCTCTCTGTGCGCATTCGTTGTGCCTATTCAACAGTAGCCAGCAGACGTTTTCATTTATACTAATATAAAAAGCTGAACAGTTTGTTTGTTTGTTTTCTAGAACGCGCTATTCTCAAGAACTATCGGTCCGATTTGAAAAGATTTCTGTTTTAAATAATTAATTTATTGAGGAAGGCTTATTATATGTTTTTAGATTTCCTACGGTAACTGGAGTTACGCGGATAAAACCGCGCGCAGAAGCTAGTATTAATATAAATATAAATCATCAAAGTGATACCTGACATTACCATGTCAATTCGAAACTCGAGAGTTTGGTCTCAAGTATTATTCTGGCAAACAAGAGTTAGAATAGATGAATGTCATGTCATGTCATGTGTCATGACAACAGAAAAACTACTTATCACCAATTAGAAGACCCTTATTTCTTGAATAATAGTTTGTAATAGCTTAGTTGGTTATAGTTATTGGTACTTCGTCAGCGACTGCACTGAGCCAGCGCAAATCCCACAGGGGTCGCATCTATTGCGCAGGTTGCTTAGTTTGTAGTTTAGAAACCAATTTATAAGGCTGGAGCTCTGCTCGCTTTTATGCCCGGTGAAGTAGCAAAAGCTTCGTCGCTGATTACGGAAATGTCTGTTCAGAAAAAAAAGCAATTGTTTTTTTTTGCCATTTGTCGACTTATCAATATATATATCAATATATACAATTTCTGCCAGTGTGACGTAATAAAAAAAAACGTAAATAAAACACATTATTTATGTCAGGTCGACATAAACATACAACTACGTTGTATGTTTATGTGTCTACGCAAACACGTTATGTAACTCAATTAGAAGTAATATTAGCATTTTGTATATAAGAATAGGTTTATAAGTAATTGTTGTGTGTGACAAGTCAACATGCTACTTATAAAGTACACTCGACAACAGTCACAATTGAATAACAAATGGCTCTATAAAAATGTAACTATGATATGACTTTTTTTTTATTTTGGTTTATAGAATAAGGTAAAAAATTACGATTTAATTAAAAAAATCTTTCTCATTTAAAAAGGCACATTCTTTTACATAAATGATAAAGGGAACCCTTACTATTAAAAAAATATGCTGGAGAAATTGCGCGGGACGACCAGTATTTATAATATGGTCACAATTCATTTTACATTAATCAAAAATACAAAGAAAATTAAGTGTTATATCAATCATGTGGGTTTATTTATAAGCGCTTTGATTTATTTATTTAAAGCTCAACCACATTATTCCGTAGTATACGTTCTTATCTTTTATTTAATTTTAACTCGTATATAATCTTACTTAACTTAAATCAATTATTGTCATTACTTCAATAATTTAGATTATCTTCTTAATATGTTGTTTATTGTGTAATTTGTGATTCTTTTTTATTAATTGGATTGCTAGGTATTGCAATGGTGTAAATAACATTATAATGTATCTAAAAAACTTAACTATATTTCAGAAATTAAATAAATAGATTGCTCTTAAAGATAGTATTTTGTTGTTGACAGTACCTTCACCTAACAAGCAAAATACGTTGTGACGTGACTGTAATGATACAGAAAATGTTATTTTAACAAGACCTCATTCCACGTAAAACATTATGTCTGTATGAGATAAATATAAACTAGTTATTAAGATAAATTACCAGTTATTTTGATCTAAATGTGTAATTTAAAGACATTAAGTTGTTATTGCTAGGAATAAACTATAATAGCAATCAAATAATAACATCATCTATTTATATAATATGTCGTTATTGTATGTTTGTATGTATTGACTTCTGTCACAGGTCTACTGGAAGAGATTTCTTAAGAAATAAGTAGTACCTTTGTATATAGCTGTTTTTCTGTTGTATTTTATATTATATATTCCGTGTGTATGTGTGCATAAATAAAAAAATAATAAAAATGACGTTATATAATTTATTTTAATTCGAGTTTAATTAAGTCCACCTTTTTTGTTGTCCGGGGCACATGCATTTTCCCGCACCCGGTGGTATGCTTATCGTACCACGAGGAGAAGGCCACACCACTAAAACACTGCTCCATCCGCCGTTGGTGGGTGCCGGGTACGGTTGGCAATTCGGCCCTCCGGCGGCTAATCAAGTCCACTCAAGTAGAATAATAACAAATTTGTATTTTAAAACATATATGAAGGTGCAATAGGTAAAAAGTATAAATTTTCCATTTTTCGTATTCATTCGTCATTCTCAAGATGCACATGATGACACGGACATCCATCAAATTTTGGCCCCACAGTGGGGTCACTACACTGGTAACAAGCATAAATAATTGAGGGGCTTCAGTGTTTTATATTTGCTTAAGAAGATAGAGTCTTGATGATTTTATATACCTAATGTAGGTACAGTAATAATAGCCACAAAATATGTGTTAGTGTAAATATGCGTTAGACGAAAGTCCACAAAATTGAAGAGCATAAAAATACTATAATACTACTATAGTTAAAAATCAAATGCTACATTCAGTATAAATATTTCTAGCTTAAGCCGGTTCTTTGTTTAAATTCCCGTATTAACGTTTGGATAGGTCACATAGCAATTTGTACATTTTTATATTTCTGACCATGTAAATGATATTAAGTACCATAGGAGTCCAAATGCAAGCATATCTAGTGCCATCATAGTAGATGTACAGTATTAACCACCGGTTCCTATGTATCCTATCGGCCCTTTATCCTTCTATCGCCGTGAGCACTGGTCTGATTCATGAATTATGTTATTTAGCTGTACTATTCTGTAAGGTACTTTCTTAATCTAAGCTCTGCCTATCTTGAAACCTCTTTCATATTTCTTGTAACAGACCGTATGAAATCTATGAATACAATAAGGCCCGCCATACACGAACTGCTTGAAGCAGTCAGGATCGACTGCTTGAATCTACGACTTCGGGGCGGATGGCAGCACGGTGAAATTTCAACATGCGGTCAATCATCGCCAGACATACATTTACATACACTGACTGCTCGAGTGTTCGACTGCTCTCACGCAGTTACCTCCGCAAGCGCTCTTCATTTCACGTCGCGCACGCTTCCCACCCTGATTTGAAATTGCCAACTGCTCGAGCAGTTAAACTTAGTTAAACTAACTGCTCGAGCAGTTAACAATGGAAGCCTCAAGCTGATGACTCTTGACTGTAAAAGCGGTCCGTGTATGGCCGGCCTATTGGTGGCCATACACGGACCAATCGCACATTTAGCCATTTATCAACATACACGGACCGCTCTTACAGTGAAGAGTCAACAGCTTCAGGCTGCCATTGATAATTGCTCGAGCAGTTAGTTTAACAGCTCGAGCAGTTGGCAATTTCAAATCAGTAGCGTCAAGGATTTTGACGTGGACTGAAGAGTTCACTATGCAGTCGTAGCTTCAAGCAATCGATCCTGACTGCTTCAAGCAGTCCGTGTATGGCGGGCCTAATCTTCAGGCTACAGGTAAATTTGGCATACCTTTCAAATTCAGTTTTTTCTATGTACGTATTAATTTAGAGTTTTGATACTATTTGTTACACAAAGAAGTATTTAAGATAATATTAGTTCAAACGTTGAGTCATGAAGGGACTGTAGTAGGTCTAGCAGTCACAAGCTGCGAATCAATACAAACGTAGCTGTAAGGTTTCTGCTTAAGGGTTTATTGGCGACCTTACGTGTGGACAGGTCGTTGACTTTACTTAGTAGGTAGTAGCTATTAATTCTGAAGAGTGAATTTATTTTTCTTGGTATAATATGTTGTCTTATATATGAGTGCGTTATGTTGTTGTGTTGAATTACAATAGCTTCCGTGGTGTAGCGGTATAAGTCACGTTGTAAGGTCGTGGGTTCGATCCGTACGCCGGACAAGATTTTTTGGTGTAAATTCTAAGGCTTTTCCTAGTCAAGTTTGTTGAGGGACTACCCTCCGTACCTCGGTAAGTACGTTAACTTTACGCTACGACCCACTGGAGCAGAGTAACAATCCACAATGCGCAGCTAGAGTTATAAAACAGAACAAATAAAAAAAAACGTGACCCACTTCCAATAATAATTCGTTTAATTTGTCCTCAGCGACAGTTAAATTCATACTTCAACGTTAAGATTTATACCTTCCCTTAATGCAATAAAGCCGGTAATGTTATATATTTGTTATTACGCGACCATTTTGTTAAATTCCATACAATTTGACGGAATAAGAGACTAATATAACGTTCTTTGACAATAAAGTCCCAGCGGGTGACGGCTGGACGATTAATTTTGCTCTTATATTAGTCGCGAATGCATTAATTTCCTCAACAATCTTTGTGGCGTAGCGGTATCAGTCTCGGAGGTCGTGGGTTCGATCCTCATACCGGAATAGAAATCTATGTGTATATTCTAAGATTTTTTTCCGGATCTGATTGGTTAAGGGACGACCTTCCGTGCCTCGGAAAGCACGGTAAGCCATGGGTCCCACTTTTTATAACATAATCTATAACAAGCGTAAATAAAGAAACGTGTAGCAGCGTCCTTGCATGTTACAATATAATACTACGGTAATAACTGTGCATTTTCATCCCAAGTACAAGTGTATGTAAATGCCTAAGTGCTTAATAAATATCGTATATTTCGTTTTATATATTACTAGCTTCCCACGCGCGGTTTCACCCGCGTAACTCCCGTTCCCGTAGAAACTTTATATTTAAATATAGCCTATAACCTTCCTCGATAAATGGACTATCCAACACTGAAAGATTTTTTGAAATCGGACCAGTAGTTGCTGAGATTAGCGCGTTCAAACAAACAAATAAACAAACGCAGAGTGCGTTTGTTTATAATATAAGTATAGATATATATATTTACACATTAGAAATATTGTTATATTACTTTAATAAATTAATGCAACTAAAAGTACTTAGTCTTTTATAAGTTAGTTTTAGTTTAAATTAATAAAATTCACTTATAAAATACTACTTGGCAAGGTCACCAGAATGCTGGCAGCATTACTCTAACTAATAAAAAACTAATCGCAATTTAAAAAAAAAAATGTTCATCTGTCTGGTTGTTTGACCGTGTATTCCGCCTAATCTCCAAAAGAAGTAGTAGTATCAGAATCTATTATGATGGGACTTTTATTGTTAGATAGCTAAGACCCTTATTTTATGTGGATGAAAACGCGGGCAGCAGCTAATACTGAATACAGAATACATTCTTGATAAAACATGTCTCAAACCTTCGATTCGTTGTTATAATTCAGCAAATTCATATTGCACTCTTCGTATCGAATGTCAAACTAAATTGAAGACAATTCACCGTACAATACTGGAAATAGAGACATCAACATGCAACTTTAACATGTTTAACAACAACATGAAACTATCTCTGTGTCACAAAGCTAGATGCCAGAAAATCACGCTTTATTAGACAAGGATAGACGACAGGGACAAGTGCAGTTATAGCTGCGAGTGGTGGCAAACGGACCAGCGACACTATTGAGATTCCGATGCGATTATGACTTAAAACTTTCTGCAAAAACATTGCCAAAACGTATCCATAACGTCGGTTTTGTTATAGGTGTGGTTTATACAGAAAAGACGTAAGGTAGACGATGCACCAACGCAGCGAAGACGCGAGACGGATAAGGCATGGACGCTTGCACGACGCCGCTTGTGTGTAAAACATGACACGTCGCTTACGTACGTTTTTTAATATCTGCGCTGCGTCTGCGAACACGAAGACCCACGTCTTCGCGTACGTTGTTTCTGTATACCTAATTTACGCCTTAAGAGAATTGGGACACCGCAGCGGCTGCGGCACAGAAAAATATGACATTTTTAAAACCAAAAATAATAGGAAACAAGAAGTAACTGAAATAAAGAGTATGTACTAATAGTTATTAGAGCATCAGATCTTTACTTTAGCTAGCGGATAACTAAATACCCAAAAATTTACGACGTTCTCTCTGCTCTTAAATTAGCTAAATCAATTCCCGGGTTTACTACAGCCCGATTGGTTTACACTGTTGTACTTATCTTCTATCCTAAACACATGATCAATGTTAATCTGTCTCAAACCATATAAACGGGACACAAAGGTCGTTCGCATAACGTTCATCGTATAACATTATACGGGCCTCCTCTCGAGGTAGTGTTTTGTCATATTCACCACGCTTGACAGGCGAGTTATATTGACTACAGTATTATGTCGCAATGCACAGGGTAACGCTGCTGCTTGTTTCATAGCATACGATTATTATTGATGATGTTATAATAATCAAATCCAACGGCGTAACGTGCCTTTTGAGCCACGTAATCCGGTACTCCTTCTATCAACTAGTTCTGGAAAGAAATCTTAGTTTTTATTCAAAGATTTGCTGTCTGGCGAGACATGAAGCAAGACTTACACCGCTACGCTACGAAGGCTGACCTGTTAGGCATCCGTGAGGCCGCATTCGCAATAAAGTTAAACAAACGTTTCATTTTCCCAATCCTAACCCTACCCGCTAAAAGTATGTAAAACACAATAATTCGGGCCGTCATTGAGGTTGACCATTAATCACTTTGATGACCCATCATTTATCATATTTGGGCGTCACGTATTTACATATTTTTTTTCAGAAACAAAATTTTGGGTCGCCATTTTTTGGAAACGCCGGATATTATTACGCTGTGGGTACATAATGAATCAAGATTTGGGTTGAAACGCTATTGTGTTAAAAGACCGCTTAAAATATGGTGTTCCATTTTACTCTTGTGTGAGCTATGCCGTCGTTTCCGGCTTAGAAGAAACCACCATTTCTTTCTATGGGTTTCGTAGGATGCGACTAGAGGATATATGTTGATGCAGCATCTATTAGCTCAAAGATACTCCCATCTGACTGCAATCACCAATCCGCCAAGCGTGGTGATTATGGCAATATCATTCAATGACCCTGGCTTGACAAGGTCTGTTAAAGAGGAGGCCCATGTTCAGTAGTGAAAGTAAATGGGCAGTTGAAATAATGTTGTGTTGGTATTTTTGAACGTACTGCTATATCTGCACCGGTAGCTCATTAGTTTTGAATTTCTGAGACCTGGTGTTCTGGGTTCATTCGTGTTTGGTTCTGAGTGTGGGTGTGCTTTGTGTCCGTTAATTCAGTGTTTGTAAAGTCTCCCGCGACATGGAGCAATTTCCATAGTAATTTTTTTTTAAATAAAAAATAAAACAAAGGTGACGCAGGAAATATACACAAAAACATATTGCTTGGATTTTTGTCAATTGATAGTATAAATTGACAAAAATCCAATAATTGGAAAAAGTAGAATACTGATTTTATTAGACTTGCTTTCAATACCTAGTCAAAGAGGATTAACATCTGTCTGTAATGTATAAAACATTAGTACAATATGAATACAAAAAGCATTTCCATTAAACTCTGGGTTTTAGTTGTTGCCAATAATCAACGAAATGATTTATTTTTGATAATACAATCGTACTTCTTAATTAAAAAGTACCAACAGATTAAAATGACTTCGAACCCGTATTAGGTGCACTCATTTGCAGAACTTAGATTATATTGTATTGCAAGGCACTAGAACTCATTTTGTCATGTATATTTAACATTGCCGTTTCCTTGAGGAAACTTTGTAAAAACACATCAACTCATGGCAAATTGTCTTGCCAATTATTAGTATACTTTAAAAAAATTACGGTTCAGACCAATTAACTAATAGATAATTTATTTGGGTGCCATACTAGATCCTAGTATGGCATCCAAATAAATCCCCCCCCCTGTATCGATCCCCTGTATCGTAAGATACGTGGGTGTGCTCCGCCTACTTATTGTTTTTAACCCAAAGAATTTTACTCCTTAAAATTTCTTATGGACACCATACATAACCAGTAACCACCATAGAGCTCACCAAAGGCCCACTCAATAGACCATGTGCGACAATTTTTGCCCCATTAACTATGTATCACTATCCATTTATTTATTATTATTTATTTATTTATCGGCTGTAGCCCAATGGCTAGTGTGTCAGACTTGCGATCATGTGGTCGCCGGTTCAACTACCTACCCATTGCTCTACCGGCGTGAACCCAGCTGTAACACAAGCATTTAAGCTTTGCACGAGGGGTTAACAAGAATACTAGTAGTGTTCAAAAACTCTGCTAGTAAACTTAAAATAAAAGTCGTATCAAAATCCGTTTGATAGTTTTTCGCGTTTTAACAGATAGAAGAACGTCGTGAGATGACCCTGTTTTAATAATGATCAGGAATTTAGTGATAGTGATGCAATGCTACTAGACTCTTTCACTTAGTCAATAGATCTGGGTTAATTGATATTGAATCCGTAAGCTACTAATTGGCTTTGTGTAGTTCAAGAAAATGAATTGGAATTGGAAGAGTTGAAAATACGTGAAAAATGCCTGAGAGAGACAGTAGCATTGTAGTTCCAAGCTATCTCATAAAGCCCTGTTACAAATTAGGGGATGCTACTTCAAGCAGTGGATTGCTGAACACGTAAGGGGGCTTAATCTGAAGAGAGTTTTACCAAAGAGCTCGATTAGCAGACTTTTTTTTTGAGACACGGAGTGTAGTCCTTCTACCAACCAAGCCAGGAAAGAAATCTTTGATTTTCCACAAGAAAAAAATTGGAAGGTGCGGGATTCAAACCCCACGGCCTCTGGCACTTAAAGCGAGACTTTTAACGTTGTCTAATTATATCTTTCCTCAATCTATCATTTAGATTTACACCACAAATACTTCGTAAAGAACGCATCTCTACAGCATTTATCCTACTCTTATGTTTCTTTTGCCACACCCAGCATTCGCTGCCATACATAAGCGTAGGCACCAGAACACCATTGTGAACAGCCAATTGAGCCTTTGTAGACATCGACTGGTTGGTCACAACTGGATCCATATTTTATGTCATTATTATTAGTTTTTAAAACGATGACTAGATTAACTAAAAAATAATATTTATCGACATTGTCACATTGGGTACAATCATACAGGTAGTAACATCGGAACCTTAGTTATATATTTTTATAGGATTGCCCTTTACATTACCTACTTTTATGAGTGACCTTTTACCATACGGTTATGGGTTAGCCTTGTGGCTCTGTTATAGGGATTACTTTATTGTTATAGGATCATTGAATGGTCGGTATTGACAGCGAAGGTCCGTAAGTGTCTTGTAAAGAACGGTGGCGGCCATTTTGGCAATCACGTTGTCAAAGGCACATGTTGTAAGGTACCATCTACCCAAAGCTGTAAAATATAATTTGCAAGCTTTGGGTTAAGGAGAAATTGTTTTGGATACTGTACTAGCTGTTAGCCGCGACTTCATCCAAATACATTAGCACAGCTATTTAATGGTAAAAATCCAAAATCACATAAGTTTATCTCTTTATAATATTAGTAGGTATAGATAGATGGATGAAGTGAATCATCAGTTGAAATTATAACTAAAGCTAATTATTAAATTGTTATTAATCTAATTAGTTCTGCATTGAATTAACAAACATCAAACATATATAATAATACTTGCATTGCTTTGAATTAAATAATTATTCAACTACTACTACATTTGTTAATTTACATTCAAGTTTTAATGCGTTAATTATTTATTAAATTACTTTAAAATTATATTATGATATTGCTAATAGTTATAATCTGTGATATAAAATCAATAATAACATTCAATTTGTTTATTTATGCGATCACATATAAGTGTTTATTAAATCACATTAAGGTATTTATTAATAATTTTAGTTATTTAATTATAATATTCAAGGCAGAGGGTAATAATCAGTGAATGAGTATGTATAATATGATTCTTGGGTCGGGGAAAAGTTAGTTGTATTTTTCTCGAGGGAAAAATACAACTAACAGAGTTCTAGATTTTACATTATTAATTGGTCGAACTACATCGATTTATTAAAAGTATTTGCTAAGATAAAAACGAAAACAACACGGTAATAAAATCAAAATAAAAGTGTATAAACAAATAAAAATATAAGTTGAAACAAGAATGAAATATTGAAACTAATATACTAACTTACTCTGACTGAACTACATATATCAGAAGAAGTCTTTGAATGTTTCATTACTAAAACTTTATGAAACTTCTCATTAAACTTTATATTAATTAATATGAAACTAACCGAAGAGTTGATTTTTCAATCGTTAGATACAAATTATCACAGGAATAAATTTTAACGAACTTCCGTACATATTTTGTCAAAATTTTAATTTATTCCTGTGACATTTTTACTTAATCATTGTATAAGCTCATTGTTTTGAACTCATTTTATTTAATACTAGCTGTCTCGCGCATTTTCACTCGCGTAGATCCCGTTAGCGTGGATACTTTGACTTAAAATATAACCTATGACAGTCACAAATAATGTGGTTTTCTATTTCCAATTTAGATCATTTGATGCGTTTTTAAATTATTAGGATCAAGGCTCATTTTATATAGTCTTTGTTGTTTATGTAACTCCATCCAAGCGATGGTAAACTCGAGTCGAGACGAGTCACGTGACATAGATATTTTTCTGTTTTATGTGTTTGTTTTTTTTCTTCGTCGGCTTCCGTAGACTTGAGTCACACACTCCGTGTCAACTAAATGGCTGGTTGAATGAACCTTTACTATACATTAACTGGTTCTAGTCTCCGTTACGGGGGTGTGTTATCTGGGACTGAAGTTATCGAGGATTGATCAGCATTCGTTCTAGCAGCTGACACATCCATTCTGTCTGGAGATAAGCTGTGATGTATAGAAGCTTACGGTGCGTGACTGAGATAGCATGACTGTTTTTTTCGTTTATCTCTGTCTGGTAAATGTAAGGTATAATCTGTATTAGTATATAAAAAGCAACGTCCGTTGCGTGGCGGTACAAGTCTTGCCTTAAAGGTCTCGTGGGTTCGATTCCGGTCCAGACTTTCATCTTTATGGGAAATCAATATTTTTTTCTGGCCTGGTTGGATAAACAACTTGTCATGGGAAAGGACCATTTCAAAAGGCTAGCCCTGCTCACTTTTATGTCCGGTGAAGTAGTAAAAGCCTCGTGGCTATTTTATGGTAAGAGTGTTGAAGTAATAGTCGTGTGGTTTCCGGCTAAGAATATATCACCCCGTATATATGCCGTGAAATAATACAAGGTGTAACGGAAAGGGTATATACATAGAAAGAGCAAGGCTTCTTTGGATGATAACAAACGATATGGCAAGGGTTTCAACTCAAAATAAAATACTCGAAAATTCAGTATTAAATTGCAAACAGAAAATAAAAATGCGGAACCCTTTATTCAGAAATACCAGGAGTAAGATGTTTATTTTTACTTGCAAATAGTTCGTTGACATCGATCAGCTGATTGAGTGCTAGTGATGTATTTATTTCAATTTGAAAAGTTTGGTTTCTGGTATCTATGAATTTAAAACAATCATTTCTTCCGGACTTGTAGAGATAGGATTAAATAACCCTTGCCATATCGTTTGATATCATCCAAAAAAGCCTTGCTCTTTCTATGTATATACCCTTTCCGTTACACCTTGTATATTCCCTTAGATGCCGTGAGAGGCGACTAAGCATACACTTGATGGATGGGTAGAAGCATCTAATGGATAGCAGCATCTATCAGCATAATCTTACTTTATGCTAATCTAACTGCGGTTACCAATCCAAATGCCAAGAGTCATGATTATAGCAATACCCCTCAACGACCCTGCCTTGCCAAGGTTTGTTAAGAGGAGAGCCATGGTCAGCAGTGGACATAACGGGCTGTTGAACCGAAGAATTTAAAATAAATAATAGATGCGTTAAAATACTCGATATAAATCTTCACTTCTAAGTACTACTGTCCCGAGTGATAAGAATGGGCAGTGGTAACTACATTTCATGTTAAGAAAATCTTTCATCCGTAGCGCAATTTCTGGAGCTATTCAACCATTCGCCAACGGAGTACTCTGTATAGAAATGGAACTATTGTAGGTAATGATGACAGCATGAAGAGATTGTTAGTAATGTTATTATTATATACGTGCTATTATAATAGGGACATCATTTATGAACCCGTTGGATGTAAGATGGATGAATAATAGTTCATCTATTATCCATCAAACGGGCATGAATGGTTGAGCGATTAAATCGGTCCGTACATTTGATTGTGTTATTTGCCACTTGTCTCTTAAGATGTATTTGTTTAATAACCAACAATCTCCGTGGCTGGTTCGATCCCCACGCCGGGCAAGAAATCTTTGTGGAAATGATCTATGTTGCTTTCTTTCCGAGTCTGGTTGGCTGAGGGACTACCCTCCGTGCCTCGGAAAGCACATTAAGCCGTTGGTCCCGATTGTTATAACATCATCTATATCAATCGTATACAAGGGAACGGGCAGAAGCGTTCCCTTGTGTGTAACAACATAATACTGCGGTCACCAACCCGCCTGCAAGCGTGGTGACTATGGCAAAACCCTCCCTCGGGAGGAGGCCCCTGATGATGATGTTCAATAACAGTTGTCGTTCTTCTAAGGGTCAGTAATATTATAGTTACCGTTGGTATGTCATTAGGTAGTATCAACATCGAATAAATTGGTTACCTCTTAGAAATTTGATGTCCTATGGTTTTCGGGACTACTAATGTGGGACTTAGACTTCGGCTCAGAGCGGTTGCTGGCGGAGTGATTATAACAAAACCGCTCATCGACCCTGTCACTCCAAGGCCTAACGTAATGGACGTTGAAGAATTATTCGTTTACAACACGTATTATTTTCAATTTACAAACAAGACTGTCAATTTTATTTTGCTTACGACATCAGAACAATTAAGTCGTCTAATTACGTGGTTCCACTTACAAACATGTGCCAACCAAAGCCTAACCTTAATTTCCCATGCGCCCGTATAAATTAATTTAAAAATCCTGTTTAAGTACTTGCTTGAATTTAAACGGGTCTCTTTTCAAACTTCTCTGCGTTTCTGATAAATGAGAGTTTCGTATTTATCTTTTCTTGTTCGTCCAACAACTGTTTGTTTAGAAAGCTTTGATGTCCGCAACGAGTGGAAACCACAAAAAGTGTTGGATGTCGCGACATCATTTTTCGTTTACTTTCTAGGAAAATCTAGCTGATGTTGCGGTTATGATGTTAGGAAAGGCAATTGCAGTTAGTAAGACAGTACATGCGTTTATAATGGTCAACATATATATATAATAATATATATATATATAGATATACCCATTCGGCAAATGTTGATCAGTTAGCAATTGTTGATCAAAACAGCTTTTGTTGATCTAATGTATGATTCGGCATACAAATGTGGCTCCAATTTGATCAACAATTGCTGACCCTCTAGCGACACAAATAAGAACTATTCATTGCATTATTTATACAAATCCGCTCCATCTATTGTTGATCTGATTCAAATGGACCAATCAGAGGTAACCTTTGCCATGATTGGTTGGTTTTGTATTCGCTGTTGCCACTTCGCTTCGCAATCTATACGCTATGATGAAAGCAAGACAGTGTTAAGTTAGGGGCATGTAGAATAGGACTAAGGAGCTTGGTTCTCCATAAGATTCGACCTGTAATCAAATCTTGCAAGTTAAATTTGATACACTTTCCGGTTTCCGATTGAGTAAAAATTTTACACGCATAATATGTAAATCGCGTGACAATGCAATATTATGATGACATGGAGCTGATCTAATGATGGAGCTGGAAGGTGGCCATAGGAACTCCGTTATAATACGACATAACCCTATCGAGTTTGGGCTCGTATGATTCGTCTCGATGAGTACTTTTTTTTGTAGATGGTATCCAGGGTCTGATGATGGAGCTGGAAGGTGGCCATAAGAAGTCCGTAATAAAACGACACAATCCCATCGAGTTTGGGCTCGTTTGATTAGTCTTGACGAGTACTTTGGCCCTTAATGGTATCCAGGGTCTGATGATGGAGCTGGAAGGTGGCCATAGAAAGTCCGTAATAAAACGACACAATCCCATCGAGTTTGGGCTCGTTTGATTAGTCTTGTCGAGCACTTTGGTCCTAAATGGTATCCAGGGTCTGATGATGGAGCTGTAAGGTGGCCATAGGAAGTCCATAATAAAACGACACAACCCCATCGAGTTTAGACTCGTTTGATTTGTCTTGACGAGTACTTTGGTCCTAAATGGTATCCAGGGTCTGATGATGGAGCTGGAAGGTGGCCATAGGAAGTCCGTAATAAAACGACACAAACCCATCGAGTTTGGACTCGTTTGATTAGTCGTGACGAGTAATTTCGTCCTAGATAATATCCATATGCAACTCTATCAGATTTAATAAAATAAGTTCGTTCCATTTGTTATGACTGAATGTAAATTATATTTGATTAGATGGATGACCCAATGCCAAGGTGAGCACGTGCCGAAAGCTGAATGGTATGAGGGTGTATAAACATGTCATAATATCACTAATGTTGCGCCTCAGGGTACCAGGGCGAACCCTGTTGTAGCCCTCTTCCCCCTACAATTGACCTCTGGGGGAAAAATAAAATAAATAAAATAAAAATCATTTTTATTTACGTAAACCTATTACAGGCACTTGCAATAGTCACAACAATAATTTATTATTAATCTATGTATAATTTTAACATTTATAAATGAGCATATTAAGCAGGTATTTTAGTTATTGTTTTTAATCATTTTAGTCTTAACTTTATTATTTTACTATATTTGTGTCCAATAGCTTGTTCTGTCTATATTAAATTATATTAAGAACAATTGTCATTATTTGGGCGGACCATGAGTATATAACGACGGACGCGCTTTAATGCTACTACCGGATCCAATAAGCCCCAACTGAGAAGATCCGGCGAAACAAACTCAGTGGGTTATTTTACTGCCGGTTTTAACACGACCCACATGAGACGGTCCGACGAAACATACTCAAATGGGCAGAGCGTAGGTTTTGGTCCAGTTACTTTTATTATTTATTTGGCATACACATTATTTTCCCGAACGGTTGTCTTTATAATATTTGATTATCTATTAATGTTTTTATACTAATAAAAGAAGCTAATTTGAGACAGAACTAGCGGTCTATTAATGTCACTCATTAGGCCGATTACAGATAGTTCACAGAAAATCACACTATTATGCCTACTATTTTGGAAGTGTTACGCAGGATGGTTCATGAGATCTAACATCTTTATCCTCAATATAGTCCTTAACGCTATAGTAACCTTTAGATACAAGGACACGTTTAATATATGTTTTAAAAGTTGTATCAGGCAAATCAGTAACACGACTAAGGAGTTTGTTATAAAACCTAATACCATTTCCTACTACTACGCCGTAGTAAATCCACAATCATAAAAAGTAAAGAAACAAAATGTTTTTTTTTATCTCATCTAGCGTCTATCTTTTCTTTCGCTTGCGATGTTGCCGCTCCGCAGCAACATCGGCAACATCGCAAGCGAAAGAAAAGATAGACGCTAGATGAGATAAAAAACAAACATTTTGTTTCTTTACTTTTTAGTGTTTATGATTCGGGATTTACTACGGCGTAGTAGTAGGAAATGGTATTAGGTTTTATAAAAAACTCCTTCGTCGTGTTACTGATTTGCCTGATACAACTTTTAAAACATATATTAAACGTGTCCTTGTATCTAAAGGTTACTATAGCGTTAAGGACTATATTGAGGATAAAGATGTTAGATCTCATGAACCATCCTGCGTAACACTTCCTAGAGACCCTGTATCTAAGTAAAATAGTAGGCATAATAGTGTGATGTTCTGTGAACTATCTGTAATCGGCCTAATGAGTGACATTAATAGACCGCTAGTTCTGTCTCAAATTAACTTCTTTTATTAGTATAAAAACATTAATAGATAATCAAATATTATAAAGCCAACCGTTCGGGAAAATAATGTGAATGCCAAATAAATAATAAAAGTAACTGGACCAAAACCTACGCTCTGCCCATTTGAGTATGTTTCGCCGGACCGTCTCATGTGGGTCGTGTTAAAACCGGCAGTAAAATAACCCACTGAGTTTGTTTCGCCGGATCTTCTCAGTAGGGGCTTATTGGATCCGGTGGTAGCATTAAAGCGCATCCGTCGTTATATACTCATGGTCTGCCCAAATAATGACAATTGTTCTTAATATAATTTAATATAGACAGAACAAGCTATTGGACACAATATAGTAAAATAATAAAGTTGAGACTAAAATGATTAAAAACAATAACTAAAATACCTGCTTAATATGCTCATTTATAAATGTTAAAATTATACATAGATTAATAATAAATTATTGTTGTGACTATTTGCAAGTGCCTGTAATAGGTTTACGTAAATAAAAATGATTTTTATTTTATTTATTTTATTTTCCCCCCAGAGGTCAATTGTAGGGGGAAGAGGGCTACAACAGGGTTCGCCCTGGTACCCTGAGGCGCAACATTAGTGATATTATGACATGTTTATACACCCTCATACCATTCAGCTTTCGGCACGTGCTCACCTTGGCATTGGGTCATCCATCTAATCAAATATAATTTACATTCAGTCATAACAAATGGAACGAACTTATTTTATTAAATCTGATAGAGTTGCATATGGATATTATCTAGGACGAAATTACTCGTCAAGACTAATCAAACGAGTCCAAACTCGATGGGGTTGTGTCGTTTTATTACGGACTTCCTATAGCCACCTTCCAGCTCCATCATCAGACCCTGGATACCATTTAGGACCAAAGTACTCGTCAAGACTAATCAAACGAGTCTAAACTCGATGGGGTTGTGTCGTTTTATTATGGACTTCCTATGGCCACCTTACAGCTCCATCATCAGACCCTGGATACCATTTAGGACCAAAGTGCTCGACAAGACTAATCAAACGAGCCCAAACTCGATGGGATTGTGTCGTTTTATTACGGAATTTCTTTGGCCACCTTCCAGCTCCATCATCAGACCCTTGATACCATCTACAAAAATTAGTACTCATCGAGACGAATCATACGAGCCCAAACTCGATAGGGTTATGTCGTATTATAACGGAGTTCCTATGGCCACCTTCCAGCTCCATCATTAGATCAGCTCCATGTCATCATAATATTGCATTGTCACGCGATTTACATATTATGCGTGTAAAATTTTTACTCAATCGGAAACCGGAAAGTGTGTCAAATTTAACTTGCAAGATTTGATTACAGGTCGAATCTTATGGAGAACCAAGCTCCTAAGTCCTATTCTACATGCCCTAACTTAACATTGTCTTGCTTATATCATAGCGTATAGATTGCGAAGTGAAGTGGCAACAGCGCATAACAAAACCAACCAATCATGGCAAAGGTTACCTCTGATTGGTCCATTTGAATCAGATCAACAATAGATGGAGCGGATTTGTATAAATAATGCAATGAATAGTTCTTATTTGTGTCGCTAGAGGGTCAGCAATTGTTGATCAAATTGGAGCCACATTTGTATGCCGAATCATACATTAGATCAACAAAAGCTGTTTTGATCAACAATTGCTAACTGATCAACAATTAACTGATGCTACAACCCGTCTGATCAACATTTGCCGAATGGGTATATCTATATATATATATATATATATATATATATATATATATATTGTCCGCTTTACGGCAAATGTTGATCAGGCCGAAATATGCATTAAATGTTGATCCACCTTTAGAGGCTTGTAGCTTAGATAATTTTGATAATATCGTGTCATACTTCGAATATAAGAATTCCCCTCATTGCGACCCAGTGCCTAACTACGCCGCGAACACTCTAGCTCGTCACCAACTCACACGGCAATTGTTGATTTTATAACCGCCATTTATTTTACACTTTGTGTGACTTTGTTGATCAATATAAACGTTGAGAGATCAACAAATGCCGCGGAAATGTACACCAATGCTGCGGAGCGGCAACATCGCAAGCGAAACAAAAGATAGACGAGAGATGAGATAGACGTTAGATCGCGACGTTACACCTTCTTTATTATTTCTCTTGCCGTCGAAACACCTATATAACACGCTTCTATTAATAAATAAATTTGGTTATAATGTATCTATAAAATATAATACTCGTATTTATCATCAGAATTTAATTATTTTTAACCTTTTAGTTACTTTTATGAACAAGTAATAAAAGCTAATTTAGGTAAATAGCACTTCTGGCGAACCTACGGCCGGCGCGCGAGCGGTCTGCGTTCTGATATGATATAATATAATATACGATGTTATAATGACTCTCGTTTGCGCTCCGCCCCGCACCTCGCTGCCTACTACTGTTGTTAATGTTTATTGTGTATGTTTTATTGTATTTTTTTTCTCTCTATGTCTTTATCAATGTTTGTGTTTTATATGTATGGCGTCCGGGCCTCAAGTGTTGTCCTTACCTATGTACTTCTTTTATTTATTTTGATATGACTGTAATTACTATTTTGTATTCGTTTTGTGTGTTCATTGAATGTTTTTCTTTCTTTCGTTCTTTCTTTCTAATTAAAAAAAATATATATTTTGTTTCTTTACTTTTTAGTATTTATGATTCGGGATTTACTACGGCGTAGTTCCCCACAGAGGTACATTGTAGGGGAAAGAGGGTGCGCCCTGGTACCCTGAGGCGCAACATTAGTGATATTATGACATGTTTATACACTCTCATACCATTCAGCTTTCGACACGTGCTCACCTTGGCATTGGGTCATCCATCTAATCAAATATAAACATTCAGTCATAACAAAAGGAACGAACTTATTTTATTAAATGTGATGGAGTTGCATATGGATATTATCTAGGACGAAAGTACTCGTCAAGACTAATCAAACGAGCCCAAGCTCGATGGGGTTGTGTCGTTTTATTACGGACTTCCTATGGCAACCTTACAGCTCCATCATCAGACCCTGGATACCATTTAGGACCAAAGTACTCGTCAAGACTAATCAAACGAGCCCAAACTAGATGGGGTTGTGTCGTTTTATTACGGACTTCCTATGGCCACCTTCCAGCTCCATCATCAGACCCTGGATACCATTTAGGACCAAAGTACTCGTCAAGACTAATCAAACGAGCCCAAACTCGATGGGTGTGTGTCGTTTAATTACGGACTTCCTATGGCCACCTTCCAGCTCCCTCATCAGACCCTGGATACCATCCACAGACAAAGTACTCATCGAGACGAATCATACGAGCCCAAACTCGATAGGGTTATGTCGTATTATAACGGAGTTCCTATGGCCACCTTCCAGCTCCATCATTAGATCAGCTCCATGTCATCATAATATTGCATTGTCACTCGATATACATATTATGCGTGCAAAATTTTTACTCAATCGGAAACCGTAAAGTGTGTCAAATTTAACTTGCAAGATTTGATTACAGACAATGGGACAGGTGAAAGAAAAAAATAAAAGGTTGTAATAAAAAAAAGTTGTCGAATCTTATGGAGAACCAAGCTCCTAAGTCCTACTCTACATGCCCTAACTTAACACTGTCTTGCTTTCATCATAGCGTATAGATTGCGAAGCGAAGTGGCAACAGCGCATAACAAAACCAACCAATCATGGCAAAGGTGACCTCTGATTGGTCCATTTGAATCAGATCAACAATAGATGGAGCGGATTTGTATAAATAATGCAGTGAATAGTTCTTATTTGTGTCACTAGAGGGTCAGCAATTGTTGATCAAATTGGAGCCACATTTGTATGCCGAATCATACATTAGATCAACAAAAGCTGTTTTGATCAACAATTGCTAACAGATCAACAATTAACTGATGCTACAACCCGTCTGATCAACATTTGCCGAATGGGTATATCTATAATATATATATATATATATATATATATATATATGAACGCTAAATAAATACATATAATATAAACTATTTAATTTGTACAGTCCCCTGCGACACAAGGAAAAATTTCGCAATTGCGGAAGTTGTCTTTTTAAAATTCTAACAATTGAAACTGGGAGGTTTTTTGTAAATCTATGTTTGCAGTTATTTTTGTCTATGTCTTATAGTTAGCAATACCTAACTATAAGACATAGAAAGATTTGATTGACCATATTGACCGATTGCAATATACTATTTACTTTATTACGTATACAGATACAAATTGTGTAAGTCGCTTTTAATCTATACATATATATAAAAATGAATCCATATTTTCCTTGGTCATCGCAACCGCGTCAATGGATGGACCACTTTTTTTTGTTGTGTTTATTATTGCCAGTGAAAGGAAAGCCGAACATTTTAAGAAAACGTAACTGCAATATTATTTATCTTAAGAAATTGACATTATTGTCACTTGTTTGAAATAACCGTCAACGATTGACATATAGCCACTTAATTTGTGAGTGTCATAGGCTGTATTTTAAGAGCAGGGTTTCTCGGGAACAGGATTTACGTGGGTAGACAGCTAGTCATACATAAAAATAGATGACTTATAGTTGCGTTCTATACCAATATTAACATTTCAGTAAACTACGTTTAGTCGAGTCGAATCGAAATAGTAAGAATAAAGTAACTTATAAATGACTGCAATTATTTTAAATGACTTAATTATGCTACCGCACAACTTTCCTATGCATTTATTTCTGTTTTATAATAAAACTGTGACTAGTTATTATTATGAATAGCAGTGTTCATATTTATTGTCGCTGCAAGTCGTAAGTATCAGGGGCACGATTACTATCACGGTACCCCACCGTTAAGGGTGTTACGCCATTTGTCATGAGCAATGAAGAATTACTAGATCTACTTAACAGTCGGCTAGATAAAACAGTTTGGTTAAGTTAGATAGAAACATTATCAGCCCATATAACGTCCACTGTTGAACATGGGCCGAGGGAAGGTTTTAGCCGTAGTCACCACGCTTAGCAGGCGGGTCGGTGACCGCAGTATTATGTTGTAACTTAAATCACTATACATATTAATACTTACTAAACATAAAAATATAAATAATTTTACACGGTGTGTACCTATTATTTAATTGTTGCTCATAATTGGAACGACCATTTTCTATTATTAATAATATTAAAACATGAAACCAACACTAAAAAAAAAATAGATACCATTAAAAATAAAGTTTCCCTCAAGGAGACGTCAATGATAAATGACTAAATGAGCTCTAGTACTTTGCTATCTACACTAATAGTATAAAGAGGATTTGTTTTTTTTTGTTTGTTTGTTTGCATTGAATAGGCTCCGAAATTACTTGACCGATTTGAAAAATTCTTTCATTGTTGGGAAGCAACACTATCTCCAGTGAGCAGAGGCTATATTAAAGTTTCAAAAAAGTTAGGGATTTATACTAAAACACCAATAATGTAATCCAAGGTGTGAAGAAAATACCAAAAAACTTTCTTACATCGCGTGCGCTGCGAAAACTATTGATTATAGAACAAAATAATGTACTACGTCTTTGCAGAACATATAATTATCTACAAAAAATATCACAACAGCATATGTCTAACTGTTATAGTTATGTCACAATAAGTGTTTTTTCATTAAAAAAAAATATATGCCGACGCTATAAAAGCTCTTTTATTTATACTTTGGAATTAATCCTTATCAAAATATATGACTTCATATTTAAGGCTACTTCAAAACCATTATATAACTTTTTGAATTATTCAATTTGGACAATCCATTCGAAAGATATCACAAGTGTAAAATTGTAAGGTATTTGAAAAATGTCAGTTATTTGAAAAGTTTTATCTGATAAATCTACCAATTGGTAGTTTTATCAGATAAAACTACCAATTGGTAGTTTTAGCATCATTTTTCAAACTAAATACTATAATTGTGTTTACTTTTTATTTTTATAGATCAATATAATGCTGATTTTCCACCAGAAGGGCGAGACGGGACGAGACGAGGAGGGAATTGAAATTTGTATGGCAAATTTTCAATCCTCTCCCAGCGCATCTTTGGTGGAAACAGTGTGGCGAGACGAGACGAGGCGAGGCGTGAATTGAAATATTTGTTTGTGTAAAAATGAACCGTATTGCTTCCGATATAGAGTATAAATTACTTTGCAACAGAAACACGCTTCTCGCGAGATGCTTATTGTTGTTCATTGCTATTTTTTACCGTGTTATTACCTGAGAATCGCGATGGCTATTTTTAGTGGAAAAGGGTCAGTGCGATTTCAATTCCCTCCCCGTCTCGTCTCGTCTCACCTCTCTGGTGGAAAATCAGCATTATGGTGTCCTGCTGTTTGACCAAAAGTCATTTGGCAAAATTACACTTGACAAACAACGTTTGGTAAAACAATGGTTTCGCCGATTGATCATTTTACTACTAATCATTTTACAAATTACTTACTTTTCCAAATGATCCACACTTATATTTGCATTTTATAAATAATTATTTTACACAATGAACATTTAGCAACTGAGCTATCAGATAAAACTACTATTGGTATTTTTATCAGATAAAACTACCAATAAACGTTTGATGAAATGTATTTAAAGTGACAAGTGTTTCGTTTATTAATAAAAAGGCAAAGGGTCACACCTATACAGCTTAGGGTAGCGACGAGCTAAGCGACGAGCGGGTTAGGTTCATATAAGCACAGCGCGACCTTAGGGCTTTTTTTTCTATTAATAATGATATAAGATGACGATGATGAGTCAAAGAAGTACGTTTTATGAAATAACATTTGGTAAATGACATTTGGACAATTGTTTAATTTCCGAAACATATTTATGGCATATTATTTGGTGAAATGAAAAAAGGTCAATTGACATTTTAATATTAAACACATTTACCAAGTGTAGTGTTTGCTAACTACATAATTATTTTTTTTTCTTTGTTTTCTCATGACAACACTTTGGTATTTTTTTTATATTAACCTAATCCATTTATTTATAAAAAAATTATAAATAAAAGCTGTAATTTTTTTTTTCACTACATTTTTTAATGCTATTAGCAGATACAAAAACAGCCATAGTAAAAAATAGGCTTAAAATTTTTTTAACAACAATTTACACAAATCTCTTTTTGTTGTTCACTTAAAAAATTATAATTAACAAAATAAACAATTTTTTAAAACTTTAATAACTTGATCCTACTGAGTATATATATAATAAGGGCTTCATGAAGCGAAAGATTTTTAGAGCAATTATTTAAACATTTTTTATTAACTACAAAGAAGACGAAGGCCCGATTTTTTTTTTGTTAATTAACAATATCCTAACTTGTTGAAAAATGAATTTTAATTTTTTTTTCTAACTGGATTTTTTTGATTCAAATACACAATAATTAATTCAATTTTTTTAATTGATATTTAATATTATAAAAAATATATTTTCTGTGGGGTACTCACTTTTGAGGTGGTGCGCGGATGCCGTAGCGTCCGCGCGGAGTCCTATTTTCAGAAATTATAATTATAAATAATGGAGACAGAACTGCGGGAGTAAGGACTTTTTATTGGAAATTTCCTCCTCTTTAAGAAACTTTTTTTTTAATTTCTTTCTAATTATGAATAATTTCGGAGTTATTGACAAAAAATTTAATCCTTTTTTTTTTGCAACTTAATTTGTTAATAACTTTTGTAATTTTTTGCGTGCTAATTGTAATTTTTTGCGTCATTGCGAATCCAATGAGGTATCACTTATATTTTTAGGAGCTTTTTCACAATTTTCACCAATTTGAACTTGTTGACTAGACTATTCCTGTCATTAACAGAGGTACACGAGCAGATATCATCAAAGCATGCTTAATGGAGTCGCCCTTATGGACTTCGATTGCAAATATAAAATTACGGACGAATATGAGAGCTCATCTTCATGGAATCACCGATGGTGATTTTCCACAGCAACTGCTTAAGCTTGGGGAAGGAATTTTTCCCACTCCAAATTTAAGCAGTAATTGTAACATCCTTCAGGATGAGTCTCTAGGCCAAATAGTCCATATTTTAGAAATTTTAATGGATGCAGTTTACCCTAATATCGATAATTTGTACGAAAAGAACTTTCATTGTTGTTCTAGGGCAATAGTATCACCCAGGAATGATAGTGTCAACGAAATAAACAATTTAATTATTCAAAAAGTTCCCGGACAAATATAAAAATACAAATCAATAGACACCGTGACTAATATCGAAGATGCAGTCCATTATCCCCAGGAGTTTTTAAATGTATTAAACCCTTCTGGACTGCTACCATATGAATTGACTTTAAAAATTGGAATTCCAATTATGCTTTTGAGGAATTTAAGCCTTCCAAGCATGTGCAACGGGACGAGGCTGCTTATTAAGGAATTGAAGGACAATTTCACTGCAGCAACCACTATCACCGGCCCAGCAGCTGGTCAACTAGCTCATATACCGAGGATTCCGATGATCCCAAGTGATCTGCCAATCCCATTTAAACGGCTTCAATTATCAACAAGTCCCAAGGCCAAACTTTCGAATTAGTAGGGATTGACCTACGAAAAGAATGTTTTACTCATGGCCAACTGTATGTTGGTCTATCGCGGGTCGGAGGTCCTGAAAATCAATTTATTTTGCTGCTATGCTCTGACTCAATAAATTGATTTTCAGGAACCGAGAAAGTAAAGAAAGGTAAAGGCATTTATACAAAAAAAAATATATTCGAATTTACTTCATTTTACTCTTTTTTAATGACCCCACGCCAAACGAGAAAGTACGTATGTATGGGAGAGTGTGTGTGTGTGAAAAACTATAACTTTTGAAATGTTTGTTTAATACCCGTGCAAAGCCGGGGCGAGCTGCTAGTATAAGATAATTTAGGTTGTTCGAACAGGCAACTCCAACACAGGTTCTATGTCTATTGAAAATGTATATAGGTACATACCTACATCGATTGTTCCAGCAAAGTAATCATTTCGCTGAGTATTAGCATCGACTTAATATCACGGTGTATAATTATGTCATCATCATCATCATCATCATTCATGAAAATGGCCCTCTCCTAGACGAGGAATTTTGTCAAAGTCAGCACGTTTGCAGGCTAGTAAGTGACCGCAGCTGTATCAATGCTTAATTTGTGAATACAAGATAGGTATCTATTCATTAATGTAAATATTCGCCTAAAACATGTACCCCTCATCTTATTATGTTATTTAAATGACATGACATGATGTGTGGTACAAAATTGAACTATTTTATAGAATTATCAATTTCCATATTCCAATTACCTTCCATTCAGAAAACGTTAGCTAACAATTTTACGCACATAAATCCTTTCAAGTCCCATCTTTTCGTTGCTTTCGAAATAAAATTAGCTGAAAAAATAAAGCACAAAATTGAATTCTTTCTCAAGAAGCCACTTATCATTAAAAGTTCCACAATCTCAGACATCTCATTCATCTTAAAAGAGATAAAATAAAATTGAAACCGGCCGGAGGGTTTTAGGCCGCAGAAATTTAATCACATTTGTGGTCTTGATAGACTTGGACTATTATTTTTACTTACCCTTTTTTCATGTTAACTGATAAAAATATAAGATATGTCATGTCAAATATGTATTTAACATAATATATGATTTGATCCTACTTAGTAAACAATAAATTGTACGAGTTTGAAAGTTGGCAAAGTTTAAATTGATATGGAGAAAACGAGAATGGATGTTTTTTTTGCATGATCAGATCATACAAATATAAATGACTCTGTACACCTAATGCTAACTATATAATCTACGACGACTAATAAAATAAAAAAACTAGAAACATCAAAGCTGGGCTACTTGTTGCAAATTCTTCGATGCAACCTCTTGTATAATTCTAGATAATTTTTTAACTAAACCTTTGAAGTATTTCATTAGCATTGGTTGTCGTCGTTGTCGGTATGTAGAAACATTTTTTACACATTCTATTTTGACTGCACCTGTAGCACAGTGGTTACGGTATTTGCTTCTGAGACCTGGTGTTCTGGGTTCGACTTCCACATTTTCCACTCGGGACAATTATTTTTGTGAACCACAAATAGTCGTTCTGAGTCTGGGTGTGCTTTGTGTCCGTGAAATTAATGTTTGTAAAGTCCCCCGCGACACAGGGATTTAGTTGCCTAGTGCGGGAGTTGTCATTAAAATTATAAATATTATATCTGACGAGGAAGGACGAGCATCGTTGTTTTTAATAAGGTGTGACGTCATCATTGCTGACGTCACATTCATCAGGATGGTTCTCTATCGAGGGTTGTTGATCCATAGTAACAGCAAAACTCCATAATATGGTTTTCAAGTTTATTCCAGTAAATTGAGGAGCTCCGTACGGTTCGGCAGCTCGAGCGAGACTGAATTGCAATCGGTCCGCCGGCCGTATTTATACTAAACGAGCGGCTCACAAACAGTAAACAATTTAGTTTGATAATTTTCAAACTATGTGAACAGATAATTATTTCTACAAATATTTCAACGATTTACAAATCATAATTTGATCCTGAATACTTATTTATTAGTCTAGTATTTTATGAACATATTTGTGTTTCTATCAAATCATGCATTGATTCACAATTTATTTATTTTGATGAGACGAGTAATTGTATTTATGTGTTTATCATTAATGAAGTGTTGTTGCTATGCTTATTTTATGTGGTTGCGCCGATACGGCCATTCTGACAGGCGGTGCGCGCTCTGCACCAGCCTCGTTGATTCTCGTCGCGTAATTGTACAATTTTATTTATTTTATTTTATTATTTTGCATCTATGATTAAATCTAAGTTCTGTCCTTTGAGTATGTTATTATTTAGACGGACCATAAGTATCTCAACGAACGCGCTTTAGTGCTACCACCGGATCCAATACGCCCCAACTGAGAAGATCCGGCGAAACAAACTCAGTGGAGTTATTCTACTGCCGGTTTCAACGCGGCCTCATCGAGACGATCCGGCGAAACATACTCAGATAGGCATGTCCAAGAAGTTTTGGTCCAGTTACTTTTATTATTTAGTTGGCATTCACAATTTACCAATCGGTTGTCTTTATACGAATTTTATTTACGTTTTCATTAAAAAACAGATTAAATAATTTATTTAAAGACAGAACTGAATAAATATTTGGGAGTATTATTTTTATTATTACAGATAGTAATTTCTGTGTAAGTCTAGGAATATCAATGCTAATAAGGTGTTGGAAGTTCTCGACGAGTTCTCGAAAGTTCTCGTAGAGTTCTCGGAGGTTCTCGTAGGGTTCTCGGAGGTTCTCGTAGGGTTCTTCGCGAAATCTGCAATAATAGAAATAACTTTCTCTGAGTTGGGTATCTGTGAGCAACTTGCGTTGCTTTATATTTAGTTGTTATGCAAAAACATGCATTTCTATGTTAGTCTAGGAATATCAATGCTAATAAGGTGTTAGATGTTGGAAGTTCTCGACGAGTTCTCGGAGGTTCTCGTAGGGTTCTCGGAGGTTCTCGTAGAGTTCTCGGAGGTTCTCGTAGGGTTCTCGGAGGTTCTCGTAGGGTTCTCGGAGGTTCTCGTAGGGTTCTCGGAGATTCTCGTAGGGGATGGAATGATGCTGTGCTCTGGGCGGTCCTGTTCGCCGTGGTACACAGAGGCTCTACTGGGAGTATGGAACTAGGTTGAAGGTGTTTATACACAGGTTCTAAAAGAGTTAAATTCAAGGTAATATTTTGTAAATATGTTCAACTCACAGTTTATTGTGGCAATGAATCTTCTTCACTTTGATCTCGTAGTTTTTGCTGAGGCAACCCGTGACTTGATGTGCTTGGTACGGGGCTCTATTTCTATTTCAGGTGATGGTAGTGGCTCATCTTCTGCCGATACGGTTACCTGATCACCAGGTTGTGGTGCACGACGAAGTTTAAATTTAGGCTTACCTCCAGAACATAGCGCTCCGGAAAAACTGACCCCGGCAGGAGAACTCCACTCCTCAGCCGTCCGCACCACGAAAGAGGAAGCAAATCGCCTCGTGCGTATCGAAGGAATGTCAACAACAAAAGGGTGAAACCGCTCGCCGCACCCAGTCGTCCGGTGATGGAAGGGTGAAGGGGGCATCAGGTTATGTAGAACCTCCGCACACTCCCTGAAATGTAACCGATAAAAAACCGATAGGCAGGCCACTCGAGGCTCCGAAGACTTGCCTCCACAAGTGAGCCATTGCCTATGACTCTTCGCTCGACGCCCCAATGCATCCAGAGCATCCAGCTAATATCTGAAGATAGATAGAAAGATGTGAAGTACCGCCCCACCCTGGAGAGGAATGCCGTCAGGACCACCAGCCTTATTCACATCCAGAGTGCAAAGAATGTTTAAGTACCACTTTTTGCCGAATGTAGAAGTCCAATGAGGTAATCTGGGTGGACTTTTACCAGCAGCATCTAGTTGTGAATTCTTAGTAAATAGAGATGCAAATAAGTCTGCTTTCTCCTTGGCGGTGTGAGCTAATGAACCGTTCGGCTCCTGCAGTGGCGGAAAAGAGGACCGACAGAAATAGGCTTCGACCGATTTGGCAAGAAACCAAAAAGCTTTACTCCCAGATGGGTAAGATGCTAGTGTGGCTCCAATGCGTCCAATATGGTCAAAGCGGGCCCTGCGTAGCGCACGTTTGCAAGACTTGGCAGCACCATTGAAGGCTCTCTTCAGCCTCCGAACATTTCGCGCTTTGCGGGCTCGAGCATCCGCCCACGCTCGGCAAGCAGAGTGCTTATGTGCTTCAGTACTATCACACTCAGCGCCGAACCATGAACGGGCCTTGTCTCGGAGTGAGACATCAGAAAATGGAACGAAATATTCCATAGTCTGGCATATCACCCCAGAAACAGCCTCCGCGCAGCAAGTTGGGTCGTCTGAAGAGAAGCATAAGCGCAGCCAAGGGTAAGACGCGAAGAAATACCGCATCCCATCCCAATCTCCTGACTTGTATCGCCATACTCGCCTAGTCCCCTTGAGATCGGGATCGGGTGGCGAGCAGACAGACACAGATTTCACCATTTCACCAGACAGTGGTCGGAGCCACCCAACGGCGAGGAAACCGCGACTTGACATGGGTCTGGATCAGTTGTCAGCAGAAGGTCCAAGCAACCGGCCGCATGGCCATCAATGTCGGGCACCCGTGTCAGTCCAGTCACCAGTTGGGAGGGACCAAGCGTCAGTGCGAATGCACACGCCAATCCCCCAGCATGGCCGGTGCTCCGGCATGGGCACAGCCACTCCTGGTGGTGGGCATTGAAGTCCCCCAGAACAACAAGCTGCGCCGATGGGCACCTGAGCTGAGCCAGTTCAGCCGAGTCCGAAAGATAGTGAAACAACCTGGTTGTCCCCATGTTGTCGGTGTGCGACTGATAGACACCAGCATAGTATCTGCTTCAAGCCAGTGTCCACCAGAACAGTGTCCACAATACAGAGAAACTGGAATCCTCAATGTTACGGAGACGCCGACAGCAGACGTCATCGCGAGCACACACGCAGGCGCCAGCGCGTGGCTTAAAACTGTGCTCCAGGGTCTACCCCGGGCGGCGCAAGCATGCTGCGTCAGCAGGACATCTGATTTGCGTCTCCATGAGGAACAGCAGATATGGTTTTTCGGTCTCATGGTGGTGATGGACCGGGATGATATCGGAGTGCAGACCTCGGATGTTAGAGAGGTGCATTTTTTTTTTTATCATGAGCGACTTTTCGTGTTCTCCCTCTTCCCACAACTCTTGCATAAACGCTCGGACATTTGCTGAATCATTTGCATCATGTGCATGAAGAATTAAGGTGGCACCCCACCCATGGACGTATTCGGCATAGGTACATTGATCATCGGCTGTTGCCCCTGTTGCGTAGACCCCATTGCTTGAAGCCAAGGTTGAGTCGCAACAGGTCGTGATGACGCAGTTCCAAGGATCACTTCGAGTCCCACTTCTGATGACGAGGAAGGACGAGCATCGTTGTTTTTAATAAGGTGTGACGTCATCATTGCTGACGTCACATTCATCAGGATGGTTCTCTATCGAGGGTTGTTGATCCATAGTAACAGCAAAACTACATAATATGGTTTTCAAGTTTATTCCAGTAAATTGAGGAGCTCCGTACGGTTCGGCAGCTCGAGCGAGACTGAATTGCAATCGGTCCGCCGGCCGTATTTATACTAAACGAGCGGCTCACAAACAGTAAACAATTTAGTTTGATAATTTTCAAACTATGTGAACAGATAATTATTTCTACAAATATTTCAACGATTTACAAATCATAATTTGATCCTGAATACTTATTTATTAGTCTAGTATTTTATGAACATATTTGTGTTTCTATCAAATCATGCATTGATTCACAATTTATTTATTTTGATGAGACGAGTAATTGTATTTATGTGTTTATCATTAATGAAGTGTTGTTGCTATGCTTATTTTATGTGGTTGCGCCGATATATCAAATTAAATATTTCATGTCAAAACTGATTGAAAAATTTCATATTTTGCATGGTTGTCACTTTTAGTATTAGACTCCCGTTCCCGTGGGTATTTCATAATTAAATATACTATATAGCCTTGCTCGATAAACTGAGTATTTTACTGAAATATTTTTTTAAATTATAATTATAGATTTTATTATATTAGTATAGATAGGTTATGCCAAGATAAGATACCATATGTCGTAGAAAATATTCATGCGAATGCAAGCCGTTCCTTAGATTCGTTCATTTAGATTGAGATCACCCTTTCGTACCCGTCTTAGTACAATTATGAACATAACAACCGAATAATGTTGTCCAATTTTAGCATTCCTAAATCCACTACTACAGTCCTGTGATCTCCTAGTACATAGTTAACGAGGATCCACTGCATACTGCATCATACAATTTAGTTTACCTGCTCGGTTCGTTAATTCTGACGTCACGTGAGCTCTCTTCGGTTGCCCATTATTATGTAGCATCTCTTTGCTTCTACATATATGTACTCCTAGTATTTTGTTGTGACCATTTGTACAAAGTTGCATCTATATAATACCACCAAATTTTAATAAGTATTTTTTCGTAATACTGTAATCTCATCGATAGTTATTTTTCATTTATACTAATATATAAAGTTGAAGAGTTTGGTTGTTTGCTTGAAGGCGCTAACCTCAGGAAATACGATTCCGATTTAAAAAAATCTTTCAGTGTAGATAGCCCATTTATCGAGGAAAGTTATACGCTATATTTAATTATGAAGTTCTTGAGGATACGGGAGATTTGCGGGTGAAAATGCGCGCGGAAGGATGTTATAACATAATCTGATTGTAGGTTTATACATAGGTTGTATAAACTGTCAATTGTCTCTAAAGAGTAATCTTTGATTTCTTAACAGAAAGCATATGTTGATTCAAATTTGTGTCAGCTAGGTATTGCTCTGTAAAATTAAACATTTGTGGTTTCCGAACATTTACTTCAAACGTTAACTGCGGGCAACTAATCAAAGTTCCTAGCTTGGACTTTTATTTATCCTACAAAAAGCTGATATTTCTGCTTCGGAATTGCTATAGGGGGTTACATTCCTCGTATTGAGGTATTGTGGCATTTGCAGCCAGTATTCTTGCGAGCTCGGCTTCATGATTGATGGTGAACAATCAAGAACGGTTGTAGCTACATTCGAAATAATCTTGATGCCATTTTTTCGTTTGCACAATTTTGAAGCAACTGGTTGCATTAAGGTTGAGAATGGTATAAAGAGCGATGACAATGATCATTAATTTTGTGGAATTTATGCAGATTACGGAGGATATCAAATAAAAATAAAAATATTTTATCATTTTTTATTTGTGAATATTTTATCATTTATTTCTTTTCCTTGATCTAACACATAGGATAGGGATTGTCTCGTAGCCATAAATCAAATAAAGGGATTTTTTTTCTCTATTCTTCTATGTATTCTTTTTTCCTCCTCGAACCAGTCCTGTCAATGCACGTTTTTGTCATCTCGCCATCTCTTTGTGGGCCGTTCCATTGCGTTTTGCCCAGAGATCACTGTAAATGCGGCCAAGATATCAGTAAAGAAGAGATAGAGACAAATATATAAAATAAAATATTAAAATAAATAGTTTCCGATAAGTTTGAATAAAGTCATATTTAGTCACAAACTATCAAAAAGAGAAGTTAAGATCTAAATTTAATTTTCTTAAATTTTTTAATGTAATAATTTCTGAATCTTACCAAAGAAATTTATAACGTACAGAACTTGCCTATTATATGTGAATACTAAGCATGCAGCAATAATTAATGAAAATTAAATGACAGCTGCTATTCATATAATTAGACAGACAGAGACTGTTGAATAAATAAACTATATTTCTCATAACACTTTACCGCTGAAGTGCACTCTGGCGAAAAGAGCACATGAGAACAGTCTGGGTGCTTTAGTAACTTAATACTTTTTGCAGTTGTTTGTATGAAAACATAAGACGTGTTGTTTGAAATTGAAAGTATCGTAGAACATTATAAACCACAAATTATAATTATACTTTGGTATGAAAGTTAGTTTTCTATAATCTATAAACTTTAAAAATATACATATATCATATAATTATAATCAAACCTCAAACACTGGGACCGAGGCGACTATGCTAGTCGCCTCGGTCCGAACCGATGAGCAACGATGAGTCAGTATGATTGATTTCATTTAATTCATTAAAATTCATTTTCAAACAATATTAACACATACAGAATAGATATCGTAATATAACATTACAATAAAAACGTACTATTCCATCACTAATAAATTCACTAAGAGAGTAAACACATTTTACTATTCTTTAACACCACAAATAAACGTACAGCATTATAAACTACTCCCAAAAGCGTCACCAATATATTTGCCAAGTACCTACCGGTGACAGAAGCACCACTAAAGTAATAACGTGCACTTTACTGCTTACACAATAAGACTCAATTTAAATTCAATTTGTTACTACTGTTTTGCGTGTTTCATAATCGAAGTCCGACAAAGGGATACGTTTTAAATAACATACAGTTAGGGGAGATGGGGTGACCGCGGCGGCGGCGCGTGGGCACAAGTGCATGGACGTATTATTAAATTTTGCATTGAATATGCAAGAGTGGTTACAAAAGGGAATATAGGTGTGACACCTTTGTTGTCTGATATATGATACACCTGGGGCACTGAAAAAGGGATTCGTTCGACGACAACAGTTTCTTTTTTAAGATAATCCCTATTTAAACAAGATACAGTCTTAACAGCAAATCTTTTAAAAATATTATATTGCCATGCTAATGTTATGTAGCTAATGGAGCTAATGTTGTTAATAGGGTAAAAAACGCAAAACCTTGCGTAAATTACGCTGCCAGCATTTTCGCGTGATATTTTAATGACGTTTCGTTTTGCTACACAGACCGCAAACAAAAAAACAAATCAAAGCGTTATTATTAAAGAAGGTTTTAAAATCACGAGAAATGCATGATTCGCTTCAATCGACCATTGATGCATTATTAAAAGCTATTATTTCGCGTATGAACTATAAAAAAAAGAAGAACTCAAAACCTGTTTAAAACCGAATTATTTCAGAAGTATTTATATACTGAATGTGCAAGTGGCTCCTCTAGTGGTAAAACTATGCAGTATTATCCCCTGTTAATTAGTGATAATAATGATGAATTATGGCTACTTATACATTTGACCAAACGTTTTGATAGCAATATTCTGGAAGATCATTCTACTCGTTATCATATTTTTATATTATCTACACAATTGAAGATAAAATAAACAAAACAATTATAATAAAAAAAAATTGCCAGCGCGGTAGCCATCCCGAATGGCAATCGGCAAGTATCGAAAGTGGCTAATATACGAATTTACTCTCATACCGTGCCACGTGTACCAAATATTGTGTTCTTATAGTTTGGGGATAATTACGTTGGTGCGACCAACTCCCTTTGTTTATATTTGCTACCTTCTTTGTATGGTTTGAGCGATATCGAGTTTTTGTATACTTTGAGCAAAGGTTACTATTATTCGGTATACATCAAGTAATATTGATAGATATGAATATAATTGTTTAAGAATTAGTTTACGTATGCGAAATTATTCAGTAAATTAAATCTATACACAAAAGCATTGTAGAATAAAGTTTATACTAAAAGTTAAGACTAAAATTCGAGCTTTTAATAAAAGTGCTGTTTGAATTTTAAATAACAGAAAGATAACAGCGGAAAATTGAATGAATTTTAATTAAAATGTTTTTAATAAATAATAGAGTCAGAAAAATAAAGAATTCGAAACTGTTTTGGGAGACATACTAAAACGACTTCGACGACGATAAAAATTAGTTTTTAAGATATGTAATGAAACAGTTTCGGCAACAATGTTTCATCATAATTATGAAACACCGGCAACATAATAATATGTATGAATACTGCTTGAACATATCAACTAACTAGCCATGGATCGATACAGTTTACCCACAAGCCTGACGTTAGAATAATTACAATTTTCATTCACCGCACGGACATTGAACTGGCGAACACAAACATTACTTGTTATTTTCCACAATTCCCCAATGTGGGTAGTTGTAACGTCCGTTCGTTGATATAGCAGTATTGTATTTATTTTATAATATTCACTTTACCACAGTACCTACTGGCTAGAATTGAGTCTGAAATTTTAACCGAGAATATTTTTAGTCCTTATTTGGTCACCGTAAATTTGGTAGCTTAGTAGAAATATAAAAGGTTTTGTATGATAGAAGTACCTACATAATAATGTTGCGTTGGTTTGTAACTTGGTTTTTGTTGCGGTGATGAATAGGATAAAAAATAAATATATTTTGTTAATATTGAACTCAAAGACTCTTGTCTTGTCCAGCCAGATTTAATCATTGCTATTCTTCTTAATAATTTGGGAAAATGTATTCAAGTTCCTGTACTGCACTAAGTATATATAACATAGAAAGAACAGTTGAAACGTATACTTTGAAGAGCTTTAAGACCTTTAAAGCGAGCGAAATTATTTGAAGGCAAGGTAAAGAACAAGGAATGTCACAATTTTTATTTTATCCATTTTCTATGGAAAGCAAATCCTTAACTATTCTTTTAAAAAAGTCAACTGATGCCGTGAAAAAGACGTTTTATGACCAAAACTGATATTTGCTGTGTGCCCTTAATTAGTATTAGCTCAGCGCTCGCGTCGTTATCTCTCGCGAGGTACGCGATCAATGGAGTCAGCCTTGTCTATCTACTTTTTAAATTGTTATTGTTAACTTTAGTGTCTTTACCTATAGTGCAAGGTGTGCGTTACACACGGGCGCAGCGGTCTTAGGCAGCTAAGGAGCGCTACGGAGCCCACACTATGTACGTCATCATCATCAGCCAGTACCTACAACGCCCTCTGCTGAACATGGGCCTCCTCCAGGGGAGGGTTTTTGCAATAGTCGCCACGCTTGGCAGGCGGGTTGGTGACTGCAGTATTCGTTATTTAGTATTATGTTGTAGCACACAAGGAAACGCTGCTGCCTGTTCCCTGGTACACGATTGTTATAGATGATGTTATAACAATCGGGACCAACGGCTTTACGTGGTTTCCAAATGACGGAGGGTAGTCCCTCAGCCATCCAGACCCGTAAAGAAATCTTACAATTTACACAAAAATTTATTGTCTGGTGTGGGCATCGAACCCACGACCTTCAAGATTGAAGGCGAGAAAAATACCGATACGCTACGGAGGTTGTCACTATGTACGTACCCATTCCGTTTTGCCCTTATTAGGGGGCGCTAAGGTAATTTTTGCACACGGGCGCAACATGACGCCATTAATAAGAACAGATGTTCTAGTGATTATATATATCCAGTAGATGACGAGTAGTTAACATTCCGTCTCTAAACTTTATGTTACCATTGTATAAATCAACTTCAAAGTAAGTTTACAATATCTATTCTGTTTATTAATGGGTATATATATAAGACAATAATTATTGACTTGACAGGAATTTTAATTAAACGAATGCGTTGCTCTGTAAAACAAAGATTTTATTTATTATATAAAAATATACACAATAATAACAGTTTTATTTAAACCTTAAGGTATTATCTTACCTGTAAAACAAAGAAACGACATTTAATGTTTATTCCTTAATTTGTCAATTCCTTTTTACAGTTCTTTTATAATAATATCTTAATAAATTAATCTAGGATAATATGATCAGTCACGGCGAGATCTGTCAACACCGAGAAAAAACAATCTGCTCTAGCTGTCGTGTTGGCCGCCGTTACTCATAGCGCCATCTATATGTTACATAGGAACAATGTTCACTGTTTTACCAACACTCGAACGCTAAACAAAAAACCAATTAAAGAAATATACTTTCTTTATATCTTCCTCACCCACAAAGAAAATTTTCGCGGAAATTTTCACACTTCTAACAACTTACTAAAATATAAGAAACCTAAATACTATAATAATATTAAACTAAGATTAAATTACACAAATAGTACAAAATACTTATTTTGCTTTTATGTAGGTATTGGTATAAGCTTAGTGATATGAAAAAGATTCGACTGTATTTTTTTATGACCTGTATCAATTCTGTAAATTGAATTTGATATCTTTTCAACTATTTTAAATGGGCCAATATTCAGCTCATCTAATTTACTTCTATTCAGTTTATTTCCATTCTGTACATACACCATATCCCCCGTATTGAAATAAAACTGAGTTCGATTTTTATCAAATATTTGTTTATTGTAATTATGTGATTTTATTGAGTTTTCAAACGCTATTTTCCTATCTCTAATCCATTCAACTTCTGTTTTGTCTATTTTAAGTTCATTTGGTAGAAAAGAAACATCTGTACCATCTAACAAGTATTTTGGTGCAAAACCAGTAACTGTGTGTTCTGTACTATTATATTTGTCTACACAGTTATGGGCAATGGTTGTCCATGCTATTTTATTGTTTTTTTCATTTATTTTACATCTGATCTTGTTTACAAGCGTTTGATTGAGTCTTTCATTTAAGCCGTTAGAAAATGGAGCATTTACTGCAGTAAAAACTATAGGTATTGATTTTTCATTTAAAAATATTTTGAATTCTTTTGAATTGATTCCTGGATATTGATCAGTGAGAAGCAATCCAATTGAACCATATTCCGTTACTTTACTGACCAGCTTAACAAAATCACTAGCATTTTGTGTTTTTGAGGTAACTATAAAAGCATATCGAGTAAAGTGATCAACTAGAAGGTGTAAATATCTTTTCGTTGATCTCGAACCTCCAAAACCTCCAATCGTATCTATTGATACTATTTCAAACGGTTTTGTGGCTGGGCCTAAATGCGACATCAATCCATACTTATCCTGGCCTCTCGTTTTATTTTTTATACATATTTCACATCTTTTACAACATTTTCCTATATTTATTGTTAGATTTTTTGCCGTATATATCAAACTAATTTTTTTTTGCATCTGTTTTACACCTAAATGACACATATGTTCATGTACATCTTTAATAACTTTTTTGCTGAAATCTTCTGTCAAAATATTTTTTTCACGTTTTTGTACTTTTTTATAGTAGACATTGTGTTTTAATATTAATTTTGATTGATTTTTTTGTATTTCTTCATTGTTTTCCTGATCTGTAAGAATATCATTTAATTTTATCATGTTTACAATTTTTAATTGCTCATCTGTATCCTCATCTGCATTCAATACCGGATTCCTACTTAAACAATCTGCTTCTACGTTATCTTTCCCTGGCGCATATCTAATTTTAAAATCATACTGTGATAAGTAATAAGTTAAATCTCCCAATTCGTCATCTGTTCTAGACATAAAGTTTAAATGTTCCAATGGTTTGTGATCAGAATATACCGTAAACGACCTTCCTATTAACCAGTATTGCCAATATCTTATAGCTTCTTTAATAGCCAAACATTCTAAATAAATCGCCTTTTTTTTCTTTTGTACTTGATTTAACTTTTTTGAAAAGTATGCCACTGGCTTATCTATTCCATTCAACTGAGTTTGTTTTAGCACTGCTCCAATACCTTCTAAAGAAGCATCAGTATGAATATTTATGGGCAAATTTTGATCAAATATTTCTAATATTGGTTGTGAACACAATAACTTTTTTATTTTTTCGAATGATTTTTGACAATCTTCAGACCAAATAAACTTTTGATTTTTCCGTAACAATGCGTGAAGTGGTTCTAAAATTATTGCACTTTTCGGTATATATTCATGATAGAAATTAATTTTTCCTAAAAATTGTCTAACATTTTTCTGATTTTTGGGTATTGGGAATTCCTTTATTGAAACTAAATTATCCCTTACTGGCCGTACCGTGTTATTATGTATAATATGACCGAGATATTTTACAGAATCTGAAGCAAATGTACATTTTGTGAATTTTAGCCTAAAACCTTCCCTTTTAATAGCTTCTAGCAATTGTGTGAGATGGTTAATATGCTCAGAAAAAGTTTTTGAAAATATGAGTATGTCATCTATATAGTTTACTGCAAAATCAGTAAGCTTATATTTTCTCAAAATGTTACCTAGTATTCTCTGAAAAATAGCTGGCGACGTCTTCAGGCCGAATGGAAGGCAAGTCCATTGATAATGTCCTTCCTGTGTTACAAAAGCCGTCTTCTTCCTATCTTCAATTCTTAGTGGGATCGACCAGAATGCTGAATTGATGTCCAGTGTTGTGTAATATGTTGAATTTCTTGTTTTTATCACTAGGTCATCGATCAGTGGAAATGGTTGAGCCTCAGGTACAACTATTTTATTTAGATCTCTAAAATCAATACATAGCCTAGATCTTCTGTTGTCTTCTTTTTTGAAAGCCAAGGTTACTGGTGCCGCAAAAGGACTATAAGATTCCTCTATTAGATGTTCGTCAAGTAATTTTGCAACTTGCTCTTCTATTTCCTTTTTGTCTTCAATTGAACATTTATATGGTCTTTTACTACAATATTTGTCTATGAGTAGGTCAATACGTGCTTCATATTCTCTAACTATGCCAATGTCATATTTGTCTTTTGCAAAGGTTACTTTGTACGTGTCTATAAGTTTTAATATCTCCGACTTCTGTTCAGTATTTAAATTATTCATACTCATTTTGAAGTCTTCTTCTTTTATGTGTTCATTAAAATTTATTGAATATGGGTCTGTTTTATTTAGCCCTTCTTCAGAAATTTTGTGTTTTTCTTCATGTGTATTTGTAGGACATTTATCTGTCTTTACTTTTATTTCTTCTCCTTTTTGGGTGATTTTTAAATTTTCGTCTTGAACCAGTCTAAATTGTTTTATGATATCTAGTCCAATTAGAAAATCATATTTAAATTCTTCCCCATCGATTATATACACATCTGCTGTTTCTTCAATATCAAATATTTTGATCTTTATACTTGTCAAACCAACTGTCTTTATAACACCATTAATTGTGATTAATTTATCACTTTTTGAATCATCTTCTCCGTCTCCTTTCAGTCTTATTAATTTGGAATTAATTATAGAAATATTTGAACCTGAATCATATATTCCAAATATTTCAACTTTTTCATTTAATAATAGTTTGACCTGAATTAATGGTGTTATTATTCGTTTTTTTTTTCATTGAGATTAAGTTCAACATCAATGACTGAATTATTTACGGTTTTATAATTGTTTCTTCTAAAATATTGGTGTGTATTTCCTTCCGTCTGTTTAAACCAGCACTTTTCTTCAGGATGGAACCGGATCCCTTTATTCAAATTTTCACACGTTTTACATGGTTTTATTTTATCCGATGTTGCTTTATTATTATAATCATAGGTATTCCTTTTAGCTCTGATGAAACTCTTTTTTTTCGCAAGATATTCATGTTTTCCAATTTCATTAAAGAGGTTTGCAGCCGATTTTACACTTTCTTTATCAATTTTATCCATGACGTAATCTGGTAAACCCATTACAATGAGATTTATCATTGTTTGGGTGTCGATGTGTTTGTTTACCTCCAATAACAGTCTTTCCTTTTTTGTGGCATATTCTAACAATGATCCAGCTTGAAATTTGAATGTGAACGCATATTGTACTTGGGACCAACCTTTATTTCCATATGTTTCACAAAAATTGGTTTTCCAGACTGCCCATTCAGAATTTACTGTTAATTTTATTAGCATACTGCTATACCAATCTAGGCACTGTTTTTCTAGCAGATGTTTTAAAATCTCAATTTTCTCTTCATCTTGTTCAATCTCAAATCTTCCACATTCACTATCAAATTCAGTAATCCATTGGTCAGCATTTGACGTATTATTTGAAAATTTTTCTAATAAAAATCTTTCCGCAATTTTTCCAACATTTTTTTTCTCTTGTACATTGCTATTTGCAGAACTAGAATTGTTTTGTGGAGATAGTGTCGCTGGTGTAATCTCCTCTAAGTACTGGTCACCAAATTGTACATTATCACCTTCATCTAGATATATTTTTCTCAAATCAGAGCTTAGAGGGATCCATACTGTGCGTGTTTGGTGTCTTTTCTTTAGCGAATTCTTGATTTTCGTATATAAGTCTAAAGGCAATATAGCGGTGTGCTTACTTACAGGTTTTAACTCGTTTGGCACGTCAAAAACACATCCGTCCGGTGTCTCTATAGAGGTTATGCAGATCATATTTGTCTTGCCGTCTGCTGAACCCAATACTTCGAATTTAAATCGTAGTTTGTCCATTTTCTTTGTTATAAACAAAAATGTCGTTTTATAAGACAATAATTATTGACTTGACAGGAATTTTAATTAAACGAATGCGTTGCTCTGTAAAACAAAGATTTTATTTATTATATAAAAATATACACAATAATAACAGTTTTATTTAAACCTTAAGGTATTATCTTACCTGTAAAACAAAGAAACGACATTTAATGTTTATTCCTTAATTTGTCAATTCCTTTTTACAGTTCTTTTATAATAATATCTTAATAAATTAATCTAGGATAACATGATCAGTCACGGCGAGATCTGTCAACACCGAGAAAAAACAATCTGCTCTAGCTGTCGTGTTGGCCGCCGTTACTCATAGCACCATCTATATGTTACATAGGAACAATGTTCACTGTTTTACCAACACTCGAACGCTAAACAAAAAACCAATTAAAGAAATATACTTTCTTTATATATATTTCACACAAATTTGTAAACTTAAACTTTTTAAATTAGCTTCGTGGTGAAGTAGTATAACGCTCGTCTTATACTACTTCACCACAAAGTAGTAGTTGGTCCATGTAATCCTGTACAATGGACTGGTTGGTGGACGGTCCTACCCTCCAGACCTCGAAATGCACGTTAAGCTGTTGGTCCCGATTAAATTGCTCTCATCGTCTATGAGAACCATGTACCATTTAACGGGCAGCAGGGCTGATGATGAAATTATCTTTAACAGACTTCGATCCCCACGTCCACAAGATCTATGTGCTTAATCTTATATTTTTTCGGGTTTAGTTGGTTGAAGCCTCCATACCATACCACGGAGAGCACGTTAAGTCGCTGAACAAATACGCAAGCAGTCATTCTAAAATTACCTTTTAAATTTTATTAAAATAAGCAATGTGAGTTTAGCATATGTAGTCCGAAAAAAAAGTGGGTTACCTATTATTTTGCATACGTTCATAGGCCACGTAACCATTTAACACCAGGCGGGTTCTTTGTTGACCGGATTGCTTATGCATACCCGGCCCCCGTCAACGGCGGATCAAAGGAGTGCCCGGGGGTTTTAGAGGTGGTCTTCTCCTCGTGGTATGAGTTAGCATACCACACGATGGAGAGTGCGAGTCCCACATATCCCACCGCCAGCGCGCGAATACGCTGCAGCGGCGATGGGAACGCGTAAATGCATTTATTTTATTTTATTTATTTATTTAATCTTTATGCACGTTAAAACTAAGCGTACAGAGGCGGACTTAATGCCAAAGGCATTTTCTATCAGTCAACCTTAGGGTGGTGCAGAGAAAAGAAGAAGAGTAGGTGCACATTTATTTATGACAAGGAGAATTTTGGATTGACTAACAAATAATATAGACATATACATACTATACTATACAAAACTAATAAATATATTAGCCTATTAAATTCTAATACTTATAATATATTATTATACTACACAAACATATATATAGGCAAATATATATATATATATATGACGAGGAAGGACGAGCATCGTTGTTTTTAATAAGGTGTGACGTCATCATTGCTGACGTCACATTCATCAGGATGGTTCTCTATCGAGGGTTGTTGATCCATAGTAACAGCAAAACTCCATAATATGGTTTTCAAGTTTTATTCCAGTAAATTGAGGAGCTCCGTACAGTCCGGCAGCTCGAGCGAGACTGAATTGCAATCCAATCGTGCTATTCGCACGCGCCCGAAGGGCGCGGGTGAATGGCTTCAGGGTCAGAGCCCTATGGCCATGATGTGCAACGCTACCTGTAAAGACAGATAGGTCATTGGAGTGTTAACTTACCGTTAATGTGGCGAACTCGGTGTTGTTGCGTCAGCTGATCCGGCAAGGCGGATCGCTGACCTCGTACTGTGTCTTCACTGGTTGGTGTCAGCTGATCCGGGTGGATCACTGACCTCGAAGTACTCCCGATGATGATGGTGAGCGTGCTTGGGGGCCCAGGCTTCCGGTGGGCGGCTGTGGAGTGGCGCTATGCCTTTGGCAAGCGGGTGACTCGTTCTGTCGGCCCGATCGAACATACTTGTCGCGAGACGTCGGACAAAGTCGTCGAGTCCCTCGTGCTTCAGTCCGTCGGAGATGGTCTTGTTACGTACGTAGTACGGAGCGCCTACGATGGTACGTAACGTCAGGTTCTCCTGCGCCTGCAGTCGTGCACGGTTGCCGTTCGATATGAACGGCATCCATGCTGGAGCTGCGTAGGTAAGCCTGGACCTAATATAAGTTTTGTACAAACCTAGTTTGGTGCGTATGGGCAGCTTCGAGCGAAACAAGGCGCCGAGCTTGCCTCGGGCGCACCTTGTCTTGGAGATCGTGTCCTGGACGTGAGCGTTCATCCTCACTTGGCGGTCGATGGTGACTCCCAGGTACTTGACTGTGGTCAGCCAAGGTACTGCTTGTCCCTGTATCTGGATGGGAGAGGGTAGATGCGACGATCCAAATAGGATAGCCTGCGTCTTGTTCACGTTCATCCGCATCCTCCATCTGTCGAGCCATGGTGGTATGTCTTCGAGCGCGGACTGTAGCAGCCGCGCCGCTCTCGACTTGTCTCGAGAGGTGGTGTAGATCGCGGCGTCGTCGGCGAAAAGTGCCAACTGCGCCGGAGCCGACACCGGGATGTCGTTGGTGTACACGTTGTAACACGCAGGGGAAAGGCAACTACCTTGTGGTACTCCCGATCTGATGGGGCGGTCGCTCGATGTGCAGTCTTCGACCGCAACATGGAACGACCTCCCGTTCAGGAAGGAAGCGAGCACCCGGGCTAACCTCACAGGTAGTGGGGAGGGGGAGGTGATGAACTTATAAATAAGACCATCATGCCATACCTTATCGAAGGCCTTCTCCATGTCCAGGAAGGCGGCTGCTGTGTACTCTCGGCGGTTGAGCGTGGTTGTCACGTGGTGTAACACTCGCGTCAGCTGCAGGGTGGTCGAGAGGTCACGGCGGAACCCGAACTGTTCGGGTCTCGGGGTGAAACACTCGTTGAGGTGCTGCAGGAAGAGGCGCTCGAACACTTTCGAGATAGTGTTGAGCAGGGTGATGGGCCTGTAACTCTCGGGCTTCCGTAAGTCCTTGCCGGACTTGGGAAGCATGATGACCCGGCCGTTACGCCAGGCGGTCGGGAAGTGTCCGGTCCGCGTGATACCGTTGAACAGCCGCGTGACGGCGACTACCGCCCGGGGCGGTAGTCGTCGTAACGCATTGTTCGGTATGCGGTCCGGACCCGGCGCTTTCCGCGGGTTGACGTATAGTAGTATACGTCTAACCTGCTTCGGTGAGAAGACGACTGGGTCATCCTCGGGAGTCACTGGGGTGGCTAAGTAGGCACTCACGTGCTGCTCCACTTTCGCCGTGTGTTCGGGGTCGCAGCTCGGAAACGGGCTGAACTGTTTCTCGAGTGATGCTGCGAATATCTCCGCGCGGTCCGCGGCCTCGTACTGAAGCAATCCGTCGGCGTTGAGGAGCGGGCGGACCGGGGGGCGCTTTCCTGTTAGCTGGCGGCACAACCTGTGGACTGAAGGGACGTGGTCACTTATCTCCACAATGTGTTGCTCCCAGGACTTCTCGGCGTGGTCGTTCAGTGCTAGTTTCACTTTCGCCACCGCTCTGTTGAGGGCTGTCTTCAGCTAGGGATCTCTTGTCAGCTGCCACCGCTTCCTTACCCGACGTTTGTATTCTATGAGAACACGAATTCGGGTCGGGAGCGGCTCGGGGTCGTGGGTCCTCGGCTCGACGCTCGTAGACTCCTGTAATGCAGACCTAAAACAATGGGAAATGTCAAGGGCTACCTTGTCAACATCATCGGGGGTCGACACGGGACCCGAAGCGATGGTGTTGTCGACTATCTCGATGAATTTGCCCCAGTTGACGTTTGTGTGCGTCGAGGGGCGGGCGACTCTGGTGGGCGGCTCGCTGATGGTCAGCAAGACTGGGCGGTGGTCGGAGGGCAAGTCCATCAGTACCTCTTGGCCGATGGTCGTCCTCAAACCTTGGTGTAGTACTATATCGATGACCGTGCTACCGTGTACACCACCAGGTGTGGTCTGGTGATGGGTAGGTTCGTCGGGGCCATCGATATAATAACCGTGGTTGTCGGAGTCTGCCAATAGTGCGACGCCCGCAGCGTTCGACTTATCGCAGTTCCAGACGGGGTGCTTAGCGTTGAGGTCGCCAGCGACCACCGTCGGGGTGTTCGTGCTGAAGATTTTGCGAATGTCGCCAGTGTCTAGAGTGTTTTGAGGCGGGCGGTATACCGCAAACAGCCTCATACTCTCACCGGCGACATTCACCAAAATACCCAGCACGTACATGGCGTTGAGCTCGAAGTGCGGGATGGCTTGATGCACGATGTTCCGTTTCACGAACACCGCCAGCCCTCTGTAAGCGCGGCCTTCTCTGGATACTTCTTCCTTCCTGTAAGAAATATAATTAGGAATTCCAAAAGGTTCCCCGTCCTTGAGGTGAGTCTCACTTACCAGGAGAACATCCACATTCCTTTCCCTAAGGAAGTGGATGACAAGACGACGCTTCCCCCTGATGCCCTGGGCGTTCCAATGAACTACCCGGAGTGTGCTAGACATTCTGGCTAGACACTGCAACAATCGCGTTGAGGATCGCCTTGTGAGCAGCCGATCCCGGGGTGGTCAAAGCCAGGTTATCGACCAGTACCTTTAGGGCACTAGCGATATCACCCTTTTTAGGGGGTGCAGATACCTTTTCGGTACAGGCGGGCTTGGGGGCTGCGCTGGGTTGCGCGGCGGTCTTCTTAGGCCCCTTCTTCTTCTTCTTCAGCGGGGCTCCTCGGGGCGTCGGGTTGTTAGCAGGGGCCATGAGTGACCCTTGCGCCGCTTCCGTAATGGTGGTGCGCTGCACCACTGCTGGTGCAGCCTTACCACCGGTGGTGGAGGCGGAGGGACCCGCTCTCCTGTTTCGTGCCTCCTTCTTGAAGAGGGGGCACGATGTGTGGCTAGCGGGGTGATCGCCTCCACAGTTGGCGCATGTGGCGCCTTGCTCACGAGGGCGTGTGCTCTGTGGGAGCCTCCGCACTTCACACATGCCACTGGTCTGTGGCAGTTGTGTGAGGAGTGGCGGAAGCCTTGGCACCGGTGGCATTGCGCCGGTCCCTTGCGCCCCTTCCAGGCCTCCACGCGCAAACCGGACATGCACAACATCTCCGTGATGTTGTACACTGCCGGTACCACGCCCGGAGTCCTCTTGAGGAGGGCAAAGAACAGGCAGCCCGAGCGGCCTGCCTTGGGGCGGATGCGTCTCGTGGCCTCCACCTCGTAGCCGCGTCCGGAGAGTTCCTCTTTGATCGCCTCCGGCGTGGTGTTGCTGGGCAACCCGCGGATGGCAATCTTGACGCTGCGCTCCTGCGGCAGCGTGTATCCGTGCCAAGACACGTTTTCGGTCTTGGCCAAGTCCGCGAGATACTTTTGTATCACGCGGTACTCTGTCGGATCTTGAGGGTTGAACTTTATGCCCTCCCCGAGGGGGCGGGCATTGGGGTTCTTCCCTAACAAGGCCTTGATGGCCTTAAAGTGCTTCTCCCAGTTTGGGAGGCGATCCACCACTATGGGTGCGCCTCGCTCCTTGGGAGTGGTGGGCTGCGGGCCATCAACCACTTTAGGTTGCGGCCTCGGCGGCGTCGGCGAGCGGGGAGAGGGCTCTGGTGAGCGGTGAGGGGGCGTCGGTGAGCGGGGAGAGGCCACAGGCTCAGCGGCGGCCACGGCTGCAAACGACGGGCGCGGAGGGCCCACCGGTGACCGCGATCGAGGCCGTTTGCCAAACGGTGGGGATGCGGACCGTGAACCCTTCCGCGCCCTCCGGTTGGTGCAGTCCCTGGAACGCTCAGGTACCTGGGACGGGGACGGCTGAGGAAGAGGCAGAGATGGGAGCAGTATCTCTGGGGGGTCTGGGTCGGCCACCACAGATGGGCGGGCATACCCCAGGGAGAGTGCAACCATGCGGTTGCATACGCTCGACGAGATGGTAGTGCCGGCTCTGGCTGCGTTCTTCAACGCCTCCAGCACTTTGAGCCATTCCTCCTGCTCCTTGGTGATTGGCTCGTACTTGCTCTTCAGCAAGCACTCTCTCTGCTCTGGGCTGAGAGAGGACTCCGAAGAGGCGGGCGATAGTGGCGACTCAATGTCCATGCCGTCGGCTGACGACATGTCTGGAAGAAAATCAAAATAAAATTAGTGGCACACGCTGTGGGCTGCGCTAGTATGCGCAGACAACGGCAGCGAGCCCGCGTTTCCCCGCAACTCGACCCGAGTACACCACAGGGTGACACGGGTGAGTCGCGGTACTCGAAACGGGGCTACGTCACTACTGTTGTCTACACTGCACACTAACACCGCACAACAAACATGGGAGTACACTAAAACAGTGTGAGCACTCGAGCGCGTGAGCGCGGGAGGGGGGGAACGCAGGTAGTCGGTCGGCGGGAGCGGGCGCGCAAAACACGTCCGCACTCAACGGCGGCTACGGGCGAGTTGAATTGCAATCGGTCCGCCGGCCGTATTTATACTAAACGAGCGGCTCACAAACAGTAAACAATTTAGTTTGATAATTTTCAAACTATGTGAACAGATAATTATTTCTACAAATATTTCAACGATTTACAAATCATAATTTGATCCTGAATACTTATTTATTAGTCTAGTATTTTATGAACATATTTGTGTTTCTATCAAATCATGCATTGATTCACAATTTATTTATTTTGATGAGACGAGTAATTGTATTTATGTGTTTATCATTAATGAAGTGTTGTTGCTATGCTTATTTTATGTGGTTGCGCCGATACGGCCATTCTGACAGGCGGTGCGCGCTCTGCACCAGCCTCGTTGATTCTCGTCGCGTTATTGTACAATTTTATTTTATTATTTTGCATCTATGATTAAATCTAAGTTCTGTCCTTTGAGTATGTTATTATTTAGACGGACCATAAGTATCTCAACGAACGCGCTTTAGTGCTACCACCGGATCCAATACGCCCCAACTGAGAAGATCCGGCGAAACAAACTCAGTGGAGTTATTCTACTGCCGGTTTCAACGCGGCCTCATCGAGACGATCCGGCGAAACATACTCAGATAGGCATGTCCAAGAAGTTTTGGTCCAGTTACTTTTATTATTTAGTTGGTATTCACAATTTACCAATCGGTTGTCTTTATACGAATTTTATTTACGTTTTCATTAAAAAACAGATTAAATAATTTATTTAAAGACAGAACTGAATAAATATTTGGGAGTATTATTTTTATTATTACAGATAGTAATTTCTGTGTAAGTCTAGGAATATCAATGCTAATAAGGTGTTGGAAGTTCTCGACGAGTTCTCGGAGGTTCTCGTAGAGTTCTCGGAGGTTCTCGTAGAGTTCTCGGAGGTTCTCGTAGGGTTCTCGGAGGTTCTCGTAGGGTTCTTCGCGAAATCTGCAATACTAGAAATAACTTTCTCTGAGTTGGGTATCTGTGAGCAACTTGTTGTTGTTATGCAAAAACATGCATTTCTATGTTAGTCTAGGAATATCAATGCTAATAAGGTGTGTAAGGTGTTGGAAGTTCTCGAAGAGTTCTCGGAGGTTCTCGTAGAGTTCTCGGAGGTTCTCGTAGGGTTCTCGTAGGGTTCTCGGAGGTTCTCGTAGGGTTCTCGGAGGTTCTCGTAGGGTTCTCGGAGATTCTCGTAGGGGATGGAATGATGCTGTGCTCTGGGCGGTCCTGTTCGCCGTGGTACACAGAGGCTCTACTGGGAGTATGGAACTAGGTTGAAGGTGTTTATACACAGGTTCTAAAAGAGTTAAATTCAAGGTAATATTTTGTAAATATGTTCAACTCACAGTTTATTGTGGCAATGAATCTTCTTCACTTTGATCTCGTAGTTTTTGCTGAGGCAACCCGTCACTTGATGTGCTTGGTACGGGGCTCTATTTCTATTTCAGGTGATGGTAGTGGCTCATCTTCTGCCGATACGGTTACCTGATCACCAGGTTGTGATGCACGACGAAGTTTAAATTTAGGCTTACCTCCAGAACATAGCGCTCCGGAAAAACTGACCCCGGCAGGAGAACTCCACTCCTCAGCCGTCCGCACCACGAAAGAGGAAGCAAATCGCCTCGTGCGTATCGAAGGAATGTCAACAACAAAAGGGTGAAACCGCTCGCCGCACCCAGTCGTCCGGTGATGGAAGGGTGAAGGGGGCATCAGGTTATGTAGAACCTCCGCACACTCCCTGAAATGTAACCGATAAAAAACCGATAGGCAGGCCACTCGAGGCTCCGAAGACTTGCCTCCACAAGTGAGCCATTGCCTATGACTCTTCGCTCGACGCCCCAATGCATCCAGAGCATCCAGCTAATATCTGAAGATAGATAGAAAGATTTGAAGTACCGCCCCACCCTGGAGAGGAATGCTGTCAGGACCACCAGCCTTATTCACATCCAGAGTGCAAAGAATGTTTAAGTACCACTTTTTGCCGAATGTAGAAGTCCAATGAGGTAACCTGGGTGGACTTTTACCAGCAGCATCTAGTTGTGAATTCTTAGTAAATAGAGATGCAAATAAGTCTGCTTTCTCCTTGGCGGTGTGAGCTAATGAACCGTTCGGCTCCTGCAGTGGCGGAAAAGAGGACCGACAGAAATAGGCTTCGACCGATTTGGCAAGAAACCAAAAAGCTTTACTCCCAGATGGGTAAGATGCTAGTGTGGCTCCAATGCGTCCAATATGGTCAAAGCGGGCCCTGCGTAGCGCACGTTTGCAAGACTTGGCAGCACCATTGAAGGCTCTCTTCAGCCCCCGAACATTTCGCGCTTTGCGGGCTCGAGCATCCGCCCACGCTCGGCAAGCAGAGTGCTTATGTGCTTCAGTACTATCACACTCAGCGCCGAACCATGAACGGGCCTTGTCTCGGAGTGAGACATCAGAAAATGGAACGAAATATTCCATAGTCTGGCATATCACCCCAGAAACAGCCTCCGCGCAGCAAGTTGGGTCGTCTGAAGAGAAGCATAAGCGCAGCCAAGGGTAAGACGCGAAGAAATACCGCATCCCATCCCAATCTGCTGACTTGTATCGCCATACTCGCCTAGTCCCCTTGAGATCGGGATCGGGTGGCGAGCAGACAGACACAGATTTCACCAGACAGTGGTCGGAGCCACCTAACGGCGAGGAAACCGCGACTTGACATGGGTCTGGATCAGTTGTCAGCAGAAGGTCCAAGCAACCGGCCGCATGGCCATCAATGTCGGGCACCCGTGTCAGTCCAGTCACCAGTTGGGAGAGACCAAGCGTCAGTGCGAATGCACACGCCAATCCCCCAGCATGGCCGGAGCTCCGGCATGGGCACATCCACTCCTGGTGGTGGGCATTGAAGTCCCCCAGAACAACCAGCTGCACCGATGGGCACCTGAACTGAGCCAGTTCAGCAGAGTCCGAAAGATAGTGAAACAACCTGGTTGTCCCCATGTTGTCGGTGTGCGACCGATAGACACCAGCATAGAGTATCTGCTCCAAGCGAGAAACTGGAATCCTCAATGTTACGGAGACACCGACAGCAGATGTCATCGCGAGCACACACGCAGGCGCCAGCGCGTGGCTTAAAACTGTGCTCCAGGGTGTACCCCGGGCGGCGCAAGCATGCTGCGTCAGCCGGACATCTGATTTGCGTCTCCATGAGGAACAGCAGATGTGGTTTTTCGGTCTCATGGTGGTGATGGACCGGTATGAGATCGGAGTGCAGACCTCGGATGTTAGAGGTGCATTTTTTTTTTTTTTTTGATCATGAGCGACTTTTCGTTTTCGCCCTCTTCCCACAACTCTTGCATAAACGCTCGAACATTTGCTGATTCATTTGCATCATGTGCATGAAGAATTAAGGTGGCACCCCACCCATGGACGTATTGGGCATAGGTACATTGATCATCGGCTGTTGCCCCTGTTGCGTAGACCCCATTGCTTGAAGCTGAGGTTGAGACGCAACAGGTGGTGATGAAGCAGTTCCAAGGATCACTTCGAGTCCCACTTCTGATGACGAGGAAGGACGAGCATCGTTGTTTTTAATAAGGTGTGACGTCATCATTGCTGACGTCACATTCATCAGGATGGTTCTCTATCGAGGGTTGTTGATCCATAGTAACAGCAAAACTCCATAATATGGTTTTCAAGTTTTATTCCAGTAAATTGAGGAGCTCCGTACAGTCCGGCAGCTCGAGCGAGACTGAATTGCAATCGGTCCGCCGGCCGTATTTATACTAAACGAGCGGCTCACAAACAGTAAACAATTTAGTTTGATAATTTTCAAACTATGTGAACAGATAATTATTTCTACAAATATTTCAACGATTTACAAATCATAATTTGATCCTGAATACTTATTTATTAGTCTAGTATTTTATGAACATATTTGTGTTTCTATCAAATCATGCATTGATTCACAATTTATTTATTTTGATGAGACGAGTAATTGTATTTATGTGTTTATCATTAATGAAGTGTTGTTGCTATGCTTATTTTATGTGGTTGCGCCGATATATATATTTAAATATATTATATAATTACCGATGTGATGAAACTGCCAGTAATCTTTTTAAAAATTCATCACGAGCCTTTTTCTTAAATACGTAGCGACTTTTGGCCATCCTGATATCGAGTGGAAGCTCATTCCATAAGAGGATAGATTGAGTGAAGAAAGAAGAATCCATGAAATTAGATCGGTGTAATGGACACTGGAGGAGACGGTTGTTGGTGGAGCGTAGATTTTTATTGTGGTTATCACAGAGAAATTTTAAGTGAGAAGATATATAGGAAGGAGTATTGGGTGAATCAAGGAAAGTATAAAGAGATGTAAGCGCTCGTAAAGATCGCCGTTCACGTATTGGTAACCATTGTAGTTGGGATCGATAAGAAGACACATGGTCAAATTTACGAAGATTGAAAATGAATCGAATGCAGTTATTCAGAAGTCGGTCAAGTTTATTGAGGTGATCTGCATTCAGGTCAAAGTAGCACACGTCACCATAGTCAAATACAGGGAAAATTAGGGCCTGCACGAGCATTGTTTTCGTCTTAAGTGGTAGGAAATTTTTGTGACGATAAAAGCACCGTAAAATATTTGTTACTTTTTGACTTACGCTCGCGATTTGATTTTGCCAACTAAGCGTGGTGTCTAAGAGCAAACCTAGATTTTTCACGCATGGGCTGAAAGGAATGGAAGTGCCATTTAATGTAATAGGTGGCAGTCTACCAAAGTCCACCTTTTTTACCATGCGAGAGCTACCAAGTACTATAGCTTGACACTTAATTGGATTTACGGTTAAGCCAAACCTTTCAGACCAATGATTTACAATTTCTAGGTCAGAGTTCAGCTTATCAATGACCTCATGAAGATCATCCGTAGTACCCTGAGCGTAAAGCTGCAGATCATCGGCATAAAGATGGTGCGCACACTGAAGTTCATGAGTTAATAAGTTAATAAACAGAGAAAATAAAAGTGGAGATAGAATACCGCCTTGCGGGACGCCAGTCTCCAGACAACGCCAGTCAGATGAAGATTCACCGACGAAAACTGATTGCTGGCGCCCGTGAAGATACGAAGAGAACCATTCCAGTGCTTCATCAGAAACCATAAGATGGGAGAGGATGGTTAAGAGGATTTCATGACTGACGGTATTAAAGGCATTGGAAAAGTCGATTAAAACCATGACTACAATCATGGTGTTTTCCATGCCAGCCCTTATATCGTCAGTACCTTTAAGGAGTGCGGTCGTAGTACTATGCCCTGGTCTAAACCCAGATTGGAACGGACTTAATAAGTCGTTCTTGTGAACAAAGTCCGAAAGCTGTTTGTGGACACAGGACTCAAGTACCTTGGATAGGAATGGAAGTATAGAGATAGGACGATAGTGGGCAGGAAGAGAGGGATTCGTGGATTTTGGGAGTGGACGGACAAAAGCTTTACGCCATGCTGTAGGGAAGCAACCAGTACTTAAGGAGTAGTTTACAATATGGGTAATTAAAGGAAGGAGTTGGTTCAGGATAGGAATAATCATGCGGCGGCCGATTTGATCGCATCCAACCGCATTAGATTTGATAGCTAGGATTATCTTTTTAATTTCCTCAGAAGAGACTGGAGAAAAGTAAAACGAGTCATTACAGGAGCGCGTCAAACCATTTATGTAAGAAATAGTGTTGCATATCGTCAGAGGATCCATGTAAGAAGTGGTGATGAAATGTTTGTTTAGATCATCTAATCCGATTGTGCTAGGGAGGTTTGATATTCGCGACTTACCAATACCAAGAGTTGCAAGAAACTTCCAGATGCTGGCAGGAGAAGATGAAGTAATATTATCAAGAATGTGACGGCGTTTAGCATTGCGCACCATCTGATTACACCGATTTCTAGCTAATTTGAATGAAGCCCAGTTTTCGTCGGAGCGGTCCTTTTTAAATTTACGGAAAGCACGATCCCTTCGTCGCATGGCCATCTTGATTCCAATTGTCATCCATGGAGCTGGAGGACGCCGTAGCCTAACTTGTTTGACAGGAGCATGGACGCCATAAAGTTTGATAACTCCTTCATTAAGATAGTTAACTTTTTCGTCAAGAGAGACCGCTTCTAACAAAGGTTCCCACTGCAACTTAGCCGCGTCACTACACAATTTGTCTACGTTCATCTTTGCAAAAGAACGCACGTGCATGACCCTGGGTTTAGGTTTAGGAGGCTTAAGGACGTAGGATAGGTAGATTAGATCATGATGGGAAAACCCAGGAGCAGGATATTGCCCATGAGAAGCAACTAAGGATGGATTGGAGGAAAGGATTACGTCGAGCCAAGTGTCATTACCAGCAGAATTCTGGTGTGTAGGTTGAAGAGGTAACACATGGAAACTGTTAGACTCAACGATATGCAGGAATTTACGGGTACGGGAAGAATTGTGGGTTATGAGATTGGTGTTAAAATCGCCCATGATGACGTGGTGATTGTACTCTGAACCCAAAGATTCAAGTACCAACTCAAAGTCAGTGAAATAATCAACATCAGGGGGACTGTATACGACACCTATGACAATTTTAGTTCCCTTGACTATAACCTCTAGAAATATATATTCAGCAGAAGCCGAATAGTTCTGGTCAGAAACAGCCAGTATTTTATAGGGAAGGTCATATCGGAGGTATATTTACCCCCAGACAAAAAAATAAAGAAAAAATGGCGGGTCCTTTGTTTACCAACCTTACGTCATTGTGACCAAATAAGTACATCATACAAATATTATAAAATATGTGAATGTAAGTTTGTTTGTTGCGTTTTTACGCGAAAACTACTAAACTGATCATCCAGATACTTTGTACACATATTCTTGGAGGCTATTAGTTTTAGTAATAACATAGGGACAGTGGCATTAATGCAAGCGAAGTCGCGAGTAAAGCTAGTTGTATCATAAAGTCGGGATATTTTAACAGAACCTCTTTAATTTTCGTTTTAACCGAACAACAGTAAAAAATGTCGTCGGAAAATTTTCTAAGTCAGTTGATTTAAGTTAACGAGGTTATTGTTGCGGGGATATAAAAAATACGCTTTTCAGGCGTAATAATTGTTATACTATAATTTTAAGTTTGTAGCTAAATGTCTGTTAATAACTAAAGTTGCTGAAGTGTAAGTTTTTTTTTGTTAGACGAGTGAAACGACTATATCGACCAAAAAATACCACGATTTTTGTCTTATAGCTTTGTACCGTTTTTCTGATTTTAATTTTATAACCGTACTAGTTGTCCACGGTTTCACACGTGTAGATCTTTTTCCCGTGGAAACCTCATCCTAAAATGCCTATGACACTTAAAAATAATGTGGCTTGCCATTGCAAAAATATTATTTTAAATCGGTTCAGTAGATTCATAGATTATCCCCTACAACCTAACACAAACTGAATAACTTTTTATCAAATATATAGTCCATACTATTTTTATTAGGTTTTATAATTAACTTTTTTTGGAGGCTGGAACCCTGTTCGCTTTTATGTCTGGTGAAGTAGCTAAAGTCTTGTGGCTCCCTATATATATTATGTTTATGGTGGTACGGGTAAGTAAATAATGTCGTAACACTTACAGTTTTTGTTTGTTCACATTTAATTTGGATAAACACCGTACAAAGACCACATATGTAATTACAGTAGAAAACGCAGTTAGTAGGCACAGAATAAACAGGAACAGAATAAATGGGTACAATACAAACACACACAGAAGCAGGAAATAAAGGAGAAATAACAAAGCGAGTGGTTTTAGCCATGCAAATAGATTAGCAGCAAAATACGTGCACTTCGCGTGAAGGTAAAGACAGCTCTGACAGGTGAGCCGGCGCGGCGCTAGCGTCGCGGATGCGCCGCGGTGTACTGGTCGATAAATTACATCGACACTTGTCGATACGAGTCGGATCGATCGACTTACTGGAAAGTTATAAAATAAAACATATTATAAGATTTATTAAATATTTGTAGGTGTATATTACGTGTAGCCTGTAAATGTTTAATATAAATAAATGTATATAATATTAAGGTAGCCTACACCACCCCCCTCCAGAGACCGTCATGGGCGATAAGTGTTAAATTTTACTCGACGACCAGAACGGGTAACATAATTATCTGGAGTTTGCGGAATTGGCGTCTCATTTATATTAGGTGACAGTATGAACGCGGGTTTGATGCGATCGATAGAAACAGTCACTTCTTTGTTATTATGGAGTATTTTAAAAACTTTATCACCCCTAACGAGAACTTTATGAGGCCCAGAATAAGATGGTGTAAGGGAGCCCCGCAACGCATCTTCACGGAGAAAGATGTGCTCACACGTTTCTAGTTCCTTAAATATAAAGACGCCAGGTTTGCAGTGGCGAGAGGCAGGAACTGGTCGCAGTTCTTTGGCAACGCTTCTCAGCCTAGTTGTAAACTCGGAAACATCCGTGGTACCACTTACCAATGGTTCAAAGAACTCACCAGGAAGCCGTAGTGGTTCACCGTAAACCAATTCTGCCGAAGAACTTTGAAGGTCTTCCTTGAAAGCTGTCCTAATGCCCAGCAAAACCCATGGTAATGATTCTGTCCACTTATAGTTTTCGTGGCATACTATAGCGGCTTTGAGCTGGCGATGAAACCGCTCGACCAAGCCGTTACAGGCGGGGTGGTATGCTGTAGTTCTCCTATGTACAAAACCGGTTATCTTGGATAGACATTGAAACAGGGCTGATTCAAACTGTCGACCCCTGTCTGTGGTTATGTCTGTTGGGCAGCCAAATCGAGATATCCAGCATGATAGTAAAGCTTTAGCTACCGTTTCTGCTGTGATATCTGCAATTGGCACTGCTTCCGGCCAACGGGTAAAACGGTCAATGGCTGTCAAGCAATACTTATATCCCTCAGATACCGGAAGAGGCCCAATCAGATCAATGTGTATCTGCTTAAATCGCGCGCGGGGTAAATTGTAGGTACCAAGGGGAGCAGTCACATGACGAGTAACTTTAGCCCTTTGGCACGGTAAGCAAGCGCGCGCCCATTCCCTACAATCTTTTCGGATTCCTGGCCACACGAATCGCTCGGCAATCAATTTGACTGAAGCGTTAGCGCCAGGGTGACTTAAAGAGTGCAGACTATCGAAGGTCTGTTTTCGAAGAATTCTGGGAACATAAGGCCTGGAAGTCGGAGTACTGACGTCGCAGTACAATGGAATTTGGCTTCCAGGGACATGAAGTTTCTGTAGTTTTAAGGAAGAAGTACCAGATAGAAGCTTTTCGAGTTCAGGGTCCGAGGTTTGACTTAAGGCTAATCGTTCTAGACTTATAGGTTCTCCCAGTTCTTCAATACGAGATAAAGTGTCGGCAACAATGTTATCTTTACCAGATATGTGCCTGATATCTGTCGTGAACTGAGAGATAAAGTCTAAATACCTAAACTGTCTTGGCGAGCAGTTGTTTTTCCTTTCACTGAAAGCAAAACTGATCGGCTTGTGATCAGTGTAGATTATGAAATGCCTTGCCTCTAACATGTGCCTGAAATATTTTATAGCTTCGTAAATGGCAAGTAATGCCCTATCGTAAGGGGAATATTTGATTTGAGAAGAACTTAACTTTCTCGAAAAGAAGGCTAACGGTTGCCAAGCACCATACTTCTGCTGTTGAAGTACTCCGCCTATAGACGTGTCAGACGCATCTGTAACTAAGGCAAGTTTTGCAGAGCAATCAGGATGAGCCAATAAAACAGCGTTTGACAAACTCTGCTTGCAGGCTTCGAAAGCAGCTAGGGTCTCTCCAGAGAGACTTATTGGCTGCGTTCCTTTTACTGATCCTGTTAATAAGGCGTGCAGTGGAGCTTGGATCTGAGCTGCATGGGGAAGAAATCTCCTATAAAAATTGATCATCCCCAAGAAGCCTCTTAGCTGACGCACATTCGTTGGAGCTGGAAAATCTTTAAGTACCTGTATTTTGGAGTCCAGAGGTCGGGTACCGCTCTCTGAAATGAGATATCCTAAAAATTTTACCTCGGTTACTCCGAGTACGCATTTAGAGGTATTTAACAAGATGCCATAATTGTTCAGTCGATGGAAAAGTTGGCGTAAGTGGTCCTCGTGCTCAGTTTCACTCCTAGAAAAAATTAAAAAATCGTCGAGGTACGTATATACAAAGTCGAGTCCCATGGTAACTTCGTCGACGAAGCGCTGGAACGTCTGTCCCGCGTTACGCAGCCCAAAGGACATGAATGGGAACTCGTACATGCCAAACGGAGTTGTTATCGCAGTCTTAGGAATGTCGTCCGCACTGACAGGTATTTGATTATAAGCTTTCTCCAGATCTAAAGTGCTGAATATTTTGCAACTGGCAATACTGTGCGTAAAATCGTGGATATGCTTGATCGGATATCTGTCAGGTACGGTACGTGCATTCAACTTACGATAATCCCCGCACGGACGCCAACCGTTGTTTTTCTTCGGCGCCAAGTGCAAGGGAGACGACCAAGGGCTTTCCGACGGTCTAGCAGTGCCGTTAGCTAGCATGGACTGGAACTCATTTTGCGCAATTTTAAGTTTGTCTGGAGCTAATCGACGAGGGGGAGATGAGACTGGAGGGCCTGGTGTCGTTCGAATGTGATGAACTGTGTTGTGAGGTATAGTGTGATGTCTACCAGCGGGTCGAGTGATCTCAGGAAACTCGTTAAGAATTTTATGATATCGCGTTTCACCAGTCACGACTTTGATGGAGGATACGTTTTTACAATTAGCCGAAGTGGCAATAGCATTGAGTGAAGTTAAATTATCAATTAAACGCTTTTTGCGACAATCTACTATAAGGTTGTAAAAATTTAAAAAATCAACTCCAATAATAGGCTTTGTTACGTCAGCTACTACAAAACGCCAAGGAAATTTTCTACGCAAGCCTAAGTCTAAGTCCAAATTAACATAGCCGTATGTAGCAATACTCGAACCATTAGCAGCACACAACTTATAACTAGTTTGAGAACGACGATCACGAAGCGCTGACCGAGGGAAAACGCAGAGGTCGCTACCCGTATCGACGAGAAACTGTGTCTTTGACTGTCGATCAGCGATGAACAGGCGACCAGTTGATGAAGGGCAGTGATCGGCCACCATTATCGACCGCCCGTGAAGTTTTCCGCCTTGTAGTCGCAGGGGCGAATGCATTTGTTGGCGTTTTTCCCGAACTTATTGTGATACCAACAAACCGGGTACTTCCTGTAGTTGGAATCAGACCTCTTATCTCTTGACGAAGTATTTGGTCGATCTCGTGAACGGGAACGTGGTCTGCTGGTTCGGGTCGAGAGATTTTGCACCTGTTTTCTTAACTCGGCAACTTCTCTAGTAAGGTCGCTTAGGAGAGATCCGGCATCATTTACCGCAGCAACCTTCGGTGATGATGAGGCAAGATCGTTGACCCTATCAGCCAAACCCGCGAGGTCTTCAAGTGAAGCAGTAGATGGTTGACCCGCAAGGACTGTCTGGACACCATGAGGAAGACGGCTTGTCCAAATCGTTTTCAGGAAGTCATCTGGTACATCACTTCCTGCAAGACTTTTCAGGTGGCGGTGAAATTGCGAGGGTTTGCGGTCCCCGAGCTCTTCATGCATCAGTAACTGCTGGATCTTCTTCTCCTTGGAAGCGCTGAGCCGTTTGGTTAACTCTGCTTTGAGTTTCTCATACTTGTTAGTAGCGGGCTGGTTGACTAGAATATCCTTTACTTCTCTGGCATAGGTATTATCTATGTGACCAATAACGTAATTAAATTTGGTTGCGTCATTGGTGATACCTGCTATTGCGAATTGTCCTTCGACTTGCGCAAACCAGATTTCGGGTTCTTCAGGCCAAAAAGGTGGTACTCGAACGCCGACTTTGAACACTTGACTGGTATCCGATATCGACATCTGTGTCCCATCACTAGTGCCGGGTTGCAACAATGGCGGTGCCTGACCGCGTGGCTCCGATTCACTATCCTTTCCCATGTTCTTGAGTGGGGTCACCAGTATGGTGGTACGGGTAAGTAAATAATGTCGTAACACTTACAGTTTTTGTTTGTTCACATTTAATTTGGATAAACACCGTACAAAGACCACATATGTAATTACAGTAGAAAACGCAGTTAGTAGGCACAGAATAAACAGGAACAGAATAAATGGGTACAATACAAACACACACAGAAGCAGGAAATAAAGGAGAAATAACAAAGCGAGTGGTTTTAGCCATGCAAATAGATTAGCAGCAAAATACGTGCACTTCGCGTGAAGGTAAAGACAGCTCTGACAGGTGAGCCGGCGCGGCGCTAGCGTCGCGGATGCGCCGCGGTGTACTGGTCGATAAATTACATCGACACTTGTCGATACGAGTCGGATCGATCGACTTACTGGAAAGTTATAAAATAAAACATATTATAAGATTTATTAAATATTTGTAGGTGTATATTACGTGTAGCCTGTAAATGTTTAATATAAATAAATGTATATAATATTAAGGTAGCCTACATGTTCGTCGGAAAAAAATAATACATCCGTATTTATTAGTCGCCTAAAAATCCGTCAACGTGTGGTCCTATCAGTCGGTAAACTACAAAAGAGGCATAACGCAACAAAATATTATTATATAATGTATAAGTTTATATAACATAAATTTACTATTAGGCAATATGTTCATACAAATCCTGTCAAAATTCCAATTTATTTCTCTTGCGAAATATTTCTCCTTAATGTTTAATGGTCTCTATTATAAATTGGCGAGAAAAATAAATAACACATCTCTTAAAAGACTACTTAACTTAAAATTAAATTTGTAAACATTTTCTGTTACTTTCAAATCTAAAACTTACAACAAAAAAAACTTATCAATTATCACAAAAGAAAACTTCGATATATTTTGGCAGCCTTACACAAAGTTCATTGACTTCTAAGTGCCGAAAACGCAACAACTCCTCAAGATGCCTAAACAAAGACCATTTTAATAACTGCCAAATAAAATCGAACCCTATTCCACATTGTATTAAGGTTGAATAAAATAGATACAAGTGCAATAATAGAGTAACGCATCTCTAGAGAGCAGAGGGGTATAAATTGAGCAAACAATGTATTGCAAAATGGTTCTGAAACAACCTTAGGAGGAATAAGTGTTGTGGTTCTCAAAGTTTTATTACACTTGGCAAAGATTGTCACCAACGCCCGTTAAATTGAACTCAATTTAGAAGTTAGAGTCGGATGTCCACGTATACCTGAAGTATGGGAGGCCGTTTTTTGAAAAGTCATGTAGTGAGCCACGAGGCTTTTGATACTTCAACAGGTATAAAGGCGACTAACGCTCTAGCATTAATAAATGGCTTACAACTCTACAGTTCGCGGGCCTCTCAGACTAGATTCCAGATTTGCGTATATGACCAGTAAAGTAGCCAAAGTCTCGTGGCTAACTTCAAATGTCTGTCCGAAATAAATATTTTTTTTGAGAATATGTCTTTTGAAATAATCAAGTCAGTTCGTGACCCAGACACAGACACAAATTGTATATTGTACAGTTCTAATTATTAAAAATGTATTGTAATAGGCTTTACCAGATTAATCGGAGAACGTCTAATAGTCTAGTCAACAAGTTCAAAAACGTGTTAAATAGAAATAAAGCTCCTAAAAATATGTGCCATAGCTCATTCGATTCGGAATGACGTCTAGAAAAATGTTTTTTAATGGTATATTAGCACATAAAAAATTGCGATCGTTATTAACAAAATAAGATAAAAAAAGGTATTTAGTTTTTCGATAATAACTTTTAAAATAATGATATTTAAGGAATTTTAATGATATTTAAGGAAATTTTATGATATTTAAGGAAAATACAAAAAAAAATTCTGCACTTTTTGTAATTTTTTGAAGTTTTCGACATAATTACAAAAATTTACTCATTGCAACCTTACATACAAATCTTTAATTTACATAATATTTTAATAAATAAAATAATAAAATAAAAATCATTTTTATTTACGTAAACCAGACTAAACCTACAGGCAATTGCAAATAGTCAAAACAATAATTTAGTATTTAGTATCTATAATTATCATATTTTATAAATTTTCAAATTAAACAAGTATATAAGTTATTATTTTAATTATATTTTAGTCTTAACGTCTTAGTTTATTATTTAACTAAGTATATTGTGTCAAATAGCTTGTTCTGTCTATATTATGGTAGAACAATTTATATATTGTCATTATTTAGGTGGACCATGAGTATACATTGCGCCTGATTACGCAGATGTCTATCCGATTATTAAAAAAAAAGCGAAGGCAATCGTTACTCGGAAAGGTTTCTACTCTGAAATTATAGGTCTTTATTTGTTATTATATAATCACGGACGCGCTTTAATGCTACCACCGAATCCAATACGCCCTAACTGAGAAGATCCGGCGAAATAAACTCAGAGGCTTATTCTACTGCCGGTTTTAACACGACCTACTCAAATGGGCAGAACGTAGGTTTTGGTCCAGTTACTTTATAAAAATAAATAAAAAAATGAAAGTTCTAAATACTGGGACCTCGGAAAATAATTCAACAAATTTGCATCAAATCATGGCACCCAGATGTGACATGAAACATTGCTCTACGAACCAATGTACCGGAGCAGGCAATCCACTCAGTATAAAATTGCGCGGTGCAACAACATAGTGTTCTATTATTTTCCTTGAAAGTGAGTTGTGTGCGTTGCTGCCTCAAGGTGGTATTTGGGAGTTTACCTCTTTCAGTAGTAATGGCTTAAGTATCAAAGTTATTTTTAAAAAAGAACAAATTTTTGATGATCAATTTGCAACAAATTGGTGCTGAAAAAAATACTCCCCATTATCAGGATTTGGCAAAACTTTAGCTTTAAGTATCAAATGACGTAATTTTCATGGCGGAATCTTAATATGGACTTGTCTATTATTATCTACGAATCCGATATTATACAGATTGGGTAATAGTAGCATATCTGTGGCTGTCATCGGAAATTAAACTTTATTCTACGATAATAAAGTTTATTAACTGTTTTCTATTTATTATTAACTCAGTAAGCAGTTAGCAGCCAGCAGTCAGCTTAATTTCCTATAACCCCAAAATGACACCAGTCACAGTGTTTAGCTTTTCTTAGCCACATCAAAGCAATTAACAAAAATTGTTTTGCCGACCCTTTCCTTCAGCCCATCATATGAGTAGGTACTAGGGATTTGACTCACGCATAAGAACATTAATCCATAATTGATTTTGGTTTTTAATAGGTCGCAAGGGTTATTTTACCTTTACCTAACGTATAAAGTATACTCAGGCCTCCCTCACTCGCTCAAGGCCACGCGTTAAATGCCTACCGCTCGGCGTATCGTCGGGGGTACAACTGACTGACAGAGGGCTTTCGGACGCCCGCCAAGCGCTCGTACCGCACTGCATCGCGCTTGCGCTTCGAAATGCCGAAACCACGTAATTATTGTGTGGTAAATGGGTGTAAAAACAAAGGAAAATTGGCGAGAGACGAAGGAAGGTTATTGTAGCGTAGGTATTTTTTCTTTTGTATGGGAGTGATGTATCTGTTACATAGGAACTATTTATTAATATGTGGTATAGTGTAGTTATGATTAACTAAAAAAACAATAGGTCCTGCGATAACCTACTTTGTAGCTGAATTCTATTAGGTGAACAAGATGCAGCACATAATACAAACGGTTTCCCTTGATTACATGATTTGTTTTCTATATAATCGATAGACACCAATTTAGTTTCCTAAATGGGTAATTCTAGTTAAGTTATTTGACTCGTAGGAGATTTGAAATGGCTAAAGATTTCACCTTGAATACCTAGGGTTTCAAGCTGGTGTGAACCGATTGTAGTTAGGATGTAATCTACCAATAAAAGAGTGAAACCGAGGAATGTTTCACTCCTTTATTGGTAAAAGTTATTATTTAATTTTTGTATAGTTACATCGAAAACTGAGCGCATGAAATAATGGCAAAAGCCCGTCAGTTAATAAAGCGTAACTAAAATGGTATCCCAATCTGAAAGTTGTATAACTCAGTTAAACAATACGAATAGAGAATGGAACTACCTAACGACGTTACAACTATTCTCACTGAGGTGCAAATAGTATTACATCCATTGTTAATTGTCTACGGCTACCTGGAGGCGCGGACATATCATGACCTCTTTTGTTTAATAGAAATAAAGAAAATTATCATTATTAGGCCGTTTATACGTCCAATGCTGAAGAGGCCCTAGCCCAATGGCTAGAGCGTTGGACTTGTAATCTTGCGGTCGCAGGTTCGAACCCCACTCTTAGCACTACTGACGTGAATTCACTCGTAACACAAGCATTTTAGTTTAGCGCGGGGGTTTAACAAGAATATTAGTAGACTGCAAAACTATGGTACTAATATTAAAAAAGGAAAAAATAATGCTGTACTGGCCTGCTCCCGAGGGAGGGCTTTTCCATGCAGTTTGGTGTCCGCAGTATTGTGTTGTAACGCACAAGGATAAGTTGCTGCCTCGTCTCTGTTATACGATTATATAGCCTATCATAAACTCTATAATACCCTAGAATTGTATAATATAGAAACATTTTTATAATTTGATTATTGCGTCTTGAACCTAGAACAACAAGTAGTAGTAACCAAGTAGTAACTTTAACCACACTGTCAGTGGTGCAGCAATTGCTTTTTGATTCTAGATAACCACTTCTTAAACGAAGTTTACAAACTTATCACTAGTTCAAGTTATCTTACTCCAGTAACAAGCACATTCAATTTAACTTGGTTTTCCTCTGGAGCAGGATGAAAAGAATGTTTAAAAGCGTGTAAAAAAGTAATTTAAATAGTACTCCTGACCGATTACAGCTATAGCCGAATTCTAAGTAAATAGGCTATGTGCACTGGAGATATTATAGCGCAAGGATGTGCAAGAACGCATTCCGGGTGTTGAAGACGGTTATTTTGACATGTATGATGTGAGATCAAAAGCGCAGTGAGCAAGGCGTTTTCCGAGACACAGGATTCTTTTCTCGAGAAAAAATTATATATGTTCAATGTATGCCCCTTCCGGGACTTCCCAGGTTCTTGATAGTTAAACTTAAGTTAGTTGATAGTCAAACTTAGTGCGGTAGGTCAATTACGTAAAAAATGCGACATCGATATTCGAGGAGATTAATCGTGAAATGTTTAAAAAATCGCGTTGCCATATCAATTGGTGGCAGCTTGTTGTCAATTATTATTATAACTACTACTGTTGTTAATGGTTTATGGAAAGGTAAAAAATAACGCGTGCAATGAGATTTTATTGACATTGTGCGATGAATCTAAAGAAGTGAGGACTCTTATAAGCTGGACATCACAATACTATCTCAGACCAAATAAAAATTAAAGATTAAAGCCATATTTTTTGTGCAGTAGTGTGGGTAAAATTGTTTCTATGATTTTTCACAGAACCCCATAATCATAAAAATAACGTTGAACTTTGATTTGTTCACCATTTCATGACATAATTAGGATTTTTTACAAAAAAATAATGAAGTTTCTTGTGACATCAAGCACCTAATGCTGCGGTAGAATGACATATAGACTGACAATGTTAGGCATAGTTTTAGAACGCGTGTGTGCGTAATCTGTGTATGTACACGCTATAGCCGAGTTTTTACCGGCTTCAGTATGTTACTCGCAGCGTTCGGTCTTTACTTTTTATTTGGTCTGAGACGATAATATATTTTTTAGCAATACTTTACCATTAGAAAGGTACGTTATCCACAAAGAATAATGGTGGATCAACATGGAAATTATCCATGGGCGTAATGTAAAAGGAGGCCCCATCCTGACCCATGTGAGCCCAGGGCGCCTAAAAGGTCAAATACGTCCGTGGGCGTATTTTTATATATTAACATCAGTATTTTTATAATATTTGTACGGAAATTATAATTATTACGTCATTCATATTAAATCAAGGTAATATTTTAACGTCACTTAATTAAATTTATACAAGACGTCAATTGAACAATTATTTAATAACTAAAACAAATAAAACAGCAATTAGGAAATGAAATGCAACCTGCATTTCGCTCTTCAACAAAGACCTTTATTCATGACTAGGGTTGCTATATCTTCCCGATGCCCCCATTACCGTTCGGGAGGTTTTAGTGCATTAATTATTTCTTCGTGGAATTATTAGCATATCATCGTTATAAAGAGGCAAGTCTTAGATATTTTACAAAAGGCTAGGCTTACCATTTCTAAAATTAGCTACTAGAATAAGAAAGAAAACCCTGTTTTTTATTTTAATTTTTTTTATTAAATATATGCTTACGTATGACCATAATCTCGCTTGATGGAAGGCGAAGATAAGGCCTATGATGATTCACGCGTGCCTAGAAAGTGTCTGTTCACTTTAGCTTTAAATATGTCCAGATTATAGCGTTCCGGAAAAACTGACCCCGGCAGAGAATTCCACTCCTTAGCCGTCCGCATTATGAAAGAAGAAGCAAATCACTTCGTGCGTATTGAAGGAATGTCTACAACATAAGGGTGAAACCGCTTGCCGCGCCTGGTCGTCCGGTGATGGAAGGGTGAAGGGGGTATCAGGTTATGTAGAACCTCCGCACACTCCCCGAAATGTAACCGATAAAAAACCGATAGGTAGGCTACTCGTCTACGGTGTTCGAGGCTCTGAAGATTTGCCTCCACAAGTGAGTTATTGCCTATGCCTCTTCGTTCGGCGCTCCAATGAGTCCAGCGCATCCAGCTGATATCTAGCAGACCCATCCCAAAGATGAAAACAGTATTATAATGCTATAGATGAGAACAGGATTTGGGGATCTATATCCAGGAAGTTTAAACAGATGATTTTATTACAATACCAACTTAGTAAATTAAAATATACCTACTTAGTTTTAATTGTTATAAAATATTAATCAACCACTCAATTTCAGAAGCCTACCTTCAGTGGCCTAGTTTTTGGAGATACATAATACCGAATTGCGTTAAGAGAATTACTTATTGATTTGAAAAAATAATACATAAATAAAATAGGAATAAATATATGTCTAAAACAAAACCAGGTAAGTATCAAGATTAGGTTTATATGCTATTCGGTTGCAACGGGTTGCCACACAAACAACACAGTGGCGCCCCCATTATTTTCTACTCTTTTTTGCCAAGCTGTAATCGACGTGCCAGATGAATGGCAACCCTATCTTTAACGAGATACGGCTGAATCAGGTTTACTTTTACATTTATTAAGTATTAAACAGAAAACTGTGGGAAACTTGTCACTACCAGTTTGTTAGTAATTTAATTTGAATCCTCGACGAACTATTGTAGTAAGACAAAACCAACAAAGATGGCATGAAAGTTTAGCGAAGTAAAGTATCTGAGGCTCAATTCTGCTAATTTACGGCACGAATCAATGTCACATTTAAGGGGAAGAAGTCTTTTATCAGTCGAATCTGAAAAGGCTGATATAAATCATTTACATGGTGCTGTCAGTCAGAAAGACAATTCTTACAATATGTTGTTCACACAATTATGACTGTACTGTCAATTTTGTATTGAGATTAGTGTTCGCCCAGATTAGACCACTGGGCGAACGCTAATCTCAAGAAAAAATTACCATTAAAAAATAACTTCTCCGTCCGCGCGATTTGTGTAAAAAGGGGCATATTGTTAAAAGACAACTCCCGCACTAGGGAAATAAATCCCTGTGTCGCGGGGGACTTTACAAACATACATTTCACGGACACACAGAACACCCAGACTCAGAACAACTATTTGTGGTTCACACAAATAATTGTCCCGGGTGGGAATCGAACCCAGAACACCAGGTCTCAGAGGCAACTACCGTAACCACTGAGCCACCAGTGCAGTCGAAATGTGCAAGTGCGAGTGCAGTACAGTGCAGTGCATAGAATTTTTACTTAACGTATTAAATATAGTTAACATCCGATTCTGAAATATTGGGTATTCTTCTATAAAAATACTTAAATACACTTGAGAGCAATAAAATCGCACACGTTGACTTCTTGTTGTTAAAGCAGTTTTTTTCATGAATGTGAATACATATTAAAATAAAACTTACACTATTTGAATGTTTACTTCAGTACCTTTCTAATGATACCAAATACAGTGTAAAAAAAGTACCCATAGGGAGTTTTAGGGCACAACACCCAACATACGGATAAAATTACCCAATTTAGCTTAAGAAAGAATAAAAATAAAACTCAAAATGCTTGATCAAATTGTTTTTTAATAAGGTGTATTCCCTCCCCTAGCCTTGATTACAGCTCTTAATCGGTTTTTCATGGACCGTATTAATTTCACCATGAAATCTTGTGGTATGGCGTTCCACTCCTCTTCAATGGCAAGTTGAAGCTCTTGGAGGCGCGTAGGAGCAGGGCTTCTTGCTCGAACTCTTCTTTTTAGCTCATCCCAGACATGCTCAATCGGATTGAGATCAGGACTACGAGCTGGCCACTCCATCGCGGTGATTCCAACGTCTTCCATGTAGTCGCAAACTGTTCTAGCGACATGCGGTCTGGCGTTGTCGTGCATTAAGAGAAAATCTTCTCCCATAAGCCACGCAAGCGGCTTACATGTTCTTCGAGCACTTCTTCGACGTATCGTGCAGCCGTCAAACTTCTCGATCTCGGGCCGGTATTCGCCGTAGTGATGAATACAATGTCAGTTTTAGTGTCCAACATTATGCCACCCCAAAACATACACGATCCACCTCCAAAAGCCACACGTTCGCTTATGCAGCATTGTGAAAATCGCTCTGATGACCTTCTGTAGACCCTAGAGCGTCCATCATGACCATGTAAAGTCATTCTGCACTCATCAGAGAACATAACAGCCCGCCATTGGTCATACGTCCAATTTAAATGTTCCCTAGCAAATTGTAGCCGGGCTTGTCGGTGAGCTGTGGTCAATTTGGGACCATTTGCTGGGCGATGTGAAGTCATTCCTGCTTCACCTAGTCTTCTTCGAACTGTCCACCGACTTATACTGACATTGCGAACTTCTCGAAGCTGTTGTCCCAGTTGAACCGCGTTCAGTTGCCGATTTCTCAAAGACCTTGTCACAAGAAAGCGGTCATCACGCTCTGATGTTGTGCGTCGCCGGCCAGATCCTGGTCGCCGAATGTAGCCACCGGTCTCTTGGAACCTCTGGTATACACGACGAACAGAGTAGCGGCTCAAATTTAGCCGTCGAGCAACTTCACTTTGGTTATGGCCTGCTTCGAGCAAGGCAATAACTTGAGCGGCTTCTGCGGGCGTGGTATCCATATTTTTCCAGTAAATCCGTATGCTTCCAGTAGAGATGTTATCACGTTGACCTTCGGTATGCAACTGATTAAAAATTCCAATAAACCGACCTTTTTATACCTGCGGCTAAGGGTGCAAGTAGTGACAACGCAAACGCGTGAATTTGGGGAATTCGGTGTACGGTCGGTTTTTGTAAGTTACGTAAAGGTCAATGATTTTAATTTTATGTTTTTGTAAAGCTAAGCTTGTATGCTTTAATTTTGTCTAATGATTTTTACTCAATATCTTTAGATTTTAGAAAACAATCAGTAAAAAACCAAATTACAAGGGGTGTGCGATTTTATTGCTCTCAAGTGTATATCCACAGCGGTGGATGTGTAAAGGAAAATTGTTTGAAATCACTGAAACCGAAAAAATTGTAAGACAGCAGAATGGTGCCTGAAAAATCATTTTACGTTATTGATTACTATAATACCGCCGCTTTGAAGTGTTTTTAATATAGCAGAATCTTGTACTCCAAAGCAACGTCGTACCCAGATTTTGGTGCAAAGGTATTGTAATTTGGAGAACGGAAATATTATAAGCCCAAACGGAATTATTACAAGCAGCTGAGTAACTGAGTTTTTTTCTGTCGGAGTCACTAGGCTGTCACAAACAGTAACCTAACAACAGCACAAGATAGCGGTCCCTGTGGGGCTTAGACCTAACTTTAAGGTCAACGATAGCGGTAGGTTTGCGGCATGGTGATTTTTAAGATTTTTAGGGGAGTTTTGTGCAACTATGGCTTTGCTTTACAAGTTCGCGAGCCTCGGAACTTCGGGACTATGAGTGAAAAATCCCATTTTGACTTTTCATAGTACGAATACATCTCTGCAGCCTTAGGTAGGTAGTATTTCTTTCGGTATTTATATTATTTTCGGGTCCGTCTTTGTGCAAGATGTTTTATACCAAAATGTTATAAGTTAAAATATAAATCTCTGTATTAATACATAAAACTCAAGGGTTTCTATGTTTGCTTGAACGCGCTAATCTCAGAAACTACTGGTCCGATTTAAAATTCTTTCAATGTTAGATAGCCTATTTGTATAGAAAGACTATATGATATATTTTATTATGAAGTTCTTATGGGCACGGGAGTTACGCAGGTGAAACCGCGCGCAGAAGCTAGTATGACAATAAAAATACTGCTTCTGAGTTCCCTGTGGCAACTACCCTCCTCTGTCTCCTGTCAGTACGCCTTCTTCTGAGTAATATATAGTTATAGAAACCGGAACTTTCGTTGCGTTTTCTGCGGTTTTATGGAAATTTGGTTTGAAGCACTGCCTTTTTACTAGTTTCCAAACAAAGCCAGAGAAACAATAAGATGCAACGGACATAGTCGCAAGGAGCTTGTACAAAGCAATGTGTTTGTGTACCGTTTGTTCTTGTAAAAGTAAGGAAGAATTCAGACCTTTTCATTCAGTAGCTTTGGTCAAATGCCATTTTACAAATGGAACTTGGAACTCCCGACCCTTAGTTTGCAAAGAACCTTCCGATGCCCTCGTAGACCCCAAAGGCCCGAACTGTAAAGTAGAGAGACAGGTGCACAAAACTCCCCTATAAAACTAAACGCCATAATCCTTCAATCCTCCCGCCAGCGACTGCCTTGAGCAAAGGTCCAAGTCCCGCAGTGGGCGTCTTCTTGCGCAGGTTGCTTAGTTTGTAGTTTTAACAATTTATTCAGGCTGGAGCTCTGCTCGCCTTTATGCCCGGTGAAGTAGCAAAAGCTTTCTGGCTAATTAAATTATGTCCGTCCGAAAAAAAGCAAATGCGATAAAATAAATTGAAAAGTATGAACAAAAATAGAACATACTAGCTTCCCGCGCGCGGTTTCACCCGCGTAACTCCCGTTCCCGTGGGTTTTTCATAATTAAATATAGTCTATGTCATCCGGGGATGGAGTGTAGCTTTCCAACGGTGAAAGAATTTTTCAAATCGGTTCAGTAGTTTCGGAGCCTATTCATTACAAACAATCAAATCTTTCCTCTTTATAATGTTAGTAACTATAGATTAAAAGGCAAATAAATGCATAGAGGGCGCCACCAGCACAGCCCGTGCAAAAAGACACTTTTTTGTATTTTTTAATTAGGCTATTCGGAACCGTACGGTCTATGCGCTCGCATTTCCCGCTCATGTTTTCACTTGCGATACTCCCGTTCCCGTAGGAACTCCAAAATATAATATAGCCTATAGGCTTTCTTCATAAATTTGCTATCTAACATTGAAGAATGAAGAATTTTTCAAATGGTACCATTCGTTCCAGAAAAACATACAAACAAACTTCAGTTTTATTTATTTATATAGAAGTATAGATTATAAATTATTTAGTTCTGTCAAATGTGAGGATGTATGTCTAATTCAGGCTGCAAGATTGAATCCAAACATAAACAACACAAGTCAATTAAAAGCTTAGAAAAGTAATGCACGTTGGTCTCGATACACGAGTCATTTAAGACTCCTCTTCAATAAAAGAAAAAACTATTTTCATACGAGAAAAGTTTATTGAAAAAGTATTTTATGTGTGTTGGGGCCGATAGTTTGGGAGCCGCTGAACATTGACCCTCTCAATATTTCACGGTACATCGGCCTTCCAACGCTCCCTCAATGATACCCGGTATTCTCTGAAGTTTTAGCACCTTTATTAAGATTGGTTGGGCCGTCACGTGCCTCTGTATTTTTTTACGATGAACATTTGATGCTGCTACAAGATTCATGAAACATGTTTTGTTGTAGTTAAACGTCAGTACTTGAATTTTATGCCATGAGGTTTGAAAGAATGATCGAATCGATGAATGATGAAAATTGCATGAATGCGGACCACCTGGTGGGAAGCGGTTACCGTAGCTTATGAAAATAATGAATACCCATCCCTTCATGTGAACCCTTGTGTCATTTCTCACGCAGGGCCATTTAATTGAAACTAAAATATTTTTGTATGTTTGTTTCGAATAAACTCAAAAACTACTAAACGGATCTCGATAATGTTTTCACCATTAGAATGCTATAGGCTATAAAAGTCCACCCATGTAAAGCCGGGGCGGGTCGCTAGTAAATAATATAATTGACATTTATTCATATCTGCAATGTGAAATGTACATATCATTTATTTTTGGTAGTACAATCAGTCTATGTATGTATATTATTATACTAAACCGATGGCTCACGGCTACGGAAGTGGCATCTGAAACCTGGTGTTCTGGGTTCGATTCCCACCCGGGACAATTCTTTGTGTGAACCACGAATATATTTTTTATGTTTTTGAATAGAGTACGGAAAAGTTTATGATATATCATGTTTTAAAATTAAAATTAATAATAAAAAAACTAACGTCCCCCTTGAAAGACGTGTTATAAAAAGAGATTGATAAATTTCGATGACCGGTAAGGTTCCACCGTAGCCTAATGGTTAAGGCCATTTGGGGCCTAACCAAATATGCAGGTTCCAATCCTGCCGGTGGTCGAATTTTATTAATTTCAATTTTGAAACAGAGAGTCTGCGTGTGCTTTGTGTCCGTGAACTATGTGTTTGTAGAGTTCCCCGCCACACAGGGATTTAATTACCTAGTGCAGAATACTTTTATAATAGCATAAAAAACACTGATTTGAATGACTTTGAATCTGTGTTAGGAGCGCCCATCAGTACAGCCTAGATTATCTTGTATTGAGTAGGCACTATAGATCATTTTGCCATGTACATAATAATATACAACGCACCCATAATGTCGTAAAACTCGAAGTGAATTTACAACATTATTAGCAGCGCAGCGTAGGGCGGTCCCCGACTACCATAAATTAATTTGTAGCGTACTACTCTGATTGTATTGTTGATATACGTATGTCCAAGAGGGTGGCCTGTAGACTAACTAATGTACAGAGAATAAATAGGCATGAAGAATAAAACAATCTAATTAGTCTGTCAGTTAAATTACCAAAAAAAAGACACGTTTTTTTTCTATCCTCAATCAAAAACGTTTCTTACTTCTAGGTATAATTTTACCTAGAATTTATTGATTGTTGTTGCTCTGTATCTTTTTAATGTTTTTTTGATTTGATAAATTAAAAAAAATACGATTTGTAAGACTAAATCTAACAAAAGCTTAGTAGCTAAAGGCAATGTTAACATTATTTGATCTTACAGATACAGTTAACATTAGTGTAGAAAAATATATTATTGTCTGACATATTAAAGGTGGTATGTGTTCAAACGCGGGTGAACTCTCTATTATTTTACTGCGAAAAGCAGATAAAACGGTTCTACCGACACTACCGGAGAGCGATCATGCGCAGAACTGTCAGCATCAAGTGCTCTGTGAGACACTGGTGAAATATCACCATCTTCCAGATTTCAGAGATACTTAGATTCATCCTAAATAGAAAATCACAGCCTTATAAATACGTTATGTTACAGTTTATCTTTTTATACCGTTTCAAACGCTTCTATCTATTTGTTTGTCTGCTGAAGTTATAGTCTCTATACTGTAGCACAAGTTTGAAGTGCGCTACTCCATCTGTGTTCACGAGGCATTTTAACGAGAATCGTTCTTTTATTGTTATAAGCAGTTCTTATTCAAGATTGTTATGACGGTAAAAATGTAATTTGCAATATTGTTAAACTGACGACTTTGTTACGAGTATTGTTGAATGTTTTTGTGTTTCACTAGCTCGCCTGAAGATTGTACTTTTCAGTTGTAGCTATTAACAAAAGTAATAAATTCGTGATTGTGTTTCGAGTTAGAGAACAAATGTTAGAGGAATTTAAAGCTTTATAAAATTTTTATTACGGGGATTTGAATTGACTGTGGTAAAAAGATGGAATATGTGGGCTGTAATCCAGTTAGCTTTATAATAAAATACTAGTTAATGTATATATATAATAAAATGGATAAATAATATTAATAAGACGAACAACCAAAGAGAGTACAATGTAATTACATAGAATTACTTGAAAATAGTTACATAATAAATACAGGCTCGAAGAACTGACGGCCGATGGGTCAAAAAGGTTCTCGAGTGGAGACCTCGAACTGGTAAGCGCAGCGTGGGACCAACGCGCAACGCCTGCACGATGAACCAACAACGTAATCCACCACCGTAGCCACTGGCAATCATTTTTGCCAGCGGCTACGGCGCATTAAATTCGGGATTCGGGGAACTTAGCGCACTCTTTCTCCATCAAAACTTTGAACCTGCGGATCATCTCATAAAACTTGCACTAGAAGCTGAGGAATTGAGACTATTCGTTTCTAAAGGGGAGTTTAGTGGAACGTAAATTTAGTATGTGATAATCTGTGCCGTAAAGTTCTAAAATTATGATCAGCCAGATCAAACCAGATCATCCGTCGATCTAGTTGGTGGACGTCCTACACTATATTTTCCGATCCCCGGCCTCAATTCGCGAATTTCTATTATTATTGAATAAAAAAAACAATATACCTTATATTGTATTGTACTTCACGTTCAAATCGAGGACGTTCTTAAGAAAGGCCAGGTTAAAAGCCTAAACTGAAGGACATGCATAAGGAGACTAATGCCTACTCCTATGAGAAAGCGGCGTGAATGTATGAATGTAATAATACATACATACATTCACGCCGCTTTCTCAGTATTCAGTAATTTAAGTTATTTAAATTTCAGTAATTTAATTTAAAAACAGCTTTGTTAACCGATAACATAATTATGTTTCAATAAATGATATAGAACAAGATCGGAATATAAATAAAGCAAGATTATTTTTCCACGAAAACCTTTTAGCGTTAAATTTGATCCAATAGTATTAGATAAATGAGAAAATGTCACGAACCTAGAGAAGTAATTCTAAACGGCTTCAGACTTCTAACGAAATTTAAGCACTCAACGTGAAATAGAAATACCTAACGAATGAAATGTGATAAATTATTTGTTAGCAAATGTTAACTTAAAAAATACAAATACTAGCTTCTCGGGCGCGGTTTCTCCCGCGTTACTTCCGTTCCCGTAGGAACTTCATAATCAAATATAGCCTATAGCATTCAATAGAACTAGTAGCTCCTGAGATGAGCGCGTTCACGCAAACAAACAAACTATTCAGCTTTTTTCATTACTAGTATAGATTTAATATTCCGTGCATGTCTTGCATTTGCATTGGCATAATGCAAGAAATTACCCAATTGATCTGAGACGCGACAACTTATCGTTGAATTATAAATGCACGTTACAAATATTCGGCAAAAATGATCGTCGGCGGCATGAGGGTTCGTAAACATGATAAAATACTAGTTTCCTGCCTGCGGTTTCATCCGCGTGACTCTCGTTAGCCATGGGAACTTCAAAATTAAATATAGCCTAATTAATAAATATTCAAAATTAAATATAATTAATATTAATATTCAAAATTAAATATATAGAGATAAAATTCTTTCAGTTTCGGAAAACCCGTTGTCTTCGCGTTGACACACTGGAGCCAAATAATACTCAGGATTCTTCAAAGTAGTATAATTGTTCAAATTTCGACATTTAGGTATTACAAAAGACAAGGTAATGTTGGTATCGCGACGATCGACGAGCAAGTGTCAGAGGCTGGTGTACCTTTGTACGTTAAAGCAAAACGCCTACGCAAAATTGATTAGCAAAGGTATCCAGCGCTAATATTGACAATAATTATTACATTAGGCGATGTGAGCCTAAACATCTTCCCGCCTCGTTGAAAGAGTGCTTTCAACCTGAAGATCTTCTGATGGCAGCGGGCAAAGTCGAACAAGCGGTCTTCGCACGCAACCCCTAGTGGTGTTTATATCGGCTACTCGTGAGATTCCATCAGTCCCGGGAAATAGACGAGCGACTCTTCCAAGACGCCAGTTCAAGGGGGGTACATGATCCTCTTGCAAAAGAACCATATCACCGATGTTAAGTTTGTCAGTGTTCATTCTCCATTTCGTTCGCTGTTGCAATTCTCCAATATATTCATTCTGCCATCTATTCCAAAAATGCTGACGTAGCTTCTCCAGGCGTTCATATCTTCGAAGTTTGTGCTCATTAGAGCCAAGCAGGATTGGTGACGGCAGCGCAGCCAACGGTCTTCCTATGAGGAAGTGCCCTGGTGAGAGAGGGAGGAAATCAGTAGGAGAAGAGGATAATGGGCACAGGGGGCGGCTATTTAGAATGGCCTCAACCTGTGCAAACAGTGTTGACATTTCTTCAAACGTCAAATGGCTATTTGCGATTACACGCTTGATGTGAAATTTTGCGGATTTTACTCCGGCTTCCCATATGCCCCCGAAGTGAGGAGCGTAAGTTGGGATAAAAACAAACTTCATGCCTTCTTGACTTGCAAAGTCAGATATAGGCCTCACATTTTCCTTTAAAAAGTGCCCAATTTCTCGAGCGGCAGCTACAAAATTTCGACCATTGTCGGAAAATATTTCCCTTGGCTTTCCCCGGCGAGCTATAAATCGTCGAAGTGTCATCAGAAACGCGTCTTTTGATAGGTCACTGACTGCTTCGAGATGTATACATTTGTATCGTAAACAAATAAATAAACACAAATAGCATTTAATTAACCGACTACCCCTACCCTTTCGATTTAAAATATAGAATGGTCCAGCATAGTCCACGCCAACGGACATGAAAGGATAATCAGGCGTTATTCTCTGAGCCGGGAGATTGCCCATTTTCGGACATAAAGTTTTACCCGCAATGCGTTTGCAACGCACACAGGCATTGACAACGCGTCTAGCAAGACGTCTACCATTTACGGGCCAAACTGTTTCTCTAACCATTGCCAAGAGTAACTGAGGCCCTGCATGCATATTAAGTAAATGCTCACGCTCAAACAATAATTTAGTGAGGTGATGAGAAGCGTGAAGCAATATAGGATGTTTCTTTTCGTAAAGATAATCGGATGCATCAAGTCTACCACCCACACGCATAATATTATTATCTTTATCTAAAAATGGTGATAGCGATAGTAATTTAGATTTCGTAGGCAATGTTTTGTTCTTAACTAATTGATTGTATTCAAGTGTAAATGACTCACGCTGTGCCGTTGCACACAACAAATAAAATGATTCATTCAATTCTTGCACGGATAAGCTATTTAAAAGTTTGTCTTTTGTATTCTTAACGTTATGTATGAATCTTCGTACGTATGCAACTGACCTTTGTAATGTATTCAATTTGGAATATTTTTTAAAATTAACTATTGGTTCATAAACACTGATTATATTCGATTTAACTTCAAGTAATATTTCATGTTGATTTTTGTTTTTATCATTTAAAATAGGCCACCCGGACTCATCTTTTAATAAAAACTCCGGGCCATGCCACCATAAATTCATCGACGCCAACTGAATAGCTTCTACTCCCCGTGATATCAAATCCGCTGGATTATCCGAAGTGGGAACGTAACGCCAGGCAGCTGGTTCGGTTGTGTCTGTAATTTCTACTATGCGATTGGCAACAAACGTTTTTAATTTCTTTGGGTCATTACGTATCCACGCTAAGACAATGCTTGAATCACACCAATGAATAGTACAAACCGGTTTATGTCTAAGCGCATCCGTGACCGATCTACACAATCGAGCAGCGAGCAGGGCAGCACACAACTCGAGACGCGGTATTGTCGTTGGCCTCACAGGTGCGACCTTCGATTTAGCGCATAGCAACCTAATCGTAACTCCGTTAATCGCATCTAATGTTCGCATATATACACAAGCGCCGTACGCATGCTGTGATGCGTCACTAAATGAATGCATTTCGGTATAAATAGGTTCATTACATAACACCAATCTAGGAATTTCTAAGTGTTGAATATATGGCATATTATTAACAAAAGACTTCCAACTATTTTCAATGTCATGCGGGATGGGCTGATCCCAGTCAAATTTTTGAATCCACAATTTTTGTAATAAAATTTTAGGTTGTATTATACACGGACTCAAGAGCCCTAACGGGTCAAATATCTTAAAAGATTGTGACATTATAAATCTTTTTGTAATAGGCACATTTTGTGAAATGTCTTTAGTGGGAAAATATAAATTATCATTAGTTGGGTTCCACCCTAGACCAAGCGTGCTAGATGACTCACTAAAAGTCAAGTTATCTTGTGAATTCATATTCTTTGCATTTTGAAAAAGACTAGGCAAATTACTTTTATATTTTCTCAAGTGAAAACATCCAGAACTTAATGCCATTGACACTGAGTTTTGTATGTAACGTAATTGATCTTCTTGGTTACTACCCGTTATCAAATCATCGACGTAGAAATCATGTTTAATAACCCTTTTTATTAATTCGTCCTCACACTCCTCTCCTATTTGATTAATACACCTGGTACTTAAATAGCTCGCACTGGCAGTACCGTAAGTCAGGGTGTTTAGTTTTAGTATTTTGATGGGTTGTGACTCCACTTCTCTCCACAATATTAGCTGTAAATTACGATCTTCTTCGACAACTTCTACCTGTCGATACATTTTCTCTAAATCTCCTGTCAGTAAATACATGTATTGTCTAGCTCTAATTAAAATTGAAAAAAGGGAGTCTTGTATATTAGGTCCTGGTATCAATATGTCGTTTAAAGAATAACCAGATGTAGATGGAGCTGAACCATCGAAAACCACTCTAAGTTTTGTGGACTCGCTAGTATCCTTGAGAACAGCATGATGACATAAGAAATACGAAATGTCAGGCTTAGCATGAATCTCAGAAAGATGACCCAAACTCTCGTATTCTGCTATGAATTTAGAATATTCAATTTTTAATTTTGGATTACGTTTGAATCTTCTCTCCAAGTTGAGGAACCGTTTTCTAGCCAACGCGTAGGTGTCACCTAAGCAATCGGGTGTATGTAGTAAAGGGAGTTTCACACGAAACCTTCCGTTATTTAATCTTATTGTATTTATGACAAAATGATTTTCACAGTATTTTTCGTTTTTACTTAAAATAGGCCTTTGGGGAACCTCTTCAAGATTCCAAAATATAGGAAGGATTTTATCGATTTCATTTTTCGAATTGTGTGCAATAAAGGCATGATTGCAGTGTATAAAATTACAAGATTCTTTTGAGTATATGGGACCGGCAATCAACCACCCTAGATTAGAACTGAGCAGTTTAGGATTTTCCAGACCAAGTGAGCGTTGCTCATTTTTTACTATGTCCCAAAATATGTCAGCTCCAATTAAAATATCGACTTTAGAGGGTTGATTAAAGGTTGGATCGGCCAGAACAATGTTTGAAGGCAGCCTTAAGTCTTGAATGTCTATGCGAGCTTTAGGAATCTCGCTTGTTAACTCATCCAGTACAAGGCATGACAGTCGCACATTGAACGATGTATTTAGTGAATGTATTTGTGTCACACAGGTCTCGACCACATGATTAGAACAGTGATTACCTATTCCTATTACCTTTAGGGTATCCAATTTAGTTGACCTTAGCGCCAACTTGCGCTTTAATGATTTAGTGATAAAGGACGATTGACTACCACAATCTAACAAAGCGCGAACCTTTGCTGTTTGGCCAGTGATTGGGTTAGAAACGTTAATTAAAGCAGTTGATAGCAGTACCTGTTTTACGCTTTGCGTAGCATGACTAACTATAATTTCAGGATCAGATTCGCTGACATGAGCATTATCAACTACGGTTGTTGGAAGGCCGTGAAGCAGGGTGTGATGCCTTTTCTTGCATTCACGACACGGTCCCAAGAAACATTTATTCAATGGATGCCCTTGTCTAAGACAATTTATGCATAGTTTGTATTTTTTGACATCAGTCAATCTCTCCTGAACACTCTTTGCTTTAAAGTTAGAACAATCATAAATTCTATGATTTTCACCACAAATAATGCATACAAATACACTAGGCTGATGTGTATTTGTGCTAGCTAATGATTTCGTGTAAGATGTAGTTTTATTATTATTATTTAGTGTGTTATGATAACGTACCGATGTAGATGTCGTCGGTTTAGTTGAGTAATTAATATCGCATTTATTTCTATTTATCGATTCCAAAACGTCAGCACGATCAATTAAGAATTTTTTAAATTGCTCCAATGTTGGCATGTCTTCAAGAGTATTACGATATTCTTCCCATTTGGTTAGACTTCGGCCTTCTAATTTTGACGAAAACATGAAAATAAGTAACATGTCCCATTTATCAGTTGGCTGGCCTAAACTGGACAAAGCGCGCAAATTTTTTGTAATATGATCTACTAAATATCGTAGTGACTTCTCAGATTCACGGGTTAGTGGTTGGATTTTTAATAAAGAGCTCAGGTGGTGATTAATTAGTAATCGCTTATTGTTGTAGCGATCACAAAGAAGTTCCCAAGCCTTTGCATAGTTTGCTGATGACATTTCGAGATTTGATATAATCCTAGCTGCTTCCCCTTCTAAGTAGGAAACCAGATAATGAAACTTGTGAATATCAGAAATGCGCTTATTGTTATGAATTAAACTTTCGAAAGTATCATGAAACTCTAGCCAACGGAAATACGTACCGTCAAATTTTGAAATCTGAATTTGTGGCAATTTAAATCCCATTCTGTTATTATCATTACAATCGGAAGAGCACTGAGCACTTGTGTCATGAAAGGATGAATGACGTCTTTGCTGATCCTGAATTCTACTGTGATCTTCAATAATTTTGTTAGATGCAGCAATGTTTATTACAAAGTCATGTTCAATGCTTTCCCGTTCGTCAATCTCCTTTTGAAGATTGTTGGAATTCAAAACCTCTATCTGAGATTGCAAGTCATCAAAACGCAATGATAAGGCTTCGAGCTTGCCAAGTTTGAGAGTTAACTCAGCCAAGTCAATGCTCGTCAACTGTGTTTTCTGGTTTACATTGAAAAGAAAATTTTTGTATTTAGTTAATTGACCTTTCACCGAACTACGTTTCACATTTAATTCGCGTAATTCTCTCTCAGCAATTTTATCAGACCTTTCAACACTAGAATTGGGCATTATGATGTTTAAATTTCAATGCAAACCAGCAGGCATGAAATAAATAAAATATAAAATCTCACGCTCCTCGCTTCGATGACACTCCCCGTAGCTGGAAACCGGTATCAGCGATCAGCTGATCAACCCTCGGAACTGCAGTCGGAAAGTGCTCACACTGCTCAATGAGGCATGAGGCTCAGCTGGAATGATTTATGACGAATAAAGTTAATGAAGTGATTGTTTCAATATTTATTGCATGGGCCACCAAACTCGGCATAAATAAACTTCTTGTAAATAGAATATACAGTAATTATAACAAATTCCGAGTTAATTTAATGTTTAAGAAAGGATTTAGTGAAGATATTTCAATGAAAACTAAAAATAAAATTTATAAAATCCGATGTGGGTAGAATTTTTTCACTAAATGTTTCGGTAAATTTTGTGAATTATCACGAAGAATTTGTATTTAGGATATCGTTTAGAGAATTAACACTTGTCTACACGAAGTATTGACCATAAAGTAACGATACTGGAAATAGGAAATGGATTAGGTCTTTGTAGGTATAGTGACGAGAATGAAAATGGATATATAGGACACTTATCTCATGGAAACCGTTGACGGTGTGATGCTTTAGCTGCTGCACTGCCCGCTTTAGTCCAACAGCAATTCCTGATCAGTGCCTTTCTTCCTGTCTTGACCCTACGCAATGACCTCTGTCGACCCTTCAAGGGCGGTGCGATGACTTGCTGTCTTGATTTTTCTTGTATGGTTGTTCCCCTCATGGGCCACCAAAATATGTCTTCGCGTTGACACACTGGAGCCAAATAATACTCAGGATTCTTCAAAGTAGTATAATTGTTCAAATTTCGACATTTAGGTATTACAAAAGACAAGGTAATGTTGGTATCGCGACGATCGACGAGCAAGTGTCAGAGGCTGGTGTACCTTTGTACGTTAAAGCAAAACGCCTACGCAAAATTGATTAGCAAAGGTATCCAGCGCTAATATTGACAATAATTATTACATTAGGCGATGTGAGCCTAAACACCCGTTTTGTGAGGAAGGATATACTTCCTCAAAAAACGGGTTTTCCAACACTGAAAGAATTTTTCAAATCCTACCCTGAGATTAGCGCGTTAAAGCAAACAAACTATTCTGTATGTATTCATTATATTCTGTAGAGCTGGGCTGGTCTGGAGGTTTAGGGGCAAAAGCCCCTGCACAAATTATTTTCGCTCAAGGTAAATAGTAATAGTAGATATTTTTAAATTCTTGTTTCTTTGGAATAAAATCATTCCCCAATAATAATTATGTTTTGATTCATGAAAGCATAATGCCTTTCCTTAATATCAGCTATGCCGATGACATGGTGCTTCTGAGCGCGTCAATTTGTGGTCTCAGAAAGTTGGTTGCCAAATGTGAAGAGTATGCAAAAACACATGGTTTAAGGTACAATTCCAATAAATCGGAGATCATGGTATTTGAGGCTGGGGGCGGACTGGGTTATGTACCACCTGTATTACTCAATGGGAATGAGCTACAAAGAGTATTTAAATTTAAATATCTTGGTCATATACTGACCCCTGACTTCAATGACGGTCTCGATATTGAGCGGGAGCGGAGGGCGTTGTCGGTAAGGGCGAACATGCTGGCTCGTAGGTTTGCACGCTGCTCACTTAAGGTGAAAATTACTCTGTTTAGAGCTTATTGCACGTCATTTTACACGTGCAGCCTGTGGGCTCGATATACCCAACGGTCTTACAGCGCTCTCCGCGTTCAATACAACAACGCTTTCAGGGTATTGGTGGGGCTGCCGCGTTTCTGTAGCGCGTCGGGAATGTTCGCGGACGCACATATAAATTGCTTTTACGCAACAATACGAATAAGGTGTGCATCCTTGGTGCGCAGGGTGCGCGCCAGCTCCAACAATATCCTGAAAATGATAGCTAGCAGGCTCGATTGTATATACATCAATCACTGCAGTGCCATCTCGCATGGGATGAAGTAAATGTTAAAAATATAAGTACCTACTAACATAGTTCTTAAGTCTACTAACATATTGAGTCTTTGTTACTTGAATAAATAAATGTATTATTATTATTATAATTAATATAGGGGTATGATATGACAGCGGAGCGGAGACATGCCATTTTTTTTAAATAAAAAATGACTTATTATTTCTTGAAAATTTCCACACAATCGTGTAATTCTTATTTCAAATAACTGTGGTCGCCCAGTGGTCGAAATCCAACATTCGACCTAATAAAAAATACATTTGTACTCCTTCTCTATAATATAAACTATATGTTTCAAATTTCATACTCCACCGTCCGCGCAATTTTCGTCAAAAGTGGTTCAAAGTTTTAACTTCATTTATTAATATAAATATATAAATCTTTATATCAAAATGAAATAATACTGGTTAGTATCATGCGTCTTTACAGCCTCATTAAAAACGTTCATAAAATGTAAGTAAAACAATCGTTACAATAAAAAGCCACAGTGCCACTGCTAATATACTCCACCTCCAAAAATATGGCTCATACTACGTTAGTATTTGAGTTACTTTTAATATCGTGGAACTCGTCAAATGCCAACGTGACGGTATGCTAAGCCATTATACTAAGAAAGAGCCGAGAATTCCCGGGACTTAACTGCATTCCCGAGACTGATAGACGCTGTAGTTTCTATTACATAATTGTAGTTGTTACAGGTGTAAGGACTAATTTTTTTAAATTGAAACTACATTGAATAGGGTTCATGTTTTTTATCAAAATTTTTATTAATAAATAAAGCTGAAGAGTTTGTTTGTTTTCTTGAACGCGCTTATCTCAAGAACTAATGATCAGATTTGAAAAATTCTTTCAGTGTTAGATAGCTCATTTATTGAGGAAGGCTATAAGTTATATTTAAATTTGAAGTTCTTATGGAAACGGGAGTTACGCGAGGGAAACCGCGCGGAAACTAGTTTGTTATAAACACCTTGATAACACATTAATGCAATCGAATCATGCCTTATATACTTAAGGATATTATTATATCAATATAAAAAAGATAAGAAGAACACACCTGAGTCATGTTGCTTATATTTAACATTAAATTTGCATATACAAGATTTAAAACAGTTTATTATTATATTGTAATGTTGGTAGCATAAAATCGCGTTCATCGATATACTTATTGTCCATAAAAATAAAAACAAACTCAAAGGACAGAACTTAGACTATTAAATCATAGATAAAAATTAAATTGTATTTTCTAACTACCTTAGATTAAACTAAAATAGCGGTTTGGTTTAATCTAAGCAAACTATTATAATAACTTAACTACATTAATTTAACGTATTATATCAATGAGCCAAAATATGTTCTGACAGGGTTATTTTTAAAATACAAATACATGTAATAGGTTTACGTAAATAAAAACTTTTTAATTTATTATTTTTGTTGGCTCTGCATGAGGCCATGGAATAAAATTGTAGTACCTCCATACCTCCATACCAGTACCTCCATAGACTAATGCAGCTGTATCCTCCTTCCACCAGAAGTCTTCAATCCCAGATCCATCCAAAGTCACACACGAAATGTAATAATAATTAATGTCAAAAGCGGCCAAAACGCCGGAAATAAAAAACAATTTACGACAATGCTCCACGTGCAATCAACAAGGTTAAGGTTAAAAAGCAGGCGCTATATCATAACATAGACAAGAAAACTATACTAGTGCACTAAACGTCAATTCTCCGGCTGATAATCGATAGAAATCATAATCGACTATCGGTTCGAAACAATTTTATTACATTTAGTAAAACTTAATTACAAATGAAGCGTTAATATCATGTCCTTTTGTTTGTTGGGATTGTATTGCATAACGCATCGAAAATGCACACACCGCGAAAAGTTAAACTTCTCCACGCCCCCGGCATGGATATGTTAGAAAAGACTTTTTTTTTTGTCCGTATGGAAATGCATTTACGCATTCCCACCACCGCTGCAGCGTATTCGCGTGCTGGCGGTGAGATATGTGGGACTATACTCATACCACGAGGAGAGGACCCTACACCACTAAAACGCCCCGGACACTCCTTCGAGCCGCCGTTGGCGGGGGCCGGGTACGCATAAGCAATTCGGCTCATGTAAGAATAGCCCTATCCTTTACTGGTGGTATCTTATTCATACCTTGAGGAGGTAACCCACTAAAACCCCTCGGGTGCTCTTTCAAATCCGCCGATTTGATGGGTCCCAGGTAGCTTTTGGGAAACTTCCGATGTGGAAAATATAATGTACCTGTAACTTCACATAAGACTATCAGATGTCTAGCTAGCAATAATTTAAAAATAATGACGATATTTGAAGTATTTACATATTAAAATATAAGTTTAATATTTAAATACCTAAAAGCTGATTAAATATAATTAATATGATAAGTTATAGAAGATAACATACACGTGTTAACTTACACGCGTATGTTCACAATGACTTTAGTATTCTTAACTTTGTTAATGTAATCTAAATTTAAATTATATTATTTGTTATATCTAAATATACATATATCTAATTGGTTCCGTTCGTAAAATAATATTTTTGTTTCTTCTGGATAACCTTCTAATTAAAATAATCTGAATTTTGAAAATAAGTTTCTATTATAAGTCATCCTCCAGAGTCTATAAGTCAGTAAAGTAAAGGATAGGCATAGTATGAAGTATTTTTTTCTGCAAGTCCCGGAATTACAGTATCCATTTCCCATCCCTACTAGTGGTTGTAACTTCGCTTCGGCACAATATCACGTGTTTTACGATGTACCTTGGCTTATGAGCCGCACTTGTGAAATTTTATTCTCTCTTTATACTTATTCTGTTCTTATTAATATTCTTTGACAGGTGGTAAAGTTGGCTAGATTTGGAAGTTTATTTTTAAGTACACTGTAAAAGGATACAATTAATTTCACATCTTCCCCATACACATCATTTGTCTTTTGCGGTCCTTAAGCGGTTTTAAGCATAAGGATATCAGAAAAATCTTACAACAGGTGTCACCGCAGTCTAATTTATAAAATGAACGTCTTTTATGAAATTCATTTTCATAAATAACCGGGTTTAATGAATTTTGTTTTCATAAATATCTACGTTTAAATCATACCAACAATAGAGATCAACTAAATCCGAGGAACGGATTTAATTAAGATTACGAATGAGTTTCACGGTTTTGTTTTAATAAGGAAATATACACTTTATTTAATTCATTTTGAATGATATCATGGCGGAGTTTATTTCATTTACAAAGGTAAGGTAAGTTAAAAGTAAGGTCTAGCTTTATGCTTCGGAGAGTGATAGTTCGATTTATGTGCTAAGAAAAATCTTTGTGGAAAATGTATGACTTATTATATCTGGCTAGTTAGCTTATAAAGTTAAGCTTTATATCGGTAGTTAATAACTTAATTCATCACTAGTTTGTTTATCAAACAAATAAGTGCTCACCAAAAAACTGATTGCATACCAATAAAGGACTAGGAGTTTCGACTGAAAACAGTCCGTCTCAAGTGAATAAAGTTTAGGTTATTTTTTCTATTACTACCTGGAAGTAGCGGCTTACTACTACATTTTTCGGTATTGTTATTAACTTAATGTTATAAACTTTTTGTAAATTTTTGGTGCGATATATTGTGGTGTATTTTTTTTCGGATGGACATTTTATGTAGTCTATCCGAAAATAACTTAATCAAAGCGTTGATGCATTACTTACTTGAGAGGGTTTAGAACTTTTGATAGGAATTTTGCTAAAGTTAGTTGTAGCTATTGGTATTATTCTGATATGCGATTAAATACTATCAAATATAAATTGTGGTAAATCGCTGTTCGTTTCAATTGGCTGTCGATGTTTATAAAGATTGGGTAGGTTGATTGTGTTGATGTGTATGTTGATTTCTTTTATATAAACGAAACAAAACGTTTCGCACCCAAATTTTATTTTGTCCTAAGCTTAGTCACTACAAGCAATTTAAAAGTTCCCGTGTTTTTATCAACTCTGTTTCCGTAAGAAATGTCGCAAATTACCCGCCTGACAAACTTCTGTTTTACTCGTATCTTTGAAGTGATAACCTGTAATGTTGCTATCTTAGCAAAGTTACTGTTGAAAATAAATCACGTTTATTTATTTCTATGTTCTTAGCGCAAAGCCCACATTTCTGTCATCATTTCAAATCAATTTCAGTGTAATCTGTAATATTCAACAAAGACTTTATGCCCAGTGCGGGAATCTAACTCACGTTCTTCAACACTTATATTGCTAGACCATCGATGACTTTCTTATTACCTATTAGTTTTACAGATAAAATGAATGAGCAAAAATGCTTCTGTTTTTTATATTATTTAGCTGTAAAATAGAAATTACAGAATGTTCACTAATATAATTACTAAGAATGAAACTATTTGGTGATTAAGCCTTATATGCGTGCGTATATACCATCTATCTTAAAAACAGCTCTAACAACTAAATGTTGATGAAAAGTTACACGGAAACCATAAAAAATTGTTGTTCTGTGCGAAACTTGTTTGCCCAAACTAACAAAAATTAATAACAGCTACGGTTATAGTAAAGTTTATATTATTATCACATATGTTTCATTATATATAAGTCGGCAAATGACAAAGTTACTTCATGTTTGTTCTCTATAAACGTGTTCTATATGTTTAACTTGCCCAAAGTAAACTTGGAGAATGAGGTTACTTAGAAAGTTTAACTCCCATTATATAATTATTAAAATCAGTAGATGAAATTATTCAAAACCATTATATTTAGCCAACCAGCTATTATTGAATAACATTTTTAAAAAAGGTAAATACTATTTGATTGCCTATAATTTATGACCGTAATTAGTAAGATCAAGGACGAGAATCCCGAGTGAGAGAGATAATCAGTATCCTATATGACCATAGGAATACCTATGGTCATATAGGATACTGATTATCTTTCTAATAAGAAAGAAGCATGCTTTCTAACAAGAAAGCATGCTTCCTGGAAGGGACGAGACAAATATTTTAAATAAAATGTGAAAACTGATTGCGAATAGCTGATTTTTATTTTATTTCGAGTTACTATCCAATTACTATTAGGAATAAAACCTGTAAAATTGTCAGTAGTTATTAAACCTACGATAGGATCATTTCTATACTCGTCAAACGAGCCGCGTTCTGAAATTACTACTAAACGTCCTTTTGAGAGCCGTGCGAATATGCGATCCGACCATATGCGTTACCATTGCACGATGAAATCGCATTGCATTATCGCACGAGCGACGGCATTAGGATGACGGTTAAGATAAACAGAATCCGATGGAGGGCAAAAATTCACTTGCGTGAGCCGGAATATCAATCACGGGCCTTAAGTCTTAAGGCGGATATGTGTCCAGTCTGCATCGTCATCTTTCCTCAATTAAATGTCGGTAAGGGAAAATAATAGCCACAGGATGCACGTATACCAACCACACAGTAAACCTTAATTCATAATAATTAATTTTGATACAGGCATTTTTGTTTCAGGAGATAAAACTCAGTGGCCTAGTGATAATACATATAAGTCTCATTAAGCCTACCCCTTAGCCTTAAGTCTCACAGATAGTGGAGTCAGCTCTCGTGGAATATAAAAACCTTTGTGTAAATTCTTCAGAAGAACAGCTTTCTCTTTCAGTCGGTGGGCTAGCCAACCATTAGGATACCTGAGTGGAGTTAACGAAGGTTGGCAGAAATTACCTTGCACTGACTTAGCTAAACATCGGATGCCGCAGGAACCAGGATTATCATCATATCAGCCTGATGTTGTCCACTGCATTCATCGTCGATTTCTAGACGAATCGATTTCTAGTGGTCTGCATCCACTGCTTTATTAGGTCCATAGTGCACTTACTAGTTCGTACTTTCCACTCGAGAACCTTTCTGTCTCATCGTTCTCCATGGCTCGCTAAGCGACATTGAGCTTTCTTATGAGGTAAACAATGAGATACCACGTCACAGATCAATATGTCATCACTATACTTGATCTAAACGAATACTTGTAGCGCGCAGAGTATCCGCTCTTCCGTAGGGCTTTTTACAGGACTTGAAAGCCTCATTGTAGGCTGCTTTCCGTGAGTCAATTTAAGAATCCCGAGTAGCGTCGCCCATGGTTCAAGCGCGATGTGCCGCCTGCTTTGTAGACTCAGCATCGGAACAATCGCGACCGAATCAACGGTTATGTCTGTTCTTACAGTTGAGACCCGAATATGGAATGTAATATTCAATTCACAGCGTAATCTTTTCAGTTATTGCAGATGCGCTTGTTGCAGGATCCATTTTACCGAAGCAGCGTTGATTTCATTGGACCAAAGCGAAATACTTATAATCCCGGATTCCGAATCACAAAATTCCAATCAGCTATTAGATTGATGACCCTATAAATATTTACCAAATTAATATAATCTGAATTATGTTTACAGTTTAATTTGACTATTAAACTAGGTTTTGTGAGAGGTGTAAAATAACAAATAAACCGAATCGCTTAAAATCATAAAATCCAGTGTAAAGTGTAATTTCAATTTAGTTAATTTGTTATGCAAGCCTTTTGGGAAACCGGCGTGATGTGTGATAGTAACATACAATATATCAAAATGGTATTTTTTAAATTAAATTCGTGATGTTATGTTATGTTGTCATGATATTATTTTATTCCAAAATAATTAAATATCTAGTTTGTTTTCTTTAAGTTATTAAATATTGCATATTTTTAATAGTTTCGTAGTTTTTATTTAAATAATGCCTAGTTTTTGGCTGTTTAAATAAGAATTTTGAATTTTGCCAGAAATTCATGAGATTTTGCATTTAGAGAGATATATATAATAATATGCATCTTTGAATCTCGTGTGTCCAATAGGTAGCTAATCTATAAATCCTTTGCCAGCTTTTATCTCAGAAACTGTCACTTGTTCGACAACGGTAGCGTGATAAAAATGTAACGCTTTACATAAATTTCAAATACATTTCTCTTTGAAACAAGGAAATAGGTTAGAAATACAAAGAAAGAACTGCAATAGGTAAGTGTTTTGGGTGTCGTTGAGAATATGTTATTACTATACGGTGTATACTGGAACAACCGGCACTGACGCCATATAAATTAAAAACACTAAATATCTCTGTTAATCCGCTTAAAAATGAGTCTAAATACTGGGATGCATATTTTGCACTGCTCTCCCGCCTCCGCAAATCCATCAACACTATCCAGATGATGCTCCGTAACACGTATCGGATTATCAGTGGAGATTGTATTATTGCATGTTTTTATTGTGCATCCTGCATATTGTGCATAATTTTTGGAAGCGTAAAGTTGTTGCAAAATGTGATGCCCAGCAGTTAGAAAAAATTTTAAACGGAATTAACACTAGATATTTTGTGTTTTTAATTAGGATTTATATGGATGTTTGTCTGATTTTCGATCGCTCCGAAACTACAGAATGGATTTTAATGTAACGATTCTATTTCATAGTAAGTACTACAATCATGGTGTATCATACAAAAATGTTATCCCGGATTCAAAGTCCAAATAAATATGAACAAATTTCGTGATTCGTACTAAAATTGTATTAATTGATATTTTCTATACAATGCCATTACCTATAATAAATAATTATAACACAGAACAAAACGCCTTATCTACCTCGCTTAAAGCGCAATGGCCTGAAAAATTGCCTGAAAAGTAGAATCTCATCTACTCGCTTCCATTTTAAAACGTTTTAGTCTCCGTCAAAGGATTTCTATGAATAATTTATGTACTGTAGTCTATTATTATCTTGTATATGAATTCGGGCTCTTTAGCCGACAAAAAGCAAACAGGAAGGCTATTGTGATGGAATGTGGCCAGGTATCACGCCTTCTTAGCCTTTAAGCTTTGGAAATCTCTTGTAAGTTATTTTTCGGACGGGCATATGTAGTTAGGTTAGGCTTTTGCTTCTTCACCGGGCATAAAGGTGAACAGAGCTCCAGCCTAGATAATTGGTTTAAAAACAACAAACGAAGCAACCTGCGCAAGAGGGCGTTCCTGAGGGGCTTGGACCTCGGCTCAGGGCGGTCGCTGGCGGGGAGTTAATTTATTTTCTCGGTAAAACTTATATATGACATGGAATAGATATAAATATTAATGAAAACATAAATAACATTGTATAACGCCTCTTCCAGATAGTTAATGTTAAAGCAGAGTATGACAAAGTTACAATGAAATTTAATCAGCACTAGCTTCCCGTGCGCGGTTTCACCTGCGTAATTCCTGTTCCCGTGGGAACTTTGTCCGGTAGTTCCGGAGCATATTTAATGCAAGCAAACAATCAAATATTTGCTCTTTATAATGCGGGTTGAAAAGAAATTAAGTTTATATATTTTATATTTATTTACAACAATTTACATTAATGAATAAAATAGAGACATAAAACTTAATAGCATAGCAAATTTACTTAATGTATAAATAATCTGATACATCGACAAAACAATAAAGTAATACCTTTTTTAATTTAATAATATTTAATTTATTATCTATATTTCTATATCTATATTCTATATTAATAATTATATAAAGTAACATGTCCTGACTGGCTGATTCATCAACGCCGAGGCAAAACTACTGAGCTAGCTACGTGATATTCGGACCGTGGCCTTTTGTGACGTATAGGTCCACTATGAACGAATTTAACTCCTAAGGGGTTCAAAAAGGGGGGCATTTAATTATTATTATTATTTTTTATTTATTCATTTATTTCAGGTAACAAAGACCCATATTACATACATAATACTATACAATATAAAATAAAATACTATACATAAACAATTAAAATATATAACTAAAATTATACACGATTACTGCTTGTTCAGCAGTATCGGCGCCGTGCATTGCGTAGGATCCGGTATCCGGCCACGGAAACGGCGGAATACAACTCCCTTAGGCCAGAATTCTGGTGAAGTGAATTTTGAAAGGTTCTCAGTTGGCACTCTCACCATAAAGGAGTTAAAACTCACATTGTGACGTGATTCCAACCTCACAACTCTCAAAGTCCACTTCGTCTTGACCTGTATGTACTCTACAATCTCCTCGGCCTTTCTAGAGTAATGGACGGAGAGCTGACAACCGAAACGGCAAGGTAATTTGATCATTCATAAAAATGATTTATCAGCTTACCTGGAGCATTCTAAGCATAAAGACGTCGACCTGGCAGGATTCGCGTGGTGGATGTGGGATTTATGGGGTGGGAAGAAAATATAAAAAAAAGGTAATGTGATCAGGATTACTTTTTATGCCAAATGGTTTGCCTACCTCCCCAAAGCACACAAAAAAAATCTGGCGTCATTTGGTTGGTGGAAAGGTATCGCCAGGCTTAATTAAAGAGAGGAAAAAAATAATTATTTTTAGGTAATAAGAACAAGGCTGGCTTTTTTTGTCCTTAAAGTTTATTATTCCCAGAGGCTAGGAAAAAAAAGCCAGCCAATAATAGTGGTGGGAACATGTCGAAAAAAATAATTGAAAATATATATTTTAAATTGTATTTTGCTCGAGAAAGAGCTAAGGGGCATGAAAAAGAGCGCGTGGAGGCGATACACGTGACGACGGCGTCTGTGCTCTCTCGGCGCGTCGTTCATGTTCGGTAAACCGAACGCGCCTGGCTGGCCTCTTCGCACTCGTTGAGCGGAAAGAGCCGAACGTTTCCGGAGCGCCAGCTGTTTCAGTTTAGCGTCTATTTTACAGCGCGTGGACGTACGTGTTTTTATATTCTGTTTAAATAAAATAAAAATTATTTTTATTTACGTGAACCAATTACAGGCATATTACCGAAAGAGCACGGACGCCGTAGTCACGTGTATCCCATCCACGCGCCTTTTTCATGCCCCTAAGCTCTTTCTCGAGCAAAATACAATTTAAAATATAAATTTTCAATTATTTTTTTCGACAGGTTCCCACCACTATCATTGGCTGGCTTTTTTTTCCTAGCCTCTGGGAATAATAAACTTTAAGCACAAAAAAAGCCAGACTCGTTCTTATTACCTAAAAATATTATTTTTTTTCCTCTCTTTAATTAAGCCTGGCGATACCTTTCCACCAACCAAATGACGCCAGATTTTTTTTGCGTGCTTTGGGGAGGTAGGCAAACCATTTGGCATAAAAAGTAATCCTGATCACATTACCTTTTTTTTTTCTTTTTTTCCCACCCCATAACTCCCACATCCACCACGCGAATCCTGCCAGGTCGACGTCTTTATGCTTAGAATGCTCCAGGTAAGCTGATAAATCATTTTTATGAATGATCAAATTACCTTGCCGTTTCGGTTGTCAGCTCTTAGTCCATAATGCAGTCGGGACACGTAGGCGGAGTAATGCGGGTGAAACCGCGGGCGGGAAGCTAGTTTTATCATATTTCATACACTATATTTAGGTAAATATTCTTTATAAACAGAGTTCCAGAAATCCATCTCTTTTTTATCAGGATCTGTTCGACATATGAGTTCGTTGCCAATGTCCAGGTACTCTTGCTTATTCAAAGTATATGGGTTCCATCTGATTCCCAAACTATCATCAGGAGTAGGGTTACTGAAACATAAAATAAACCTTCTTTGGAAAGGTAAAGCTAAGATTTGCCGGAACCAACAGACAGACAGAAAAGCCAACAGACCAACAGACATTTTTTCTTTAAATTGTTAAGTCAGAAAGAAATTTCTTTTTAAATTGTATTTTTAATTAATAGCGTTAGTAGACACAAGGAATACCTAATCCTTGAACTATTTATTTCGTTAGACTTTAAGCTATATGTACGTATTCTATTTATTTATTACTAGCGGCCCGCCCTTCGCACGGGTGGACTTTTATACCCTACCCTACCCTACCCCTACCCTACCCCTACCCTACCCCTACCCTACCCCTACCCTACCCCTACCCTACCCCTACCCTACCCCTACCCTACCCCTACCCTACCCTACCCCTACCCTACCCCTACCCTACCCCTACCCTACCCCTACCCTACCCCTACCCTACCCTACCCCTACCCCTACCCTACCCTACCCCTACCCCTACCCTACCTCTACACGTCTTATGTCACGTCACACGGGAACGACGGGAACGGCATAAAAAGTATGTCCTTCTCCCAGTTCTTAGCTACGTCCCTACCAATTTTCAGCCAAATCGGTTCAGCCGTCCGTGAGTTATAAATAGTGTAACTAACACGACTTTCTTTTATATATATAGATTATGTTTTCCCTACAAATGGAACTGTTTAAGTTTAGGCTTTACTCTTCAGTGGGTCATTCCTTCAGTCGCGAATTGAAAACCAGCGCTAGGTATCGCCTAGCCTATGCTAGGTGACATTTCGGCAGAACATGCAAAGGCTCTTAATGTTTTGTACATTTAACGAAATCTTTAGGCACTGTATAATATCTTGAATTAAATGTATTTCCTTTATTTCTTCTTTCACAGTAAGTAGCTGCACCTAACAAAATACCTTGGCGAATAAATGTTGTATTCCTGTATTAGTTGCGTAGTGTTAGTGAGTCAGCTTAGAGTAAATCAGCCTATGTTTTCCCATGGGTGTTGTAAGAGGCGACTAAGGGACATACAGCTGATGGATGGGTAGTAGCATCTATCAGTTCAAGGATAATCATCGTCTTACTGTGATCACCAGTCTACCTGACAAGCGTGGTGTTAATGGAAATATACCTCAATGGATCATTGGCTTGCAATGGTCTGTTAAGAGGAGGCGCATGTTCATACACTTTAATTTTATAGATTTTAAACATAATAAATGAAAATTCACATGATGAATTAAACTTTGTATATTTTGGTAAGAATAATGAAATAGATAAATCAGTGATAAATGAGATAAATTTACACTCATTAAAGGCGGTGATAGTGCAATACCGCGTAAATGACAATAGCCAATAAGATTGAAAATAAAATGAAGCAAATCATTTTGTCTGCTCTTTTTTAATTTATTGTACTAGCAGAGTTTTTGCAGTCTACTAGTATTCTTGTTAACCCCTCATGATAAGCTTAAATGATTTTGTGGTTCATGTTGGTACTGCAATGGGTTGGTTTCGAACCGGCACCCGCACGTCGCACGTCCGACGCCCTAGCCATTGGGTTTATACCGGTTTAAAACTTAATAAAGAAAATAAAATATTTCTTGACAGATACAATAACACCTTATTAGCAACTCTCACTGACGCGTTATTGCAATATCACTCACGATAAGATTTACGGAGGTCGGTTCACAGTTAAGATACAGGAGGTCTAGACAAAACGACAGTGGACCGATCGCTTCCTTATCGCAAACGGCAGCCAAATCATTTTTAGGCTAGCCAAAATAATTTCAATTACTTACTCTTTTCGATCAATAGCTTTTTGAATTTATCAGCCTGTCCACTGCTGAATATGAGCGTCCTCTTTAATATACCTTGAAGGATATTGCCGTAATCACAATCACAATCAGGCAGCTTGATCGCAGCAATATGGGAGTATCTATAAGCCGATGGATGTTGCTGCCCATCCATCATGTGTGCACCCATAGGATGATATGTGTACACCCACGGCTAGCCGGGAACCATAAAGTAATTGGCGGCATGGGCGGAGAATATAAATTGTTTGGCAACTACGTATTACTTTAGTCTCACATAACAAAAACTCAAGAACTAGAAATTAAGGATTGAAGCATGAGTAGTATACCGTGCCGCGTACCGCTATGGAGAGGGCGAGTCCCACATATCCCACCGCCAGCGGGGGAACGCTGTATGTAGTAGCGGTGGGAATGCGTAAATGCATTACGTCCCGGACAACAAAAAAAGGATTTACCTTGGTATCTTTTCTAAGTAAAAACTACCGATAGGATTTGTGAACATCGGCCCAGTTTATAAGCTGCTTACAAAAAGTAGTAGCATTATGAGACTATACATAACAAAGGCTGGAAAATCTAAGTATTGTAGGTGTCTTTTTTTTAATCAGATGTGTTGCGTTTATTTGCATCATTACATTATCTATTTATCGCATCCAGATAAATCGCTTGCAATGTCATTAACAGGGCTAACTTATATTATTGCAAAGGCAAATATGCAATTAACCTTGTACAATATTAAGATAGCATAATTATCAAATTGTTATAAATTGAACTATAAATAAGTATACGATAAATATGATTCGCGATGACGATTGATGGGTGCAGCAAGACTTTGAAAAATAAATGTTTACGTATATAAGGTTTTAAATTACAGTTATACCAACACAACAGGTGAAAGTTTACGCACAGGACTGACAACCTAATGTCATGAGGTACAGGTGCACCAACTGCTTGACTTCAGTCAGCATTTTCACACAATATATTTCCGGTTCGGGTATTCGAACCCGGTCGTAAATATGTCCGAATATATTGCCACGAGACTAAAAAAAAATATCAATGTTTTAGTCGAATGACAACAACAAAATGATACTTTTTAAATGGTTTGCGATATTCTGGCATTGATGTAACTGTTAACTTAAGAAATATACATATTATTTGAACTCACCCATATTTTGAGAAATTAGTCCAAAGTTTAGTGATATTGTCTATTATCTTGAAAGTCTTTGACTTAGTATCAATTTTCATCTCTTGACATTTAACCGGAAATAAGTAAGGTAAATCATCCATGTGGCTCACTACTGATTTGTCTTTAATTAGATCACTAACACGCAAGTGATAACCCATAAAGTTTCTCTCCGTGCAACAAGTAAATTTGTATAAATACACCTTCTTCCTTTTAGCAAAATGTTTTGCTGATAGTAAAACACCATGTACAAACATATCCATACTTAAAAATTGTAATAACTGGCCATAATCTGATAGGGATACCATGGGCTTATTAACATAGTAGTTTTGCATTTTTCTTGCAGCTTTTAGTTGTTCAGAAATACCACAATTGAGCTGAATAAAATGCGGAGTGAAAAATTCTCGATAATTATTAGCGTGAGCAATGATTTTTTCTAGAGAGTAAGGCATGACTGCCATCGCCATCAAACCTTCGTCTTGTGTATATCCAGTCATCACTTCTACATCATTGTGTACACCATATCTTAATATATCTATATCATCTCCATAGAAAAATCTTTCTTGTCCAAAATCTTTTTCATCAACAACACCAAAGTGTATCGAGTAAAGTTTATCAGATAGCGTTATTGGTAGTTTCACACTAATTAGTTTATCAGCCGATTGATTTTTAAAAAACTCGTATAATACTTTATTGTTATCAGAATAAAAGCCAAGCTGCCTAGCTAAGGTGATGGCTTTTTCACGAGGTTCAAAAGCTTTAGACCAACTGCATGTTGTGGCTCCGCTTTGTAGTATAGCTCTTTTGAATAAACCTTTTGATAGAGGGGACGTTAAGTGGTAGCCCACACTGGCTGCTCCGGCGCTTTCACCAAATATTGTTACATTTTCAGGGTCACCGCCAAAGTAAGCTATGTTTTCTTTAATCCACCTTAGAGCTGCTACCTGGTCTTTCATACCAGCGTTGCCGGGAACTTCAGCACTATCCAAACACAGAAACCCAAAAGCTTCCAGTCTATAGTTTATTGTGACAAGCACAATATCATGTCTGACGATGAACTCGGGTCCGTAATAGTCGTCATCTCCACTACCCCAAAAAAAGCCTCCACCATGTATCCATACCATCACAGCTTTTAGATTTTTGGATTTAATATCTGGAGAGTACACGTTTAGATACAAACAGTCTTCGCTCATATTAGTCAAATGGGGATTTAATGGATTAGCCTGATGGCATATGGGTCCAAATTTTTTGGCACTGCGGACACCTTTCCATGGTTCTAAAGGAAAAGGTTCCTGTAAAAGTAAAATAAGTGTTCTGCATCGAGAAAAGATTTTTGACATGGAAAATGTATTTAAAAAAATCTACCTTAAATCTTAAGTCTCCCACCGGTGGTTGTGCGTATGGTATTCCTTTGAAAGAATAAATTTCTCCTCCATATTCATTATCCAATATTTCACCTTCTAAAATACCTTTACTTATGTGTATTACTACCATTGTTACATTAATTTTGTTTAAATTAATTTAAATATCACTTTGATTCTTATTATTTTCCACTTAGTAATTTGAGACTTTCAGTCGTGATTAATGTACAACTGCTAGTAACAAAATAAATAATATTTTATTGTATTGTACTCGTTATTGTAAAGTGTATTGCAAATTTCTTAAGCAGGGTGAATGAATTAACTGCAGAGTGAACATTCAGGGAAAAAGATTGTGATAATTATTTGGTTCAGGGTAGAATTTCTATTTGGTGTAAACTGATAATGTAGCAGTGACCGCATTGATGCAAAATCCAAGTCCTTTGTGGTGGCCCCTTTTTTGCAGGTTGCTTAGTTTGTATTTTGAAGCCATTAATTGAGGCTGAAATCTTCAAAGGTCTTGTGGCTAACTACATTTATCTATGTATTCGAAAAAAGGGGAACTTAGGGATAAAACACCAGCCACGTCTGACTTTCTACTGTACATATATGCCAATAATACCGCGAACTACTCACAACTTATATGAATTATTTGCCTATTATTATTGAATCGGCAGATGATTTTTTTTAATTTTTATTATTGGCCCCCAACAAAATATTTTATTTTACACATTACTTAATAAGTAGTGATTTACAATATTTGGGGTATTGTATTCCCTCAATAACACACAATATTAATAACTTTACCCTATCTGAAAGCCATGATCATTTAATGTAATTATTAGTAGTAATAAATTATACTAAGAGTAACGAAACAACAAACGTAATAAATATGAATCTAAATTGGTAACATTCATAAAAACTTTAAATATAAGATATCCACATATACCTACACATAAGAAGGTTCGTTATGTGAAAACCATTTTAATGTAAATAAAATTGTTTTATATTCAAATAAGATATTTGCTAAAATAAAGCCTCCAGTTAAGAGGTTTGCCTTTACAGCTCGTAACACGCCGTAATTTATTAATAGTAGTTATAATTTAATATCTGTATCAAATGTAAGATGTAAATTTTAAAATAAACATGATGTTCTTAATTGAATATTAAAATAATGATCAGATGCCTCTAGATACCTACTGCTATGCTAAATTTAAAATAATTCAAAATATTTTTTTTTTTTACTTAACCCTATTTCCTTTAATATATTTCATTCTTAGGTTAGGTTATGTTAGGGTTATCTCTATACACAAGCGGGGGCCTCGGCAGGCGCCCCCTGCGGGTTCCCGCTTAGTAGTTGGCGGCACCTCCATCACTGTCGGGGATACGATGCGATATTTGGGCATCGTCCTCGGCAGCAGGTGGAACTTCGGGGTTCACTTTAATCGGTTGGCCCCAAAGTTAGTTGCGGCGGCGGGGGCTCTGGGTGGCCTCCTGCCGAACCTGGGTAGGCCAGGGGGGAGTTACCGGCGGCTTTACGCCGTGATCCGCTCGATGGCACTATACGGCGCCCCCATATGGGTAGACGCCCTGGACCGGCGGAACGTGGACCTGCTGCGCAGGTCGCAACGGTTCATAGCCGCTAGGGGGCCCGAACCTACCGCACGGTATCCTTCAACGCGGCCTGCCTCCTCTCTTGTTCCCGTTTCCGGAGGGCATGGCGACGTGGCGTAAAGAGTCACGACGTCGTGTTCTCCAGAAATGGAAAGACCGGCTGGAAGCCGACCCGCCATTGAGCGGATCGCGCACGGTGGATGCGATCCAACCCCACTTACTTGAATGGGACGCGAGGGAGGGGAGATTACTTGTTTGTTTACTTGTTTGTTTTATTGTTACGGTGGTTTATCGAAATGTCTTAATCAGAGTTAAAAATTAAATATTACATACTGACATTAGCTAGCCCTGTGTTAGGGGCGCCCGTTAGTATAACCTAGATTATCATAGTCTTGATTGCACTTTACAACTTTACATTAAACATATATGCTTATTTTAATATTTTAATGTGACATTTCGATAGTAATAGATACTGATTAAAAATCGTCCTGCTTATTATCATAATGTAGCTAACGACAAAAAATCGCGATATATTTACGATTTAGTACTCATTCACGCACTAAACACCAAACAAAACGCACGCGCGGTCTATGCAGCGGGTAAGCGCTTGAGGCAATATCAAACGCGGAATATGTTTGTATGTGTGTGACTCGCAACGTCAGGTATGATCAACCAGTATGATCTTGTCGCTAGAAAAGGTAGAACGTTTTCACCATGTCTTTCAATTTAGAAGAGTTTATTTGGGCTGTTTAGGCTAGAACTCAATAATTTTAACCTCTAGCAACACGTTACACTGGCGCAAACGCCTTGCGGCCTATGGAACTCGCCAAGTCTCCGCCCCCGCACCCGCGTGTTCCTACGTGAACAAGTACTTGTGACGTTTCATCAAAATTAGGAAGGTGTTTTGCCAAAACGTCCAATTCTCGTTTCGTCGAAGATCATTTCACGTAGCATCGTCAACATCATCATCATCAGCCCTAAAAACATCCACTGCTGAACATAGGCCTCCTCCCGAGGGAGTTTGTCTGCCATAGTCACCACGCTTGGCAGGCGGGTTGGTGACCGCAGTATTATGTCGTAACACACAAGGAAACGTTTCTGCCCGTTACCTGGTATACGATTATTATAGATTATGTTATAACAATCGGGACCAACGGCTTAACGTGCTTTTCCGAGGCACGGAGGGTAGTCCCTTCACCAAGATTTCTTGTCCGTCGTGGGGATCGAACCCACGACCTGCTAGATTTAAAGCGAGCCAAAGACCCCTACGCTACGGAGATTTCACGGAGCATTCATTATATATTTCATAAATTCAACAAATAGTCATATGGCCGATGAAAGTTACCACAAACACTGATGATTTCATTTACTCATTAGACTAACACTCATTTAAACTTTCTGAGAGGCCTACGAACGAAAAGTTGAATAAAATTTCCCTAAAAATCTCAAGTTATAATTCCTTAATACACATGGGGCGCCCTCTTGCTGAGGTTGCTTCGTTTGTCATTTTGAACCATTTCTTAAGGAGATATGCTCGTATTTATACTCGTTGAAGTAGCAAAAGCCTCCTGGCTAACTACAAATGTCCGTCCGAAAAAAAATAACACAAGCGTTTTGAAGAAAAGTCACTAAAGAATATAAAAAGGGTATTTTTTTTTAGATGTATCAACATAGGAAACACCAATTAAATATGTTCCTCTTTAAATAATAATTATTATTGAAATGTTGTGTGGTTTTATTCATACATTGTAATTATTAAAAATAAGTTTTGAAAAGAATACGATAAAAGGATTGATTTAAAATTATTTACACTATTATTGTTATATTAATTAACCACCGGGGCAAAGTTCTTGCTTTGCACAGATGGTTCAATTATATTTTAGAAAGGTAATCTCTTTCAGCAAGTTTATGTGTAGGTATTAACACATAAACTTGCTGAAAGAGATTACCTATATACACCGATCACCGATTCGTGTGCAAAAACGAGACACACATACGTTTAAGTGAGCCTTTTGTTTAGTTTTGTGGTGCCTTTTGGGTGCCATATCTATGTCTTTTTAGGGTTCCGTAGCCAAATGACAAAAAACGGAACCCTTATAGATTCGTCATGTCTGTCTGTCTGTCTGTCTATCCGTCCGTATGCCACAGCCACTTTTTTCCGAAACTATAAGAACTATAATGTTGAAACTTGGCAAGTAGATGTATGTTGTGAACCGCATTAAGATTTTCACACAAAAATAGAAAAAAAAAACAATAAATTTTGGGGTTCCCCATACACAGAACTGAAATTCAAAAAAAAAATTTTCATCGAACCCATACGTGTCTATGAATAGGAATCTCTATGAATAGGTCTTCAAAAATGATGTTGAGGTTTCTAATGTAATTTTTTTCAAAACTGAATAGTTTGCGCGAGAGACACTTCCAAAGTGGTAAAATGTGTGTCCCCTCCCCTGTAACTTCTAAAATAAGAGAATGATAAATCTAAAAAAAATATATGATGTACATTACCATGCAAACTTCCACCGAAAATTGGTTTGAACGAGATCTTGTAAGTAGTTTTTTTTTAATACGTCATAAATCGTAAACCGCAATTTAGCTTTCATTCAATCAACTCGAATATAAAAATTTAAATAACATTTCATTTCATAAACATACGCTTTTTTATTTATTCTTGATATCAAAAATAGGTACGCACTTGTAACTGAAACGGAACCCTTCGTGCGCGAGTCCGACTCGCACTTGGCCGGTTTTTTTTACTTCACTGCTTACTAACAAGGTTTTAAATTAAAATGTTAAAATACTAACATAGTCAGTTCGAAGAGACTGCAGTGTACATGGCAAAATGAATTCTAGTGTCACAATTAGTGTTGCCAGGTGTCCCAATTTTCAGGGGTCTGGGGACGCGTCCCGATTTGTAACTGATCGGGACGCGAAATGTCCCGATTATTTAAAAGATGAAAAAAGATTAAATACTTTTTTAGTTCAGGTAATTAATATAATACTATACTTGCACTACCTAGTAGTTTAAAGAGCAATAAATTAAACCCAGACTAAAAAAACCCCTTGTTTTTTGTTTACTGTCCCGAGCTGCAACCCTAAATCCCGATTTTTTTGACCTCATGTACCGATTTATAACAAATCGGACCTGGCAACACTAGCTCACAATACACAATAATTAAAATACTTCAAAACTGTCTTAGTAGAGCCTGTTCGTTCAATGTAAGTACGAACAGGCGCCTTAAACAGAGGTTTGAAGAAATTCTGATCTGATTTTTGATATGCTATTAAAAATATATTACGCCGAGTACTAGCAACCATTAAAAATCATTTGACAATCCTTCGTTTATATATTTTTTTCGACGGATGTATGTAGTTCAGGGTTTAGGCAAGAGATTTTCCTACTTCATGAGACATAAAAGTGACTAAAGCATACGGTAAAATCTACAAACCAAGCAACCCGCGAAAGACCTGGAGGAATTGTGACTAAATTTTTTTTTGGGTAGTTTTGTGAAACTATGACATTATTTAAATTTAAGCGCGCCTTTCGGACTTGAGGTCATCGAGGGTATCAGAAGGATACTCTAGTGATTGATGTAATTTCCTATAGGCTAGCTATTGTTAATCAGGACTCATATGGGGGAAGTGCAACGCGAGCATAACACCCTAAATTACAAGCCTGCATTGGCTACAGTAACGGCTTAGGCACCAGCTAATGGCCCTTAGGCTGTAGAAAAACTGATTAAAACTTACTTGTGTTTACTTATTTATCTATCTATCATCATCATCAGCTCGTATAACGTCAATTGCTGAGCAAGGGCCTCCTCCCGAGGACACAGAGACAATATTTAGACACTATTTATGTTGGTATAATATATTTATGGTGTTGCTGTAACCAAAGATTTAATTTAAACCACAAAAACCTTACTTATCTTTAGTAGGTAGGTACTAACTAATAATATAAATCATAATTTTTAATATATAATAAAGTAATATGTAAGAAAGAGTTGACAGAATAATAATGATAAATAATGTTTTATATAAAATTTGTCTGCCTGTAAAACTAGTATCAGAAGGATACTCTCCTGATTTTTACGATATAAGCGGAGAAACAGAGAGATACAATGGCGACTTTGCTTTTAATATTGTAAACAACTACTAAATACATATATTAAAAACATATTAAAAAAAACTGGTTGTTAAAGCACCCAAGCAAGGCATTGACGTTTAAACTTTTTACTTCGAGTAGGATCAGGTTTTTTTTCGAAGTAAAAAGTTTAAACGTCAATGCCTTGCTTGGGTGCTTTAACAACCAGTTTTTTTTAATATGTTTTTAATATATGTATTTAGTAGTTGTTTACGTTCACATGTTTTAAGTTCAGGAGGTTAAAATAAAAGTAAATGATCTTACTCCATAATAAATTATATTTCTGCCTAAAAACTAATAACCCCTTACATGAAATAGTCCTTCCTAATTCTTTCTCTCTCTATCTTATACAGACAATGATCCTACTCTCACATTCTGTTCCGCATACTTAAATTATGTAAGCATTACCATACATGTTTTTATATATTAAGTCTGTATAAATGTATAAAGTATGTGAATTTAATATCTTACTTCTGTCCGCGGTCAGAATTCGCAGATATAAAATAATGAGGGACCCACAAGAGGTCCAGTGGTAGGTACTATTTGAACAACCTTCGTATAATTCCATTCCTCCCTTTGCTAAGTAAACCGATCCTGAGTAAATATTGGAATTGTATCTGTTCGCCAATGTTCCAATATTGGCTCAAAGGTTTGTGAGATGGTGATTACCAGTTACCAGAACTATCGTGGGAGATAAAGGCAAATTCACAAGATTTATAAATAAGAACTGCTTGTTTGTGTATTCACTTGCCATCGTGGTTTCAATCATGTAGCACAACTTCCCAATTGAACCTCTTTACGAGAATTTCTCTTATCTTTTTCTTCGGTATTATTCACTAAGGTATAAACATCGTATCTATGCTCGGCATTACCCTGCGTGATCGACTCATAAATAAAGAGATCCGCACGCGAATGAAAGTCACTAACACTATCTAGCTCAACGGATTATCAGCCTGAAATGACAATGGGGCAGAAAGGTTCTAGGATGGAGACTACAAACTGGCAACCGCAGCATGGGACGACCGCCTGCACGATGGACCTGATGCTCTAGTAAAAGTTGCTGGAAGTCAATGGATGTAATTCCTGGAAATCGAAGAAGCAGGCACGTGTTCAACAGTGGAAGAGAAGAAAAGAAGAAGAAGAAGTATGAACATTTGTATTCAGCAAAGTAAACATTATTAAAGTCGTCACATTTTGACAGTCATCTTCGAAAATATATTCAATTAACAAAATTTCCGGAGTTTAATTTTGCTCAAGAATGTGTCTACACATTTGATGAATATAATATTAGTAATAAATATCAAAATGTGGTCTGCAATTTTTGATATGACAGGAGAAAAAATAAAAAAAGTATATGCCAAATTATAGTTGTCCATTTATGTACTTATATTATTGATTGATGATAAATTTGTTTAAAACCTTTATTCGGTTAAAACCTTTAACGTGTGTTACATAAAATAAATTCTTAGCTACGTATAACATTAATGAACACGGAATTTAAATTGTAAATTGAATACACATCTAACAGTCTTTTGAATTAATAGATGGACAGACATTGAATTCAATAATAATGAACCATAGATAAAGTATATTGAATAACAACAAAATCATTTCAATTAAATTTTAATTGATTGTTTAAATGGGGTGTATACATACATATAATTCTTAAAAAACAGTTGTTGTCGCACATTTGCTATTCTAGGATAACATTCCATACAAATATTCTTAAAACTAACAATTTAGCCATGTATCTATTTAAGGTTTACAATTTAAATATTCGTCTTAGAATAAAACATCTTTCTTTTAGCGATTTGCGCAGTTGAAAACTAAATAAACTAAAGGGTAAATTTAGCACCCCCCCGAGGCAGATTATTAAATATTCGCACTGACATAGCATAACTATTACGACTATACACTTCTGTTCTCCATGGGGGAAGTTGTTAAATAAATGCAATATTGTAAATGCTTGACCGTTTGTCATTAAAGACAGTTTTTTTCTGTAAAACACTTAAAATTCTAACCCGGCGTATTCAAAAACATTTTTCCAAAATTCCATCGCCTTAGCTTCGGGGTTGGCTTGCAGTGTCAACTTATCTCCAATATCTATAAACTTTTGATTCTTACTGTCATATTCAGGCCAGATCGCACCTAATGTATCATTGGGTGTTGGATTCCTGTAAAAAGGTAAATTAATAGGATGTTAGATGGATATTCATCTTTTACTAATATATAAAGCTGAAGAGTTTGTTTGTTTGCTTGAACGCGGTAAAACGGTGAAACTGTTAACGGAAGCTAGTTAGCTTTATGAAGAGGTTGTTTATTCTTTACCCAAAGATTATATACCATAATCATCATATTCCCGAATTTCATTTGCCCGAATGTTTTGTTTACCCTAAAAACATATGACATACTTTTAATTACCCTAAATTTAGAAACCATAATATACGAGTGCCATCATCATCATCATCAGCCATGAGGGTATTTGCCATAGTCACCACGCTTGGCAGGCGGGTTGGCGACCGCAGTAATATATTGCACCACTCAAGGAAACGCTGCTGCCCGTTCCTTCATATACGATTATTAGAGTTGGTGTTATAACAATCGGGACCAACGTCTTAGCGTGCTTTCCGAGACACGGAGGGTAGTCCCTCAACCAACCAGACCCGGATAGAAATCTGAGAACTTACACAAAGATTTCTTGTCCGGTGTGGGGATCGAACCCACGACCTCCGAGTTTGAAAGCGAGCCAAATACCGCTACGCTACGGAGGTTGTACGAGTACCATACGTATTGTTTTTCATATTTTTAATTGCCATAATAATGATTAGACATAATATTTAAACGCCATATTGATTATTAGACATAATACATGAAATATTCTATGCATGATCGAGGGTGGGCTTGGTCGACGGAGCCCCGCTAAGCGGGGCTCCTACTTCTGGGTGGTTTATAAAAAAATAACCACGAAGGGGATGGCGGGGTCGTTTGAGCGAGCGAAGCGAGCGAACAGAACTTCTAACCTAACCTTTCCGAGTCGGGGTGCCTTATCCCGATTGCATGCAGTTTCTCCTAATATAACAACCGTTACACAACCAATGTCGATGGCAAATGATGTTATGGCATATGATAATTATGGCATATGATAATTAGGGCATGTGATAATTAGGATACGTGATAATTAGGGCTTACAATGATTATGACAAATGATGTTATGGTAAGTGATTTCATGGGAAACAAAACTTCTAGCACGTGACTAATATAGCAAATAAGAGTAGGGCAAATGAATATTACGTCATATAATATTATGGCTGTTGACTATTATAGCAAATGACATTAGTGCAAATAAAATTCGGGCAAACGGCGGTATACCGTTAGCTATAAATACGTCTTTGATTTTGCATTGAAAATGATCATAAATCGTGGACATGACTAGGCCTCAGCTAGTTCGGAGATGACTCCGAACTAGCTGAGACCGAACTCTGATGACTCCGAAGTAGCTACATCAATGATGGTGTAGCTAATTAGGTTGAAAATCAAATATAGCAATTTAATTTTTGCTCTTAACAACACATGAAAACAGAAGAAATAACTCCTTAATAGTAACTGTCACTTACGCGATATTGCAGAATTATTGTTTCTGAATGAATGACATTTAAAGTTATTTTTGTTACTTACCCAAACTTGGCAAAATTTGTAAAGACGGTGCAAACCATGTTTACCAGTTCATATTCTTTTGTATTTTTTTTTATCTTGAAATTGTGCTTTTTTGCGTCAAACAAGTACATTAAGTCATCTAAATGTGATGCCTTTTCAATTCCGTATTTCAAACCTCGTTTTCCATATACATTTCTATTAGATGTGCATGAAAATTTATACATATATCTTGTACCTTTACCCACTTTCGGCACATGCGAAATAAATCTAAGAATATCGCGAACTAACGTGTTATGACTACAAAAAGTAATAAATTGTTTAGCTTTGTCCATGCTTGGTGCTTTACCATCAAAATAATAGTCATAAACTTTTTTTGAAACCTCTAACACAGTCTCAAGGCGGCAATTGAGTATTATAGTCGCTGGAACGACAAGATCATTGTGTTTGCTGTATATTTCTATAAAATGTTCCAGATTGTCAGCTATTAGTAAGAGTTCTTCACTTGTGACACCAAAGAGTATATCTACATAATTGATTCTTTTGTTTTTCAATGCGTCCAAAGGATTTTCTGTCAAGAAGTGGTCCGATCCGAAATGTTTTTCAACCACAGGAACGAAATGAAACATTTTAATCAAAAGGTTGTTAAATTCTTCAAATGATAACAGCGCTGGATTTACATTTATTAACTTTTCTACCGGCACACTTTGCAGAAAACTAAGAGCTTTCGTGGGATCATATGTCTCTAAACCTAATTGTTTGCAAAGTTTGAATGCCTTTTGTTGTGGCTTGAATGGTGTTGTGAAGTCATTGATAGGGCTACCACTCATAGGAATAGCTCGGTTGAATAATCCTTTGGACATCGGCGAGATAATATGTAGAAATGTAGCAGCTCCACCAGCACTTTCGCCCATAACAGTGACGTTATTTAGATCACCACCAAAATTTGATATATTTTTATTGACCCATTTTAGGGCTGCTACTTGATCCTTTAAGCCAGCATTTCCTGGGACTTCCTCACTGTCTAGACAAAGGAAACCTAGTACTTCCAATCTGTAATTAATAGTAACAACTATCACTCCGTGATTCACGAGGAAATCTGGTCCATATTCGTCAACATTACCACAACCTGACTTATAGGCTCCTCCGTGAATGAAGAACATGACTGGTAAGGGAGACTTGGGTTTAAGGTCAGGACTGTATACGTTAAGATATAAGCAATCTTCGCTTACTTCGCTTAGCAGATTTCCTGAGAATATATCCATTTGTGGGCACATTGGACCATGATTCTTGGCTTCCCGTATACCTTGCCATGGTACTGGTTGGAGTGGTGCCTGAAAAAGTATTTAGAATGTGAGTTTCCTTTGCAAAATGAAACATGCTTTGCACTTAACAACAAGTGCAAAGCAATGTTAGCAAGCACTTAGCATCATGGTTTAACCGATTTGGCTTTAACTTAGTTTTGATTAGACTAATTGTGTTCGTTGCTTGACCATCTTGACAGTCTACATAACGTCCACTGCTGAATATGGGTCTACCTGAAAGAAAATCATATTCACTACTCTTGACTCTAGACCGCCTCATGTGAGTCGTGTTAAAATCGGCAGTAGAATAACCCACTGAGTTTGTTTCACCGGGTCTTCTCAGTCAGTATTGGATCCGGTGGTAGCATTTTTTTAATTTTTTTAAAGACATCTCCATTAAAGCGCGTCCGTCGTTATATACTCACGGTCCACCTAAATAATGACAATTATTTAACCTAATATAGACAGAACAAGCTATTTGACACATCAACAGCCCATTTACGTCCACTGCTGAACATGGGCCTCCTCTTAACCTCTTAACCTTAGCAAGCCAGGATATTGCCATAATCACCACGCTTGGCAGACGGATTGGTGATCGCAGTAAGATGTAAACCTAGAGATAATAGATGCTGCTGCCCATCCATCAGCCATATTATGTCCCTTAGTCGCCTTTTACGACACCCATGGGAAGACATGGGGTGGCCTATTTTAAGCCGGAAACCACACGGCCAACTTATTTGACACAATATAGTTAAATAATAAACTAAGACGTTAGGACTAAAATATAATTAAAATAATAACTTAAAGACTTGTTTATTTGAAAATTTATAAAATATGATAATCTATGTATATAAAAATGAAACCCGTTTTCCGTTGTCACGACATAACATGAAAACGGCTGAACCGATTTGGCTGAAAATTGGAGGTAGCTAAGAACTGGGAGAAGGACATAGGATACTTTAGGGTAGGGTAGGGGTAGGGTAGGGGTAGGGTAGGGTAGGATAGGGGTAGGGTAGGGGTAGGGTAGGGGTAGGGTAGGTGTAGGGTAGGGGTAGGGTAGGGTAGGGGTAGGGTAGGTGTAGGGTAGAGATAGGGGTAGGGTAGGGGTAGTGTAGGGGTAGGGTAGAGGTAGAGTAAGGGTAGGGTAGGGTAGATGTAGGACACCGCGTAGATTTTGAGGCGGTACGAAGTTTGCCGGGCCAGCTAGTTATAGATAATAATACTGAATACTAAATTATTGTTTTGACTATTTGCAAGTGCCTGTAATAGGTTTACGTAAAAAAAAATGATTTTTATATTTTTTATATTATAGAATAATTAAGAAGAGTGTTTTTGTAGATATACAGACTTAACTAATGTAGTACATGGTAAAATATTAATCGTATATTTTACTAGTTTCTCGCGTGCGCTTTCACCCATGTCACCACCCCCGTTCTCGAGGGAACTTCATAATTAAATATAGCCTATAGCCTCTCTCGATAAACTGGCTATCTAACATTAAAGAACTTTTTAAAACGATCCAGTAGTTTCTGAGATAAGCACGTTCAAGCAAACAAACTAACAAACAATCTCTTCAGCTTTATATTTTAGTATAGATTGTTATTGTACCTTAAATCTTAATTTTCCAAGCGGTGGTTCAGCGTAAGGAATACCCTTGAAGCTGTAGTACTGGATATCTCCTGTAACTGCATCCAACACTTCTCCTTCCAGCCAACCTTGCTCTACTTTTACTTTCACCATATTTTCCTATTTTCTCTTGTCTTTTTTATAGTAGGTATATTTATTTATCTCCTCTATGTTTTTCCAATAATAATTATTTCCACGCAGACTACTGCCGTTTTGCTTGGTAAAGGCCGTCGTTAGTTGATGACTGAATGTGGAAGTACAAGAACAAGTTTTACAACATTATATCTACTCATTTATGAAATGTAGATGTATCTGGCTGTCAAGGTAACGAGTAAAGTTAGAGTCAGTCAAAGAAACGTTTGGGTATAATACTATATTCACGTGATATCATATCGAGATATCTTCATAACCAGAAAATTACCAGAACTGATGGCAGAAAAAAGAGGAACGCCTTATAAGAACATGATTCAAAATACTTTAAACGATATATAGATATATAGACATATATGAATAAAGAATATATAGATTTTTTCTATTTGTTGCTGTTTGAGTATAATGATAATAATAATTTTAATGAATTTAATTACTTTTGAAGCAGGTTTATTTCCAAAGAAAATTAACTTAGTCAGCAACAACACGTCAACTGCTGAAAAAAAGGTACCTATCTAGTGCTTCTTCTATCTCATCTTGTTTGTTATCATTATGAAGTTGTCTCAGAAACTTAAACTAAAAATTAAATGACCTGACTATTAAAATGCATTTTTTTTTCTTCATAATCTCTTTTTTATATTTACTTCACGTATCTAAAGTGACCCCGTAAGTGAATGTCGCATCACCAAAACGTTTTTACTATTCGATACATTAATAAGAGAATTTGTATGAAATATGTAATCAACATGTAATCAAGTATGATGTATGTTTAAGAAAACATATACAGTGTCACCCTGATCGGTGTCGGTAAGGTATGTCTTGAGTCATCCATTCAATGTCAAATTAAGATACTGACATGGTTCAGAGGAAAAGAGACGACTATATACAAAATACATAAATATACTAAAACAGGATATGGTTTATTTTTAGATTTCTATTTCCAGCTAACGTTTAAAGAAGTTGAAGATCGTTTGTTCAATTCAATACTGATGCAGGTATGTAGCTTATAGCTTATCTATACTTATATATTTCTACTAATATTACAAAGAGGAAAAGTTTGTATTTTTGTATGCTCAAAAAGTACTGAAAAGATTTCGATAATTCTTTCACCATGAGAATGCTTTATTATCCCTGACTAACATAGGCTTTTTATTAGAAACTTGCACCCGTGCGAAGCCGGGACGCGCCGCTAGTAGGTTATAATTAACTAAGTCTAACATGGCAATATCCTTCACCTGACGCCCTAGTTTGCCAAGGTCTGTAAAGAGGGGACCCAATTTAAAAGATGCCTTAGCCCAATGACTATTGCTTCGGACTTGCGGTCATGTGGCCGCCGGCATTGCTCTACTGACGTGAACCCACTCGTAACACCAGCATTTTAGCTTAGCATAGCACGAGGTGTTAACAAGAATAATAACGTCACTAGTAGTGTTAAAAAAAATGTAGAGCATTTGACGTAAACGGGCTATTGAAGTTGTAGATTTTTATGCCACGGGGCCATGGGGTTAGGGATGGGAGTGAAGGCATTTATGGGTCGAAGCTAGCACTGAAGAGGCCTTTGATACCTTTTAATATAACTTCTGTTATACAAGTGAGGTAGCTTCGTATATGTGGAGCACTGTCCATTGGCCCATAATAGACAGTCCTCCACAGATACAAAAGGCCTGAAAGGAAGAGACTTGGTTTGGTTCTTATAGGCATATGGGATGTTAAATGGACTACAAAACTTGACTAAGGAGTAAGATCGGACATCTGACTCGAAAACTGAAACATAGTACGACATTAATTTATTATACTACTAGGGGCCCGCCCCGGCTTCGCACGGGTGGACTTTTATACCCTACCCCTGCCCTATCCTACCCCTACCCTAACCCTACCCTACTCCTACCCTACCCCTACCCTACCCCTACCCTACCCCTACTCCTACCCTACCCCTACCCTACACCTACCCTACCCTACCCCTACCCTACCCTACCCTACCCCTACCATACCCCTACCATACCCCTACCCTACCCCTACCCTACCCCTACCCTAACCCCTACCCTACCCCTACCCTACCCCTACCCTACCCTATACCTACCCTACCCTACCCTACCCTACCCCTACCCCTACCCAAAAGTATCCTATGTCCTTCTCCCATTTCTTAGCTACCTCCCTACCAATTTTCAGCCAAATCGGTTCAGCCGTTCTTGAGTTATAAATAGTGTAACTAACACGACATTCTTTTGTTTTTAACATGTATTCTGCTATTCGGGACGGAAACAAATCCAACAAATCAAAAACCATGGCAATCGGTCCAGCCGTTCTCGAGTTATAAGTGTTGTAACAAACACGACTTTCTTTTATATATATAGATTTGGCTGTGGCATTTCTATAAATTATGGTACTTTTTCAGGCGATTCTTGTCACTTTCATGCCTGAGAAAATATAAAGCAAATAATACGATCTTATAGAAAGTTATGACAAATTCTTTGATTAACTGTGGTAATAAATTAGACCTGTGTGATTTAGCAGGCAGTGATCAGTCACATGTTGTTTGAGAATTAAATGAATTAATTTCGGAAATTATAATATCACGGGTGTGGTTATCGTTCAACCATTATAATTAGCGTTAAGCCAGTTCCTTTTTTATCCAGTCCATTACCATAATTTTGGCTTTTTTATTAATCTAAGCGGAACTAGTCAGATTTTAAAATAATTTTGCATTTGATAATTACAGTGCTTACAGTATTTTGATATCTTCATAATATCATTGGTCCCATTAATTTTTTCATGTATAGGCCATTACGGTACAGGGGGGATCGCGTTGAGGAATATTGGCATAATCACCACGCTTGGCGGTTTGGTGATCGCAGCAAGGTAGTCAGTATCCTTGGGCTGGTAGAAACCTTCCGATGCCTTCTTAGACCCTGCTGCCCAACCACCAGCACTATGTCTCTTAGTCGCCTCTTACGAATTTCATAGGAAGACCTGGGATGGATTATTCTGAGCCGAAAACCACGCGGCTGTGTACTTTAAGGATGATAACAATTACAGAGTAGCTGATAATAGCGTTGTGCCGCATTTCTAAATGGCATAATTGAACGTTGAACCATTTGGAACTCTTTGGAACTCGATGGAACTCTTGTTCGATAAATTGAAAATGTAGGTATATATTCTATAATCTATTCCACTACAGTTTATTGAATACGGAATACGTGTTCCACCTTATCCTGCCACCATTAGACCGAGATCAAAAGCAATCACGTTTTCCATATACGTACAAAAGTGAAGCAATTTGTTCTGATGTCATTAATGCGAGGCAAATATTTAATATCCTGTCGCTTTATATAATCCCGTCGGTATTTGTTTGAACGTGTTTTTCATTCATATATGAAATACTCCTTAGAGGTTTCAAAGCAATCGTGTGCCGATTAAATATCAACTATAGTATGTATTGGCTGTAACTATATTTAGAATCACTTCAGCTCTTTAAAGAAAGGAAAAGTAAGTCTGGTCACAGTTTACAATATACATTCTATACTTAGGTTCTAACTAATATTATAAAGAGCAAAGATTTGATTGTTTGTTTGTTTGTATTGTATAGGCTCCGAAACTACTTGACCGATTTGAAAAATTATTTCACTGTTGGGTAGCTACACTATCCCTGGATGACATAGGCTATATGTAATTATGAAGATCCCACGGGAACGGGAGCTAAGCGGGTAAAACCGCGGGCGGGAAGATAGTCAGTATAAAGATATTTTAGTGTATAAAATCTCCGAAATGCTTGATGTGAATAATTTGTAAAACAATTGATTGTCAAAGTCTATGAAATGCGTATTTTTGAAGAATAAATAACAAATAAAATGGAGGTGTCGGTTTGTAATGGAAAATACCAGGTTTTAACTAAATGCATATGAATAACCTAGGTACTAAAAAAATACATAAAAAAAAATCTGTCTGTTTGTTCCGACTAAGGACAGTAACAACGGATGGACCGATTTTAACGGGATTTCACAAATCGATTAGGCGAAATACGGACAAACAAATACACTGGGAAAATAGAAAGCAGTTTTTATTATTTTATGAAATTTGTTATCTACCAGTGAAAGGCCTGTCAAAAGTACTTTTTACTTAAACACTGTTATTTATCTATTACAAACATACGCAGCACACAAATGTTGAACGTCCTAGTAAACTCGCAACGTGGGCAGCGCCTTTGACAACTGAGGAGCAATGTAGTAATTTTATTTGATTGCTCTTAATTAATTGTAGAAGGACTTCCTCCGTAGCGTTGCGGTATTTGGCTCGCTTTAAATCTCGGAGGTCGTGGGTTCGATCCCCACGCTGGACGGGATAAATCCTTGTGTAAATTCTAAGATTTATTTCCGAGTCTGGTTGGTTGAGGGACCCTCCGTGCTTCGGAAAGCACGTTAAGCCGTTGGTCATAATAATCATATATCAAAGAACGGGCAGCAGCGTTTCCATGTGTGTTAATACAGAATATTGCGGTCACCAATCCGCAAGCCAAGCGTGGTGAATATGGAAATACCTACCCTCCCCGGGAGGAGGCCCATGTTCGGCAGTGGACGTGGGCGTTATGAATTAACATATATTTTTACATTAGTATACATATGTTGTTAACATTGTCTAAAAGATGTTGATCGGGGCTCTAATCAACAAATCAAATAATTTGAATAAAACTATCCTTTTTCTAACTCATATCTACCCAAAACATAATTTCCATTTCTAAATTTATGATAACATTAATTGCAGCGGTGCCATCTTAAATCAAAATGATGAATTATTTCCTCAGGTGCGTTCCCTCACAGATCCGAATGTGTCCGCTCATTACCATACTAAGTGAAAAGCGGTGAGATATTTGCTTAAGCTGGAGTTTTCTTACACCGAATGCTCAAGCAGACCTTCTACGATCCCACCGCCAGTCACCGCATTGAATCGAGGTCCAGACCTAGGTTTATAAACCACTATCAACTCGCCCCGGCTTTGCGCGTGTTTAATGCTGATGTTTATACACATAAATCTTCCTCTTGGATCCCTTGCGTAATCTAAAAGATCTAAGCATACCTACGGACGGACAGTTGCGGGAAGCATTTTGTTTTACACTATGTTGATTAAATAAGGCTGGAGCTTAGCTCGCATTCATATCCGGTAAAGTAGCAAATGACTCGTGGCTAGTTACATAAAAATCAGTCCAAAAGAAAATAACCGTCTACGAGTGATATTGTCACTTTACTTTTAACTTTGACCTTCCGACACTCAGCAAAGAACTATGCAAAGCACTATGAAAGCACTATGCAAAGAACTTTCCGATGCAAACTGTAAAGTATAGCGATAGTGGCTCAAAACTCCCGCCAGCGACCACCCGGAGCCGAGGTACAAGTCCCACAGTCAAGGGCGGAATATTGCGCGGGTTGCTTTGTTTGAAGTTTATAAGCCAATTAATAAGGCTGGAGCTCAGCTCGCCTTTATATCCGGTGAAGTAGCAAAAGACTCGTGGCTGACTACATAATTGTCCGTCCAAATAAAAGGTCGTTGAGGTATACTGCCATAATTACCATTCAGGTGGATTGGTGATCGCAGTAAGTTGGTAAGATACTACTACCCATCAAAAAGCTGTATATCCCTTAGACGCCTCATACGACACCCATGGGAAGGCATGGGGTTGTCACATTCTAAGCTGAAAACCACACGGCAAATTAAGTACAACTGCGTTATTTCTCCTCAAACTTGTTTTACTTCTGATGCGAAATTCTATTTTTAGGAAATAAACTTTAATAGGTATATACCTAATTAATTCTACAAATTAAATGTATGTCCCTATGTATAATTTATAATTTTTTGAGGTAACCAATAGAAATTAAAAAGTCGTATTAGGAACTCCGGCTTTATGTTTCAGCGTCAAAGGATGATACATTTGTGAAATTAAAATGTTGTTTAAAAGATATTTGTGGATGCTTCTGGGGTCAATTTGGTAAAACGGTTGTTATTATACCTAGATATAGTTTTAGTTAACAATAAATAACAACCAGATTTATCTTTAGCTACAACCTAGATAGACAACATCATGTGAAGTGATTGCGTAAGTAGAGAAACTATGGTGAATTTATATTTTTATTTTACCATTTGTTTTTTTTAATTAAATTACGGTAAAATCTGCAATATCTACAAGCACCAAGTAAGGCCCCTCCCACTGCGCTATATTCGACTTTATTCATAAGAAACATGTATTCTAGATTAATTTCATGTTTTTTTTCACTATAGTTAAAGGAACATGAGATAGTTTGCGTAAAGTGATTTCGTTAGTGATGAAATATATTATAGATACATCTTATTTAATTTTGAAGACTTGTCAAAATTAGTAAACTTGTGTAAACCATGATTTTATGTAAAGACCACTTTAGCAAGGATAGAGATAACATCAACAATCACAGTTGTGTCGATAAAATCATGTCACCACGCAACTGTAAGGTAATCATGACCGTGAGATAAATATATGGATACGTAGATTTATTTTGTTTTGTATCCTTATATTTTTAATATTTTTTATTCACCGAGAACTCAACCAAACCAAGCCAATATCGACAAAGCATGCATGTACGTCATACTTGCAGGTTGTTGTCACATTTATGCATTTCCCGCTGTTACCAACACTGACTCTTGGAAAAGTACGCGGTAGGGTTTGAGTGGGTAATCTTTCTTGTCATGGTATAAGTAGCATATCATAACAATGGAGCGTGGAGTTCCATATACCTACCACGCCGCTGCGAAGAGGATCTGTAACCCAATCTGAAAAATACTGTTTCGGCAAATCTTGCGTAAAGTAGAGCGGCAGTTGCACCAAACTCCCCTAAAATCTATAGATTATTATTTTTGCTATCGTCTTGAGCCGGGGCCTAAGCTAGAGGGGGGCCTCTTGTGCAGGTTTCTTAGTTATTGTTATTTATAATTTTTTTTAATGGAGTCTTTGATCGCTTGTAAGGTCGGTGAAGTACCACAATTATTATGAGTATGTCTGTCCGAAATAAGTAATGTAAAACCATGGTTGTCCTACTATACCTGTGCGTGTCATCAATAAGTTTGATCCCGATTAATTAGAAGATAAGTCCATTGTTTGAATTATAAATGGTGACACTGTTAGGAAGGTATTGTAAAGCGAAAAGTCGTATTGTTACGTTTGGCGATAGGTATTGGAGATATGACTAAATCACTTACATCACGTTTAAGTTGCCTAACTGCAAAGTCAATGGCAAAATGTTTAATAATTATATTTCAAGCGTTATTACTCTCTATGAGCTAAAGGACTGAGTATCATCTATCTTACAAAATACCACAATAAGATAATGTTATTGTTTAATGTTATATTCCTGTGCGTGAGTAAGGTTGCTAAACTTAAAGGGCCAGCAGTGTATGGGTTGTTTTCCGGACATCTAGGCGAGCAGAGTTCCAGCCTAAATACTTTTTTTTTAAACTTAGCAACCTGCGCGTCAGGGCGTCCCCTTTGGAACTTGTATCTCGGCTGAGGATGAATTCAATGCATTCTTTTCGATTGAGCGATTATGACGTTTAGTTTAATTTTTTAGAGGAGTTTTGTGAACCTGTCGCTTTACGTTACAGTTCGCGGGCTTCTCGGACTTTGGGCTCTACGTAGTAAGGTTGTCGTAAGGTAATGGTTTGCTAGTTTATCTACTGTACTGGCGCTAGTTCTCCTTGTATTTGGACCTCTATACCACTTCCAACCAACATCAGAATTTTCTTGCTACTTTACTTAATTAGATCGGGAGCACTTCAAGATGGGAGAATGAATTAAAACTCACAGCGGGACCCAACTGGAGGAGAGTGGCTCGCGATGAAGTACCTACAATGTAAACAGCTAGAGGAGACCTTTGCCAGGAGAGACGCTAAACTGAGGGATATACTTGAACATAGTAGTTCTTCGCATCTTACCCTTGGCTGCGCTTATGCTTCTCTTCAGACGACCCGACTCGCTGCGCGGAGGCTGTTTCTGAGGTGATATGCCAGGCTATGGAATATTTCATTCTATTTTCTGACGTCTCACTCCAAGACAAAGCCCGTCCATGGTTCAACGCTGAGTGTGATAGTGCTGAAGCACATAAGCACTCTGCTTACCAAGCGTGGGCGGATGCTCGAGCCCGCAAAGCGCCAAATGTCCGGAAACTGAAGAGAGCCTTCAATAGTGCTGCCAAATCTTGCAAACGTGCCCTACGCAAGGCCCGCTTTGACCATATTGGCCGCATTGGAGCCAGACTAGCATATTACCCATCTGGGAGTAAAGCTTTTTGGTCTCTTGCCAAATCGGTCGAAGCCAATTTCTGTCGGTCCTCTTTGCCGCCACTGCAGAAGCCGAACGGTTCATTAGCTCACACCGCCAAAGAGAAAGCAGACGTGTTTGCATCTCTATTTGCGAAGAATTCGCAACTAGATGCTGCTGGTAAAAGTCCACCCAGGCTACCTCATTGCACTTCCACTATGCCTGAGGTGCACATTCGGCAAAAGGTGGTACTTAAAATTCTTAGCACTCTAGATGTGAATAAGGCTAATGGGCCTGGCGGCATTCCTGCCATTGTCTTGCGGGCATGTGCGCCTGAGTTGTCTCCTGTTTTGACTCGCCTCTATCGCTTGTCCCTGACGACTGGTCGAGTTCCAGTAACCTGGAAGATTGCCAATGTTCAACCGGTTCCCAAGAAAGGTAGTCGTGCCAACCTTGCCAACTACCGACCAATCGCAATCACCTCCATACTCTGTAAGGTTATGGAGCGTGTGTTAAACAACCGTCTCCTAGCATACCTGGAAGACAACGACCTCCACAGTGACCGTCAATTCGGATTCCGTCGAGGCCGGTCTACTGGGGATCTTCTTGTTTATGCTACTCACTTCTGGAACGAAGCCATTGAGAGACACGGTGAGGCTCTTGCCGTGTCTCTTGATATCTTTAAGGCTTTTGACAGGGTTTGGCACGCAAGTCTCATTAGTAAGCTTCCGGTTTACGGTGTTGCTCCCGAACTTTGTACTTGGATTCAGGATTTCTTGAGGGGAAGGTCGATTTGAGTTGTCATTGATGGCGCCTCGTCCGATCTTCTTGGTATTAATGCCGGTGTCCCTCAGGGATCTGTTCTCTCCGCGACTCTTTTTTTGCTGCACATAAACGACCTGCTAGTTACTCCCGGTATCTTTGGGTATGCAGACGACAGCACAGTCTCGGTGAGATACTTGTCTGATGCGAAGTCTGGGTCAAAGGTCCAGTCATTCAGGGAGTCCATGATTGAGGGGGTGAACTCGATCTTGGAGGCTGTCTCCTTATGGGGTGATGCCAACCTGGTTGGGTTTAACCCCTCAAAAACACAGGCGTGTCTTTTTTCGGCGAAACGGAGTCCATTCCAACTGACTCCGACTTTCCGGAATGTCTCCGTTCCGATCAGCGACCATCTTGAGCTGTTAGGGCTTGACCTCTCTTCTAATCTAAACTTCGGTCACTACATCGAGTCCATTGCAAACACTGCAGCCAAAAAACTTGGCATTCTCTCCAAGGTGAGGCGGTACTTCACATCGGAGCAGCTCTTAAGTCTTTACAGAGCTCAAGTTCGCTCCTCAATGGAATACTGTTCTCATCTTTGGGATGGGTCTGCTAGATATCAGCTGGATGCTCTGGACTCATTGGAGCGCCGAGCGAAGAGAGTCATAGGCAATAACTCACTGGTGGAGGCAAGTCTTCAGAGCCTCGAACACCGTAGACGAGTAGCCTGCCTATCGGTTTTTTATCGGTTACATTTTGGGGAGTGTGCGGAGGTTCTACATAACCTGATATCCCCTTCACCCTTCCATCACCGGACGACTAGGCGCGGCGAGCGGTTGCACCCTTTTGTTGTAGACATTCCTTCAATACGCACGAAGCGATTTGCTTCTTCTTTCATAATGCGGACGCCTAAGGAGTGGAATTCTCTGCCGGGGTCGGTTTTTCCTGAACGCTATAATCTGCACATCTTTAAGGCTAAAGTGAACAGACACTTTCTAGGCAAGCGTGTATCATCTTAGGCCTTATCTTCGCCTTCCATCAAGCGAGATTATGGTCAAACGTAAGCCAATATTTAATAAAAAATAAAAAAAACATTGTACATAAGAATAAATAGGCTAATAATAATATCACTTGTTCTCTATAATACTTGTTAATCAAATAAGTTTTCGAAAGCATGACTTAAAGCTAGTTTTATAATAGATTATAGTGACAAGTGTGTATTGTGATGTTTTATTCGATTCTGAACAAAAATGTTAATCATAGATTAACCATCGCAATAATCAAATCAAATTTTGCTTACGGTAACTCATTTGCCACTTAACAAGAGCTATCATAACGAATTAGTTAATTTCGATATTGATTATCCCTTCAGAAGCTAGGTAACTACGTCGAGTTTTCTCTCCGCCTTCACCGCAATTTCTGAAGACCAAATAGTCTATAAGTTGAAAGTTGCTCAACAAGCCCTGGAGTGAGCTATGCTTAGGGTTTCTCTGTAAAATAAACTTCGCAGTGAATTTTACGACAGAAAAATAAAGTTATCGTTATAGTCCGCAGAATAAGCAAGTTGAGGTGGTTTGTAATTGCCATGTCCATGACCACGACACATCAGCAAGGCGAAGGACTAGGTGTTATGAGGAAAATTACTATATATATGGGAACTATGTTCTATGACTAAATGTGAAGTCTATGTTCAGCTGTGGATGGTGATAGGCTGAATGTGCGTGTGAACTGAGAAAAGTAATTGTGAAGCACCGTATATATAAAATATATGACTCGAGTACCGTATTCGTAAACCACTAATTACCTACTAGCAATCCTCACACGCATAATATGGTAATAACTAATTATATATCTAGATTGATTGGTGCGCAATTAATAGTTATACGTATTACGTTATCTCATACATTCATCTTGCGTAGATAATACTAACGCTATTAGTTCGTAGTTTGCAGATTGCAGTAATATGGTAAGTAACTTTGAGCTGATAGATACTGCTGCCCATCCGTCAGCTGTATATTTTCCTTAGTTGTCCTTAAAGAAAGACACCCAAGGGAAAAACCCCTTCTAAGCCGGAAACCACACGACAAACAATTTGGAATAAGAGAACAAAGAAACAAAACAAGCCTGGTGAATCTATGTAGTTATAAATTTATGTATTCAATGTTTTAAAGTAAGTTGTCAATAAAACTTATAAAGGATGTGTTGCTCTGTCATTCAGCCACATACAATAGAAAAGCAACCTTTTCACCAAAACAAAGCCAAAAACAAAATAAACTATCTCATATTTTTATTTGATCTTAACACAACCTTTGGTACAATAATTGCCGATGTTCCCAAAACATCACAGGCCAGTCACAATGACAACTTGGGCTCCCCTATTTGTTCTGCTTCGTTTCAGCAACCAATTCGTGTCGTGTTTGTTTTACAAATACATTTTTCTGGTAGAGACTCCATAGAAATGTGAATTGGTTTATATTGAGATTTGCTTTGTGGAGTTATGGAATGGTGAAGACAGACTTGAAATTCGAGTAAACGCTTTACGGCACATTAGAAAGAAATTTGCTAGATCTGTAAATACGTGATGGAGTGCAATGAATGCCTTTTAGCGTTGAAATATGGTAGACGTAGAGATCGGGAGCCAAAATAAAAATCTAGCAGCTACATGCTAATGCGACATGTTCCCTCACTGCCAGTATAAACTCCGCGCAGCAAGTAAGCATTTTCATTCAAGAGGCTAATGCTGCCAACATTCTGGAAATACTAGCCAACAGCATAGATTTAGAATGGTTTATATTTTTTTAAGTTAGTTTTAGTTAAAAGTTAAATTTGTCATTTTTAGTTGTATGTGTTTAGGGCCACCTCTCAAGAGACCTTGGTGAGCCAGAGTCGTTGAGATATATTGTCATAATCACAACCCTTGACAGACAGATTGGTGTTCGCAGTAAGAAGTTGAGTATTCTTGAGCTGATAGATGTTGCTGCCCATCATCCATCAGCTATGTCCTTTTAAACCCCTCTTGTGACACCCATGGGACGACAGGGTACAACAAATATAAATGAGTAGCTGCGCCCTACGGTTTTACCCGCGTTACTCTGCTCTAATGGGTCGGAGCGTGTTTTTTTATCTCCGTGCAAACTTTCAGCCAAATCCATTCAGTAGTTTTTGCGTTAAAGAAGAGAAAACATGCATACATACATTCTTACAAACTTTCGCGCTTGTAATATGAGTGGTATAGTAGGATTAAGATACTGAAATCATGCCTCGTCTCATAAATGTGTTCGAAAACATGAATCAGTAGGTAACTAAATCGAACGTTAAGCGCTAACACCAATTGTGTCCGTGCTGGCAACTTGCAGACTACGCCCAAATTTCAGCTCGAAAGCGCCTGTCTATTGCAATGTTAGTGTACACGTTAGTCAGATAATAGACGTGAATTTTAGTTGCTATACCGGTGAATATCCGGATAAGGGATGATTCATAATGTACTTTCCACGTCATCATCACCTGCCCGTTCACGCCCACAGCTGAACATGGGCCTCCTCTTATCTAACTAGAGGGCCTAGACAAAATGCCACTACTGTGGAACGTAAAAAAATCGCATCACATAAAATCGCTAACGCAAATGACGCGATTAAGCGTTTCTATTTAAAAAATGACGGGCATTAATTGATTGATTCTTCTTTGAAACAAGCGATTCGATAGCTTGGATTAAGATTTCGAAAACTTTGTAAATAGCATAGTGATCTTTAATTAGCTGTTCAAGTATTTGTAATTAATTTTATTAAAAATATAGTGACAGTAAAGTAGACGAAAAACTATATTTTTAGACAAGTTTACCATTTTAATAAATATCATTAAAATAAAGTTTACAATTCAAATCGCTGTGCTATCTGCAAGGTTTATGTATCCGAAATCAGAAAGATCGAATCGCTCGTTTCAAAGAAGAATCAACAAATGAATGCACTGTCATTTTTTCCCGCGCCCACTTAATCACGTGACAAAAATGTCAAGTGTCATACATTTGCGTTAGCGATATTATGCTAGCGATCGCTCCGCCATACCATCCTGCCGACCATTATTTCGAAGATGGTCCAAAGCGAGAGGTCGTGGGAGGCGGTTGCCTCCTTCTGTAGACTGTAATTATAGGCCTATTTCTATACTACCAACTTTGAGCAAAATCTTTGAAAAAATTATGCTCGGCCAAATGTTAGCTCATTTTAATACGAATGGGATATTGCACGACAAGCAGTTCGGATTCACAAAGGGTCGTTCAACTCAAGATGCGGGATGCGTTTTGATTATTGGAGTCCATATTGGAGGCTTGGGAGGGATCGCAGGATGCCCTAGGAGTCTTCTGTGACCTCTCCAAGGCATTCGATTGTGTAGATCATGAAACGCTTTTGCTAAAGTTAAAATATTATGGTATTTGTGATAAATCACTTGATCTTGTAGTATCCTATTTATCAGATAGGAAACAGATAGTATCTATAGACGGCGTGAATTCTGAGGGACATTTTGTTAAAATGGGGGTGCCCCAGAGATCAATCTTAGGTCCTTTCCTGTTTCTTGTTTATATAAATGATCTCCCATACCTAATTAATGAACTATCAGACATTGTTCTGTTTGCCGATGACACTTCATTGATTTTTAAAGTTAAAAGAAAAGTTACCGATTTAACTGACCATAATAGAACACTCGGTTTAATTGCAAACTGGTTTTCCGCAAATAATCTTTTACTAAATGCGGGAAAAACCAAATGTGTTAAATTTGTACTACCTAATGTCATCAATTCTACGCCTAAAGTTTCATTAAATGGAGAAACATTAGAATTAGTCACGTCCACCGTATTTTTAGGAATTACCTTAGATTTTAAACTACAATGGGGCCCTCATATTGAAAAACTCGCTGGTAGATTAAGTTCAGCTTCGTATGCTGTGTGGAAAATTAGACAGTTGTCCGATGAAGCCACGGCTAAGCTAGTGTATTTCGCGTACTTTCATAGCATTATGTCTTATGAAATTCTGCTGTGGGGGTCAGCCGCCGATGTAAATACTATATTCGTATTACAAAAACGAGCGGTCAGGGCATATATGGATTAGGTAGTCGCGACTCCCTACGTAACCTTTTTAAAAATATAAATATACTTACCGTGCCCTCTGAATATATTTACCAAAATATAATTTTTATTAGAAAAAATATTGATAAATATAGTAAAAAAAGTGACATTCATAATATTAACACAAGAAATAAGCACAAACTTGCTGTTCCAGGATTTAGAGTTAGCAAAACTAATAAGACATTTATGGGAAATGGTATTAGGTTCTATAATAAACTCCCTAGTTATGTCACAGACTTGCCTGATACTTGATTTAAAACACATGTTAAAACTGTTCTCATATCGAAAGGTTACTATAGTATTCAGGATTATATTGAAGATAAAGACGTTTGGCTATCGGTACCATCTTGCACCTACCTCCCTGAGGACCATACAGCCAAGTACAGTAGTTGTAATTAGAACTGTATCTTATTCTGTGAACTGTCTGTAATTGATTTCATGGTGTACTTTAATTATAAATACCGCTAGTTCTGTCTCAATATCATTCAATCTTATTGAGTAAAACTTAAATAAATTATAACAAGACAACCGTTTGGGCAATAAATGTGTATGCCTACTAAAAATAAATGATAATAATTGGACCAAAACCCCGCGTATTTGTCCATTTGAGTATGTTTCGCCGGACCGTTTCATGTGGGCCGTGTTGAAACCGGTAGTAAAGTAACCCACTGAGTTTGTTTCGCCGGATCTTCTCAGTTGGGGCGAATTGGATCCGGTGGTAGCATTAAAGCGCGTCCGTCGTTATATGCTCATGGTCCACCCAAATAATGACAATTGTTTTGACATAATATAGACAATAGAACAAGCATTTTGTGTCGCTAAGAACAATATAAATAAATAAATTATAATAATAACATATAAATATATGATAATATAAAAATTATTAATTTTATAGATATAAATAAATAACAAATATAATTAATTAAATTTTTCTAATTAATGTTTGACTATTTACAAGTGCCTGTAATTGGTTTACGTAAATAAAACTGATTTTTATTTTATTTTATTTTATTTTATTAGACAAGTAATGTCACACAAGGAGGCCGCGGAGCGGGAGAGGGAAATAGATCCCTCCGCCCGCCCGCTCCGCAGACGGCGTGTTGGCCGTCGGCGGCGGGCCGAAACCCGCCGCCTACCGCCCTAGGCTCGGCCTCGGGGAGTGGGGCACATTAGCCCCGCTCCCTTCGAGGCTGACCCATGAGGCGTAGGGACGCCTCTACACTCCGGGCGTCCCTATAATTGGGCAAATGGGCAAATGTTAGTGTGGCCCATGAGAACCCGCGGTACTATATTGGCCGCGGGTGCCGTCGGGGAGCCGGATTGCTCATGCGTACTCGGCCCCCGCCAACGGCGGATCGAAGGAGTGTCCGGGGGGTTTTAGTGGTTTCGGTTCTCTCCTCGTGGTATGAGTTTAGCATACCACGCTTTGGAGAGGGCGAGTCCCACATATCTTACCGCCAGCGCGCAAATACGCTGCAGCGGCGGTGGGAATGCGTAAATGCAATTCCACCCGGACAACAAAAAAAAAAGCCCTCAGTGTCCTTGAGGGATATTGCCATAATCACCACGCTGGGCGGATTGGTGATCGTATTAAGATAGTTAGCCATGTTGTAACCTTGAGGTTATAGATGCTGCTGCCCATCCCATCAGCTGTATATCTCTTAGTCGCCTCTTATGACATCCATGGGAAGACATGAGGTGGTCCTTTTTGAGCCACACGGCACTTCACACGTATTTCATGATCCTCTCCCCCGATCTTTGTTAGAGCTGGTCACATTTGCAAGACTTTCCCTTCTTATTATGACGATATGTGTACGTCATTTAATGTATAAAATTATTAAATTAAAAGGGCTGTTCCAAAATTAAACTCGTAATGCCTCGTAGGCGGTCGATGCGTAACACTAGTAGACTGGGTATGAACTTGCCAACAATACAATTTAAACCGTATATTTGAACAAATGGAGTTGGAAATATTTTGAAGTTTTTTCTAATAATCAAAATTTGGAGATTTAATACCTAGAAATATGAGATTGTCAAATGTCGCCACTTGTTATGTCACACGTCGTCGACCTCCTCCCTTCCCCTTTACGTGTGACGTATTTTATGGGTGACCACTAAGCGATTGGAAGGTCTGCTATTAGGTATTAATTACTGTTACAATGTAACACTTAACTATAATTAATATAGCTTAGCGCTCCGTCATTGCTGGTCATAATTTACTGTTCAAACACTCAGAATGATTATCAGCGTCAACATCATCAGCCCGTTTAACTTCCACTTTCCATGGAATTTCTCCTGAGGAAGGGTTTTTGCCATAATCAACACACTTGGCAGGCGGGTTGGTGACCACAGTATTACGTAATGACCCACACAGGGAAATCTGCTACCCATTCCCTGGTATACAATGAGGTATATAGATATAGATGATGTTATAACAATCGGGATTAACAGGCTCTCTAACGCACGGGGGGTAGTCGCTCAACCAAGCAGATCCGGAAATAAATCTTAGATTTTGCACAAAGATTTCTTGTCCGGCGCGGGAATTGAAACCACGAGGCTTATACGCCTCTTTTTTTTATAAATTAGTTTATTACTCCACCTCACTATTTAATTTTCGGGTCCAAGTAGATAATGACTGCGTCGCAACCTTCGCATTCGTTATTTATTTTAATTTGTTTTAGAAAGCGGCCGTAGTCCAATGGCTAGAGCGACTTGTGACGTCGTCACGTCGTCCCCTATCAATTTTAGCATCATGTTATACCCAATAGCCTTTCCAATAACTGGACTATTTCACAATGAATTTTTTTTTAATCGGATCATTAGTTCCTAAGATTAGCTTGTTCAAACAAACAAACCAACAGCATCATCTTCAGCTTTATATGTATATTAGCATAGATTCCTGAATGTTTCGACTCCGAATAACATAGCATAGGTCGCAGTCCAGAAGTAAGTTATTTTATCGTTGTAACTTATCTCGACGTCAGTATCTTTTCAAGGATTTACTCCTGTGGGATCACGAAACATTTCTTATGTCGATTTCTTTGAACAAAACAAATAGCTACAACATAAGAAATGTTTTCTGATCTCAGGTGTACAGAAAATTGGGTGATACCTTCTTTGTTAGGCATGAAAATATTGTGACAAACACAGTTAACTCTACAATTTTTTTATGCTTAGATTTGATAACACTATCGTAATATTATGTATTAATTTATATAATCTATACTAATATATTGCAGTGCAGAGTTTGTTTGTTCGTTAGAACGTGAAAATCCCAGGAACTATTTGTCCGATTAAAATAAATATTTCAGTGTTAATTAGCCCACTTCTCGAGGAAGATAGGCTATATTTTATTATGAAGTGCTGACGGGGATGGGAATTGCGCGGGTTTAACCGCACGCGGTAGCTATTTAATAAATTAATATGACCCCTTTATATTTTTTATTTGTAACATAATAAAGTTTTGACCAAAGTATATACTTGGAACTCTGTCGTACCTTCTCCATCAAATAACTCGATCCACATTTCTCACTGTTTAAGTTAATGAAGCGACACTTACGTTTTTTTAAAAACTTATCTATATATATAACATTCTGCTTTTTTGCTGATGCTATTCATTTATGGAACAATTTTTTTGTGGTTGTTCACCCTAAGCAGAACGATTAATTACGCATAGCAATATTTCAAAAATTAAGGAAAAAACATAAGATAAAAAAAAAACTGTTTTTGACTTCTACGAATGCATAAATCATTACGAATATCTCTCCCGAACATCTAATATAAAAAGGACGATTCTAAAATTAGAGTAAAATAAGTTTTTATGTACTAAATTCCCGCGCGCGGTGTCAACCGCGTCGCTCCCGTCGTCGCCGTGGAAATAATAATAATAATAATAAAGACTAACACAATATATTAATAACAATAGATCTAGCAAAGTGGTCAAGAGAGTTGAAGAGCTATTTAGAAGTAGGCTCATACATACTAGACATGAAGAAAATAATAAAAAACCAGAAGAATTTTTAGACACACTGAAACAGAAACTTGCATTAAAAGTACATAGACTTAGGCGATATATGAAAGCACAAAAACGTAAAAATGACAACATTCTTTTCAACACAAACGAAGGCTTTTATCGAAACTTTCATTCCCACACACCACACGACACAAACACAGACATACCTACACAAACACAACTTGAAAACTTCTGGTCTAGCATATGGGAAAAAGAGGCACTTCACAATGATAATGCAGATTGGATAGAAACAGAATTTAGTAAATGGAGTACTATAGAAAAAATTATGTTTGATAGTATTACTGAGGAAGATATCTTAATTATAACAACTAATTTACACAATTGGAAGTCTCCAGGTATAGACAAAATACATAATTACTGGTTTAAAAAATTAACATCATTACATAAGCATATAGCAAGAAATTTAACAGATATCATATTAGGCAAACAAAGTATACCCGAATTCATTGCTACCGGAATAACATATATGCTACCCAAAACCACACACTCAACACAACCTTCACAATACAGACCAATCACATGCCGCCCTACAATTTACAAAATACTAACATCAGCAATAGCTAGGAAAATAAACTCACATATAGAACATAATAATATTATAGCAGAAGAACAAAAAGGCTGCAGACGGGGCCACATGGGATGCAAGGAAAAACAGTTGAAAGGATTGGATCACACCTTAACCAAACAAACACTTAGCCCAGAATTTAAAAACAGATTAAATAGAATTTGTAAAACTCAACTCATTAGTAAGAATCTTATTAAAGCTATAAATACATACGCCATTCCTATATTAACTTATTCATTTGGAGTTATAAAATGGACTAAAACAGACAACGAAAACATAGAACGAACCACACGTACAACACTAACAAAACACAATCATTTGCATCCTAAATCGGCAGAACGGAGGAAGGGGCATGATAGATATTCATCACCTTTGGCAAAAACAAATTCATTCATTACAGAAATTTTTCTACACCAAATCACATACAAGCAGCATTCATAAACTAATAACTCAACATGATCTTAACTACACACCACTTAACTTAATCGAGCATATCAACACCGAACACCAAAATACTAACACAGCTGATCCACATTTACAGAAGATAGAAAACTGGAAGAAAAAAGTATTACATGGACGGCATCCACATGACTTGGAACAAAGGCACATAGACAAAGCAGCATTAAATAGGTGGTTAAAAATAGGCAGCCTATTTCCGGAAACGGAAGGTTTCATGATTTCTATACAAGACCAAATAGTAAACACTAAAAACTACCGTAAATTTATTATTAAAGATCCTACAATGACAGATGACAAATGCCGAAGATGTCACACTCAACCTGAAACCATACAACACATAACCGGAGCATGCACAACACTCACCCAGACAGACTACACTCACAGACACAATCAAATCGCAAACATCATTCACCAAAGTCTCGCACACAAACATAAACTCATACAAACCCCTTATACACCCTACTACAACTATACACCACAAACAGTCCTAGAAAATACAACACACAAATTATATTATGATCGCGCCATCCTCACAGACCGTACCATCCAGTACAATAGACCTGACATAGTACTTATAAATAAAATAAATAAAACCACTTACCTCATTGATATCGCAGTCCCTAATACTCACAATATACAAAAGACTATAACTGAAAAAATTAGTAAATACACAGACCTGAAGGATGAAGTGATAAGAATCTGGAAACAAGAAACTGTCTATATTGTACCCATAGTCCTATCCACAACAGGAGTAATTCCCAAACATTTACACCACAGCATTAAATTATTAGACCTGAGACCTTTTCTGTACACAACTCTGCAAAAAGCCGCTATCCTAAACACATGCAGAATCGTAAGAAAGTTTATGCAAACTGACGAACAAACACCACACACATAAAATTACACACAACATGCCGCATTTACTTGGTCCTCGACCCGTAAATGTGGTTTAATCCAGCCTAGAGCTGAGTCAAACAAAACCACAGAAAATAATAATAATCCTTTTATTTCAGGCATCGGAGGCCCATAGAATAAAATACATACAATAATCTTAAACAGTAATAAACTAATACATATTTTAAAAACAAAAACTTAATACTAATGTACACGAAGTGTCGGCGTCGTGTTTCGCTGACTGGTGTCACGTAGCTGGCCACGAAACCGGCGGAACATAACTCTTCTTTGAGGACCTTCTCGATATACTGCGTCGGAACACGCACCAACGACTTGAAGTTCGTTTTGTGACGCGGCTCCAACATCTCGACCCTCAAAGTCCAGTTGGTCTTCACCTGCATGTACTCCACGACCTCTTCAACTTTCGTGGAATGATGCAGTCTTGACACGTACACCAGCGTTGTCGGTACGGCTGGACGCAACAGCATGTTGGGTCCTGCCAGCGCAGTACCACACTGGTTCCGACAAGGAGGCTTCTTCTTCGCCCTCTTCTCCACCTTGATGAAACCATCGCTGTCGCCCGTGTCCTTCACTGGAGCCTGCCTTTTCAGAACCTGTTTTGGTTTTGGCAGGCTCCGTTTACCCCCTTTCACTTTGTCCGCTATTTTAACCTGTGAGTTTAGTGGCTCAACAGGCTTTTTAGCGGCGGCTAGTATTGCAGCATAGGCTCGTTTCGGGGTTGCTGAACCTACACATGTCGTCGCCTCCACCGGTGTCGAGGCAGGGACGGCCGCGGCACACGTTGCAACGCATGCATTCTCGGCAGCTGGTGACGCATTCGAGCCCGCCAACTCGAAACTGCAGATAGAGGCATTTTGTGCCCCGCGACGCGTGTTCACTTTTGCGGCGTCGATAGGTGACCTACTTGCAGAAATTGCATTGCGCAATAACACTACTTCTGCCCGTAGTTCACTGATGGTGTTGTTGGACACCTCCAGCTGATGCTGCATCTCGACCTGGCTTTGCTTCAGGAGTGTGATATCCTTCAGCAGCCTGGTGACATCTACGTGGTCGAACGTGACGGGAGGCAGCTTGTGCAGATCCTTCGCCACAAATTCAGGCACGTCGTCCGGATCGGTCTCCTTCATCAGCGTAACGATGTCCTGGATACTCTTCTCGGTGCCATCCCTTCGCCGAGACGGCATCTGGCTGAGTTTGCCGAGCGTCGTGAACAGCAGCAACTTGGCACTGCTAATCTCATCCTCCTTAAAAGATGACTTGCAGATCTGCAAGATGCTGACCTCGTCCATGTAGTCGATGGTATGTTTGATAAATGCCAGAACTTCATTGGCTATGAGAGTTTGAGTACTCATAGCGGAATCCGGGCAGCGGCTAAAGCCGCGCAATTCGCGAATATTTACACGGAGCAACGCAAACGCGACCGTATTCGACCGCGCATCGCAACCGACTCCAGAAATGGAAATGGAAATGGCAGCTACGCGAGTTTGAGTGGCGCGGTATGGGATATGGGGTTTTCTTCTTTAAATTATTGTAATACAATTTACTACCTACTCAGACAAAATCACTCAGCACTTTTTATCTAAGTCAGTTTGACTAGAATTAAATGACGAGGTATATAATAACAAGTCAAAACAACGTTCACTGAAGTTAGAAATCCAAATCGTTTAATTATAGACGGTGGAAGTGACGCTCGTTACAACAAGCGCCAGCGGAACGTGATATCGGATATTCTCATTACTATGCTAAAACGACAGTCAAAGTTGATGTGGTACAAGGCAAAGGAAAGAACGATGTTTTTAATTGTTTTACTAGTCAATTAAAAGTAAAAAAAAAACTAGCTTTTATTTAAATGTACTGAAAGATAAGAACGAAGGAATATTTCCTATCTCTGTAATGTAATGAAATAAACGAAATAAACGACATAAACGATTTTTATTCAGCACTTAGGTATTTACATACACTTGTACTTGTCAAGAAAATTTACAATGCATATAAAATTAATTATAAATAGGTAACATTTACTATTAAATTATGTTTAATTTACTTCAGGTGTGCTAGAAGTCTGTCAGTCTTGTGTTAGTAAACAAGCTCTTAATATTAACGTTAATATCTATTTACTATATTTATTTTATTCAAACATTTTATGAATAAAAAAAAAAAAGATATATAAAATATTATAACACATTTTAGAGTGCAATGACCGGTCAAGCAAGAAGTAAAGAGAAATATAGAGGACGTGATCACTGGCACGGACTACAGGCACTATATCACACGACAGGGGCAAGGGTCAACGCGGTCCTCGGTCTGTCTGGCGAGGATCCTAGCCTAGCTAACCTGCAGGTTTCTCTAGCTACCTAAGTGGACGGCCCGGAGAAGAAACTCAGAAAGAAACTCCGGTTTATTCTTTTCCGTCTTCTTTTGTTCTGTATCTTTTTTTTTTAATGTATAATTATTTTTAATACAGTTTGCACAGTATGTGGGCTGGGGCACGCCCCTTACAGTTATTTCATAGAATAATAAACAAAAATAATGTATTAATATATAAGTAGTCTATTATAAATATGTTGGTAATTTATTTAAGTATAGTATGTAAGTATTAGGGAGTATGTTTATCTTATTTATTTATTTTTTATATACCGATCAGTTATAAATAAATTGTTTGTTGGTTGTACACGGTAATGCCCTATGTTCACAATTTTTTTCTCATACTCGGGGTTTGCTGGAAGAAAATTCATAAATTAATTAAGCTCGCCTTTGTGCTAGTGTATTTCTGTATAATATATGTATCTTTTTGTGTTTTTTGTGTGCAATAAATAAATAAAGGCTAAAATTAGATTTCAAATGACGTCACATAATATAACCCAGACTTTATGTGTTTTACTGAGACATGGTTGAAGGCACACAAGATGGGGTTCGGTGTGAATGGTTTTAGGGTTGCCCGTTCAGTAGGGTATCAGCAGAGGGTGGGGGGCACGGATACTAGTTAGAGACAATATTATTTTTAAAGAACGTAAAGATATATCTCAACTATCCGTTGAAAGAGTGTGTGAAGCTGCATGCATAGAAACTAAAATGTATGTAATACTTTGTGTGTATAGACCCCCATCATCTGAGTTATTGTTATTCTTGTCCACAATGGAAGACATTCTTAAGAAGTTTAAAAGTAATAAAAAAATTGTTATCTGTGGGGATTTTAATATTAATATATTGGGTCAATCAAATGAAAAATGTAGTTTTATATCTTTGTTTACTTCTTTTAATTTATATTGTTTATTTGATGAACCAACTAGGATTACTCCATCAACAGCCACTTGCATAGATAACATAATTACTAATTTTGAAGTAGAGGAAAAGTCCTTAATTACTGGGGTCCGCTCTGATCATAAATGCCAATTGGTAAAATTTTGTGATTCTATTGTAAAAGAAAATATTAAAATTAAGATAAGACCTTTGACCCAAAATAATTTAGAAAAGTTTAGTAAAAATGTGAATGCTGCACTATATTCATTAAACTATAGTTATGAAAATCCAAATGATATGTACAGCATGTTGCTTCATAAACTTTGTAAAGAATTCAATAAAGAATGCAAAGTAAAATATAGAAATGTAGATTTTAAAATTAAATTTAGTATGTGGGCAACTAATAGTATTCGCAAATGTAGGGACAAGTTATATGAGTTATATGACATGAGGTCCTTTACACCTGATCCCAATTTTAGAAATTATGTCAGTAAATACTCAAAAATATTTAGAAACGTGTGTGCTCAAGCTAGAGCTGCCTACATTAGCGAAAAAAATTCTACTTCTGATAATAAAATAAAAGCAACCTGGCAAATGATAAATAAGGAAACTGGTAAAAATAGGACTAACGATGGATCAGTAACATTAAATATAAATAATAAATTAGTTTCGGATAAACTCACTGTCGCTGACTTTTTCAATAAATACTTTACAGATATACCCCTAGAAACGACTAAATGTCTCTCCTCATCAACGAAAATGGCTGAAAAACTGTTGAGGAAAAATGTTACTTTAGATGTATCTCAGTTTTGCTTTAAATTTATAGATCCGGTAGATATTATAAAAGTCTTTAAAACTATCAAACAAAAAAGCACTGAAGATATATGGGGACTGTCAACCAAAGCAATAAACTCAATAATTGACAGTATTGCCCCAATCCTAGCAGATATTTTTAATACTTGTTTAAGAGATGGAATATTTCCAGACCTAATGAAAATTAGCAAGGTTGTTTCCATTTTTAAAGCAGGCTGTTCAAATAATACTTCAAAGTATAGGCCAATTTCCATACTACCAGCGCTAAGTAAAATATTTGAAAAAATAATGTTGAATCAAATGCTGGCATACTTTAACTTAAATAATTTTTTGAACAACAAACAATTTGGGTTCACGAAAGGCCAACCTACTCAAGATGCCGGTTCCAGTCTAATAGAATCTGTATTTAAAGCTTGGGAGAAATCGCAGGATGCATTAGGTATTTTCTGCGACCTTTCTAAGGCTTTTGATTGCGTTGATCATAACACGCTTATTATGAAACTAAAATACTACGGATTCACTGACTCAGCACTTGATCTTGTAACATTGTATTTAACAGATAGAGAACAGAAAGTATCTATTGATAATGTAACTTCTGAAAGTTCTACCGTCAAAATAGGAGTTCCACAGGGGTCTGTCCTAGGTCCATATTTATTCCTAATCTATGTTAATGATCTTCCAAATGTGGTCAAGAATGAGTGCGATATCGTTTTATTTGCAGATGACACGTCTCTTATATTTAATGTAAACAGAAAAGATAAAAGTGTTACTGAGTTAAATCGCACACTTACCTTAATATCGGAATGGTTCTCCGCCAATAATCTTCTTCTTAATGCAAGTAAAACTAAATGTATTAGATTTTTATTACCAAATGTGTCAAATAGCATTCCTAATGTTGAACTAAATGGGGAGCTATTAAACTTAACTCCATCAACAATATTTTTAGGAATTACTCTGGACTCCAAGTTGCAATGGGGACCACACATTGAAAGATTAGCTGACAAACTTAGCTCTGCATCTTATGCAGTCTGGAAAATCCGACAAATGACTGATGTAGAAACAGCTAGGTTAGTGTACTTTGCTTACTTTCATAGTGTAATGTCATATGGGATCCTATTATGGGGATCGGCCGCCGATATTCAAACTATTTTTATATTACAAAAAAGAGCAATCCGAGGTATTTATAAAAAAGGAAGCCGCGATTCTCTTCGTAGTCTATTTAAAGAAATAAATATACCTACTGTGCCTTCTGAATATATATACCAAAATATAGTTTACGCCCGTAAAAATATGAATAAATTCAGCAAGAGGAAGGACGTACATAATTTTAATACTAGAAACAAAGATAAGCTCATTACACCTTTTTACAGAGTATCTAAGACAAGTAAATCGTTTCTTGGAAATTGTATAAGATTCTATAATAAACTTCCTCTAAATGTAACAGCTTTACCGGATCATAAATTCAAAAAATATGTTAAAAAGGTCCTTATGACTCGCGGTTATTACAATATCAAAGAATACATGGAGGATGGAGATGTTTGGCGGATGAGTCCATCGGTTACATTGCGGCAGACTGGCACCTTTTAGCTATCGCACCGAATTTGCAACTAAGTTAAAAGTCTATTCTATGTAATTTATAAATTAGTAATTGTTAATCTATATGTAAGACAACTGATCAGACTGTAGGTATGTTCCAATTGTAAAAAAAAAAGAAATGTAAATCTGGAGGAGCGCTCCCTATACTCGATACTTACTTAAAGGTTTCATGGTTTCCGTCACAATATCCTTCTGCGAGTACCTACATATCGATGTATGGGGATCATTAACCTAGATACTAAAAATGTTTTTAAAAGATGTACAAATGATTAATCAAAGACTTTAAAAGATGACAAAAGAATGATCTCGGAGTTTCTTATAGTCTTTCTTCTCCGGGTGTCACAACGTAGGTAGATAGAGAAAGACTCGTAGGAAGCTAGGATAGGGTCCGGTCGTCCTTGCAAGGCGAGGCTCGCGACGCGTTCTATGCTTCTGACCGAATCCCAGCCCACGCTGGTTGATTCTGATTATATTTATAGTACGCGACTATCACATGCCACATTGGTAGATTTAAATTATATTTAATAACATGACTGTTGAAATGTATACTAATTAATTAGTCAAGATTTTTTTTTTCTTTTTATATTTGTATCATTGTATTTGACTTATAATAAGTACGATCGTTTTCATTTCGTTTTCATTTCGTTTTCATTTCGTTTTCATTTCATTTTCATTTCATTTCATTTTCATACCTAGCTGAACATGTATTGTCATCCAAACAACATTTCAGCTCAACTGGTTGAAGATTAATAAAAAATAAATAAAAAATGAGTTGCAAGATTCCACTCGAACAAATTATATACATAAATAAATTGCAAGTTAAATAAAAGCTTATAAAAAGTCACAGTAAAAGCAACTTATAAGGTGTTTAATCGGATGTTCATCGAACTCAGAATACAGTATTCACAAACAACTGCCGTAACCTTATGCCACTCGTGCAGTCGGTAGCTTTCAAGAAACGCTAAAGCTTACACCTTAAAACTACCAATATTCTCGGCGACGGCTCCTTCGGCAATTAGACGGCGTTTTTAATGGACGAGAGGATAAGAAGTATTTTAAACGACCACGCTTTGTTCCACTAACGATAGTACAACTTTATGGAAACACCTTGAAAGGATATATACCTACCTGGTTAATAAACTTTTCTTGAGATCGAACCAGTTTGTAGTTAATTTGTCGATTGAAAATGTTTTTAGTCATATCGTGGGATAAAAAAACTCCCCTCCCGTTTCCAAAGGAATTTGATAATTAAATATAGCCTGTATATTTCTTTGATACATGGGCTCACTCAAAGAATTTTTAACTCGGAACATTAGTTCCTGAGATTAGCGCGTTCAATTAAACAAACAAACTCCTCAGCTCTATATATTGTTATAGATAGATGAAGGGATTACATAAAATATATAATTCAATATTGTCCATAGTGTATCCACTTAGCTCAATATAATACTAAATGTCCCGTGTGGTTTCACACGCGTAAAACCGTTCTCGTTAAAACCTTGATTTAAAATATAGCCTTTGACGCTCACAAATAATGTGGTTTTCTATTGGTTAAAGCATTGGCAAATAAAATCTTTGAATTTACTGAGCAGATCAGTGTCCTGGGGGGTTTTAAGTGGTGTAGGGTCCTCTCCTCGTGGTATGAGTAACCATACTTACGCTATGGAGAGGGCGAGTCCCACATATCCCGCCGCCAGCGTGCGGATACGCTGCAGCGGCGGCGGTGGGAATGCGTAAATGCATTTGCCCGCGGTCAAAAAAAAAAGATCAGTAGATCCGTAGATTACCCCCTACAACCTCACAAACCAAACACAAACTACTCCTTTATCCTATAATTCACTGTAATATTCCTTATAAGTGTAAACAGCCACACAACAAGTACTTAAAGCCAATATATGTTACGTACCTAACGGTACAAATCTCACTTTAGGTCTCGGAGGTCTTGAAAAAAAAGAAATATAGGATAGATATTACAAACTTTTCGAAGACTCCATTCCGGCCAATTAACTAGTAAAGAGCCACTCATTCCCGTATACTGATGTAATTTAGCAGAATCGTAATATTTACGTAAATAAATATGGAGATCAAAGAAGTTTCGGGAAGACGAACAGTCAATATTTCCTCTTCTAATTGCTTTGATCGTCCAACGTTAAAATTAAGATTAATTGACATTCGATCCCGCCATTTTGCTTTTGATCCCTGTAGAAACTTTAGTTAACACCTTTTATTATTTTCATTAAAAAGTTTGATTACAAATTTATTTTCGTACGGAGCAGAAAATACGATGATAAACCATTATAGAGCAAAATTATGTTTAAACGTTTAACTTGTAATTGATCAATAATTGTTCTTTTACGTTGTACTTACAGATTTTTGCTGTGCCTGATTTTAATCTTAACTTTGTGCTGAAATATTATAGGAATATTAGTTCAGCTCAATATTGAGATTCAACAAATTGAAAACAAGATACATTTATTTGATATAACTTACTACAAAATATGTTTGTTTGTTTGCTTGAATGCGCTAATCTCAAAAACTACTTGTCAGATTTTTATTCTTTCAGTGTTAGATAGCTTATTTATCGTGGAAGGCTAAGTTCCCACAGGAACGGCAGCTACTCGGGTGAAACCGTGCTCGGGAAGCTAGTTCATGCATATAAATAAATAATACAATTTGAACCTTTAAATTAAACGAAATTTTATACCTACCTAGTAAAATCAGTACTAAATCTATGCGTCTAGCAAAGGATCCAAGAATGTTGACAGCTGTCTGGTATAGCTACTCGAAAGCCTTCTAATAGTGTCCCAATGTCTGCTGCGATTATTTGTTTTTAACAAAATTTCAGTATTGATCTTTATTAATATTGGGAGCATTGGCATAGCTGATACAGACATACCCATTTCAGAGCAGTGGCTCCATAGGGAATATAAACAATTGCTAATTATTGATTCTGTTTGTGTTTTAATAATATAACATATTTGAGATGGCAACTGTATTAAATCATCGAAAAAGTACTTTATCAATTATATTCTGTAAGAAATTTTAATAAAAATGAAAGAAATATATAAATTTACTTAAATGTTAAACTCTTGTCCACAGATTATAATAACCAGGATACAGTACACCAGAGGTAAGTTTATCAAAATTATTATGCGAATGAATCTATTTTAAACGGAAACCAAAAAATATATATTTTTAATAAAATTTACCCAAATATTCGTTTATAATGAGTGATCAATGCACATGAGTGATATAAAAATAATCCTACGCCATTTAGGAAGTGAAACCGGAAAAGTAATTATTTTTCCACAATTATATTCGTAACCAGGAAACTTGGGCGATGTTAATCACTCCTAGCTTTTATTGAGACAGAAGACAGAACCTTGGTTTCAAGTTGTTGACCTTAATTTGTCGTACAGTAATGGAACATATTAATTTGTACAGGAAAATAGGGGAAAGAAACAGAAATCATATAGGTATCATACACACCGTCGTTTTAAAGTTGTAGCTAAAATTGGCAGGATGCAGGCAGGATATTATAACTCTATTTTTGTAAAAATCATATTATGTCTAATATGATTTTTACAAAAATAGAGTTTCTCTGAAAGAGAAGGCAATATTCTTTTTTTTTTTTTTTTTTTTTTTAAATCAATCAATCAAGAAAATATTAAACGAATCGGATATTACAGAAATATCAAATGAATAACATAAGTCAAGCAAAGTTAATTTTTGTGGTTATTGTATGACAAAATATAAAGTTATCTTAAAAAAATGGGTTTTTGCGTTTTGGTGTTTGTATGTAAAAAAAAAAACTAAAACACAAAATCCCCGCTTGGTTAAAAATATGACTAATGGGGTTTCTGAAATATATAATTATTTAACGTACATGGCAAAATGAGCCCTAGATTAGCAATACACGAAAATCATAGGTTCGATGAAATTTTAATCTGTAACTTCTGGAGCCTTTTTAATGAAAAAAAAAACAATAATATTAGTATTCAAAAATAATAATGTACTATCCAATTACTATTCATGATTTGTAAAACCCGGCATTACTTATTCTGTTATCCGGCATTTTAGAGATGCTATTAATACATGAGGTACTCGACTATCCAATCTCTAGTTATCTACTACACTAGTATACACACTTCTTAGTAATAATAAGTTAAAAAATATGTAAGTCGTATTTACATAGTTTTGGGGTGCAATAATTCTATCGATTAATTTCTTTAGCGGGATTTTCGGTTCCATATTTTTATTATAATTTAATTAAGCCTAACCAGACATTTGTTTTAGCTATATTTTCATTATTTTTGAGAATAAAGATCTCACAGTTAGACTACAGAGTAGGAACACTTTATGATTACAACTACGAGGAAAGTGTTAACATATTTTAACATATACTCGTATAGTTTTATGTTCCACACAAAATGTACACATGTTTTACGATCTTTTTGTCACAGTCACTTTACTTGCGATGAATATCAATGAGATAATAGGTTGGGTAAATCATTGAGATACTTTGTAGGGTCTATTAATGTAGGGTAGCATTTTTATTCCTAACTAGCAACTGCCTAGGACCTTATCTAAAAATAAAGATTTTATAAACTACGATCTAATAACAAAACTCCCTTATACATTGGAACCACCGTTTTGGAGATTAAGCGGAATATACGGACAAACAAACAGACACAGACAGAACACTAAAAAAGTGTAAAAAGCTTTATAATTAAACTCGTATCCTTAAACATAATTTGATCAACAAAAATGACTGAATGTTAAGAATATGATTTTGTAAATTGACTCTTATATCAATGTCCCAACGTAGTAATAAAATTTCTATTTAATTAATTAATTGCACGTCTTCTAATCATACCTAGACGTCCGCCACCAGGTCAATGTCAGTCAACGACTACGTGACTCGACTGAGAATAACCGAAATCCTTAATGACGTCCTTATCAACCCATTTATGATTTAACAAAGCACCATAAACTCATACATTATAGTATAAATTGGACTGAGATATGACAATCAGTATCATTCAACTGAATCACTCCAGTCGAATCTAATCAACAAACATGAAGATCTTCATCCTATCCTGTGTTGTAATCGGAGTGTTGGCTGAACCGCCTCGCTTTAGACCGGCGAGGTTCAGGTTCCAGCGTCAAGAACTAGCTCCGACTACCACGGACTCACCTACTGAACCGACTACTGAAGCTGAAGCATCTGGACCTTACCCTGCCTCTGGATGGAAACCTGATGGAGAACCATTCACTTTACCCACAGAAGAGAAGCCAGCTGATCAATACGGTCCGCCAGATGCACCTTACCCGCCTTCTGGTTGGAAACCTGAGGGTGCCAAATTTGAACTTCCCAAGGAGACTACTCCAGCAACCAGCTACGGTGCTCCAGACAATACTTACGGACCCCCAGCTAACACATATGGGGCCCCTGACAGTACTGATACTCCTACTACCGATAACCCTCAAGCAGAAAGGTTAGAAGACCCTGTGGAAGTTCAGAAGAGCATTGGTACGTACTTCGTGCTTCTTCCCAATGGTCAGCTCCAGAAGGTGGAATTTACGACGGAGAATGATGTGCAGAATATGAAGTATACAGCACGGTTGCAGCTGCGTAATCCTGCGCCGCTTTTTGTGTTCAGAAACTAAAGGAAAATGTGGTGGAGTGTTGATATCTACAGGAATAAACTAGTTATGTGATCTTAAAGAATATTAATAAAGTTGTTATGATCTAAAGATATATTTTTATTTCCATAAAAAAGGATTGACAGTTAACTTCCTTGGTTCATGAAGAATCACGAAACTATTTCAAACAGTTTCGTGATTCTTCCGATCATTGTACTTAGAAGAAAAATCAGTTCAATTCTTGATCATTAAATACTTGTTTGCCAAATTGTAGAATAAAATGAATACAGCGAAATATTTTGCTATAGAAGTTTTATCTCATAATGATGTTAATTGTGTACTAAATACAGTTTTACTAGTTAAGAAATGTTTGTGCATTACATATTCGTACGTAATTATGGGTGGTAAGCATTTGTTGAGAAGTTAAGAAAGTTTTGGAAAGAAATAGGTCTCGTATATTTGGGTAAGAGAAATATTAGCTGCCAATGCTTATAAATATATCTAAATTAGTAACAAGTGCTTATTTGGATGAAATTCGGATCTATATAGTAAATAATACAAACCAGCTACAAAATGTCACGCGATTAAAAAGGATACAATTTAACACGGGTTAAACCACAGAGCATTTCTTTATGAGGTGTAATATTAAATGAAATGATCATGTGGTATACATGTCGCAGTCGCAACTTAACCACATTGTTTAGTAGGTATTAAGACTTACTTGATGATTTTTCGAGATTATAATTGTTCCATTTAGTAGTTTTTTATGTATGTATTATTTAATATATATAGTAATTGTTTAAATAACTAAATTGACTCGTAAAAATCAGTAAATCAGTGTAAAGGTTGAGTTGATGAGTTACCTAATGATTGTCATTAAATTTATAGTTGAATTATTGAGTACTTAAAGTGATTTAAACTTGTTTTATGTTAAACAATTAAACCTATTTTATATATTTTAGTATTTAAAAGTGTCAATTAATTTAGTTTTTCTTAGGGTAAATTATCATAGGTATAGTTATTGGTGTTAAACTTTACTTGCATTGTATAACGTTACAGGTAAACAAAACACTTGCTTCCCAGAATGTCTGATGAAAAGGAACTAATAGAGAAAAGAGGCAGCTACAAAGGACGGTTAACAGCTTTTTCTACCTATTTAAATGCACTAAGTATTCCTTCATTGAGCCCTACTGACATCACTGAGTTGCACTTGCGTATGGGCAAGATAAAAACTTTATACGATCAATATGATGATGTTCAGATAAAACTCGAATGTATTGTTAATAACTTAGATGCACAGCTTATTGAGAGGAATGAGTTTGAGTCATCTTATTATAAACTCCTTTCTAAAGCCCAGGAAATCTTAAATAAATATTCTGCGGATAAAGATAATATGAGTGTAGCAAGTAGTTATTGTAAACACAAACTCGTCAAATTACCTACGATTCAATCGCCTAAAATTAGCGCCTGGAATCTCTTGGAGAACTAATTATTCACTGGGACACTCTCTTAATACACGTATTCACGAATAAGTTAGACTCTAAAACATTCCGTGACAGGGAGGAGTTCAAAGGTCGTATGGACAAAAATAAGACTATCACATCAGAATGTTTTAACAGTTTCTTGCGCAGCCGAGCCGATTTAATCGAAACAATAGAATTAGCCCGTAATTCTAACCTAGGATGTTCTAATTAATTCATTAAACAACAAACTAAACACAAAACTATGGTTTCAATTCAAGATAACAATAATCAGTTTACTTCAGATATTAATCAACCTATAAAAACTTGTCCTATGTGTAAAAGCCATGAACACTACCTAAACACCTGTTCACAATTCTTAGCATTAGATAACAAATCACGGTTGCAATTAATGCCGACGTTTGTTTTAATTGTTTTAGTAGTGGACACTTTGCAAATCGCTGTAAACGACAAGGTTGTAAAGTTTGTAAACGTAAACATCATACAATGATTCTCATAAATAATTTGTCAAAACCTATTATAAACAATGCACCGTTACAAATGTTTGATACTTTGGTCAATAAGCCGGCAGCCACTCCGATTCCTACTTCAGACGCAACATCTAACCTGACATTAGCTGCGAATGTCGCACAGTCCAGCTACGGAGCGAGCGCACGGGAGATATTATTATCAACTGCATTGATTAAGTTATTGGACATAAACAACAAAGAGTAGGTTGCGCGCGCTGTATTAGACAGTGAAAGTACATCATGCTTAATCACTGAGAAGATGTTTAATAAGTTGAATACTAAATGTATAAATAAGTCAGTGTTAGGTATAAATAATGTGGTTACACAAATTGATTTAATGTGTGACTTGTGTATTATATGTCAATTGATAATAATTATTCAAATAACACAAGATGTTTTGTTCTCCCATCAATTTCAGATAGTATTCCAAGGGGTAAAATAGATTTATCGGAATTAAATATACCGTCAGATGTTGAATTAGCGGATCCCAATGTTTATTCGCCTGCTGAAATAGACTTAATTATTGGCGCTGATGTTTTTTGGGATATTTTAGGTTGCCAAAAAATTGAGTTAGGCAGAGGTAAGCCTATTTTGTATGATAGCAGGTTAGGATGGTTGGTTTCCGGTCCAGTAAGTAGTGTTTATATAACAAATTATTTTAGTCAAATTAAATGTAACTTCATAACGGATAATTTTAATACGTCTTCTGTTAATGATTACCTGCAAACCCAATTAGCATGGTTTTGGCAGTTAGAGGAAGTCTGCCCTAAGTCGTCATCTCATTATTCTAAGGAAGAAAGTTTATGTTAGGAACATTTTGTAAAAAACACTATTCGGTTAGACTATGGTCGCTTTTGTGTAAGAATTCCAATAAAAGATAACAGTAGTTTGTTAGGTAATTCTTATTCAAGGGCAAAATATTGTTATTTATCTTTAGAGCGTAGAAATAAGGCTCAACCTACTTTAGGTAAATCATATAACGAATTTATGTTAGAATATAAGTTATTAGATAATATGTCTGAATGTGCCACTGTTAGGGCTGACTCACATTACATACCTCCTCATGGTATGTTGCGGGAAACCAGCACCTCTACTAAGCTAAGGGCCAGTAACCCAACCTCATCAGGAGTTTCTTTGAATGACATTCAAATGGTGGGACCTCAGGTGCAAGATGATCTTTTATCTATACTAATTCGTTTTAGACAACACAGGAATGTTTTAGTAGCAGATGTGGAGAAGATGTACTGACAGGTGATGGTACATCCGGATGACCGTCACTTACAACAAATTTTGTGGCGCTTCAGTCCAACAGACATTACAAATTTATAAATTAAACACCGTTACCTACGGGACGGCAAGTGCTCCTTACTTGGCAACTAGGTGTCTTAGGCAATTAGGTTTGGAATGTCAGGATCTTAAAATCGCTAAAATTATAATGCACGACTTTTACGTTGATGATCTCCTAACGGGGGGTCTGAAATCCAGGAAGTCTTAGATATACGTGATAGGGTTACTAAGGTTCTTGCTTCAGCCGGTATGCCACTAAGAAAATGGAAATCGAATGATCCTCGCTTATGTAATATGAGTCAGTCGTCTTTAGACCTTAATATTGGTATTAACGAGCCTAGTAAAACGTTAGGTCTTGGTTGGTTAACTGAGCCTGATCAGTTATGTTTCCCCATACATTCAGTCTCTTGCTGTGAATCTAAACGCGGTATACTTTCTGTTATCGCACAGATTTTTGACCCGTTAGGGATCTTGGCTCCGTGTGTAATACGTATGAAATTAATATTACAAAGATTATGGCTTGAAAAGATATCTTGGGATGAAAAGCTGTCGCCGGAAGTCAGTAAACTTTGGGCTAATATTGTAAGTAGTTTACCAGCTTTAACTAATGTTCGCGTCCTACGTCATGTTATTTGCCATGATTCTAAATTCATTGAAATGCATATATTTACAGACGCATCAGAGGGCGCCTATGGTGCCTGTCTTTACCTACGCAGTGTCAATAATGTTGGAGATTGCGTAGTTAGATTATTACTTGCTAAAAGTCGCGTAGCTCCCGTGAAACCTACTACAACCCTGTGTGGGGCCTTAGTAGGTGTACATTTATATGAAAAGGCTATAAGCTCACTTAGAGTACATATTAAAAGTGTAACCTTCTGGACGGACTCAACCATTGTTTTGGGTTGGTTGAATATGTTACCCAATAAGTTACAACCATTCGTTAGAAACCGAGCCGCAGAAATTTTAGAAAAAACTAGTAATCATAGTTGGCGACATATCAGAACTGATTTAAATCCAGCTGATTATATAACCCGAGGGGTGGACTTTCATTTGATTCAATCCCTTGACAGCTGGTGGTCAGGTCCATCGTTTCTACAGTTAGACTCATTTTATTGGTCTTCTAGTGTTTTAAAAAAGGAAGTTCTTCCTGAAACTCGGCAAGTTTCTTTGCATGTAAGCGTTAGTGCACTTATAAGTGTGTACAAAGGTTTAATTGATGTTGACCGTTTTTCCAATTTATTTAGATTAAACCGAGCTATAGCTTATGTTTTGAGATTTATTAATCATTGTAGACACAAATTTATAAGTGAACCATATTTAACGTACTCTGAATTGCAAAATGCTTTAAATTTACTAATTAAAATTTCTCAATCTGAATCTTTCCCCGAATATGATTTTCTATGGAGAAAACAAAATTTACCTAAAAAGAGTTCATTACATAAACTTTCTGTATTTTTAGATGAAAATAATATTATGCGCGTAGGGGGACGTTTAGAAAATTCAGATTATATATATGACAAAAAACACCCTATAGTCATACAGTCCACTCATTGTTTCACTAAATTATTGTTTGCACATGAACATAAAAAATTAATGCATGCAGGTCCTCAGTTGATGTTAGCTTCCATTAAAGAGAGATATTGGCCTATAGGAGGTCACAATTTAGCCAAAAAATGTTGTCACCAATGTGTACGTTGCAGTCGTTTAAAGGCTCAAGTAGTTGCGCCTCTGATGGGGAATCTCCCTAAAAATTGCATTACTCCTGGAGGTTATCCATTTAATATTGTAGGCGTTGATTATGCTGGACCTCTGGCAGCTATCAGTAGACAAGGGCGTGGCTCTCGTATTATTAAAGTGTATGTTGCATTATTTATCTGTTTTACTACTAAAGTTGTCTATTTGGAGCTGGTAGGTGACTTGACGAGCCACAATTATATTCTAGCATTGCGTCGTTTTATTTCTCGTCGAGGTTTACCGCAGGATATTTATTCAGATAATGGGACTTCTTTCGTCGGCGCATATAATGAGTTGTCTAAATTTTTACAAGGTAACTGTAACTCATTAGGTGAAAGTTTGGCCAATGAAGGAATACATTTCCATTTTATTCCTGCGCATTCACCACATTTTGGAGGACTCTGGGAGGCTGGTGTCAAATCGTCTAAATATCATTTAGTGAGAGTGTTGGTAAATTGTCACCTTACATATGAGAAATTAAACTCCACATTAATTCAGATCGAGGCCATCTTAAATTCTCGACCACTTACGCCAATTTCCACAGACCCTGATGATTTGACGCATCTTACTCCAGGCCATTTTTTGATCGGACGAGCACTGACTGCGCTACCAGAACCAAGTTAAGAAGAATGTTCATTTAACCATTTGACACGTTTCACGAATTGGACAACTTTGTCACCACTTTTGGCTTCGATGGAGTAAAGAATATGTTGCCGAATTGTAACAACGAACCAAGTGGAGAACTAAAAACAAATCGCTGAAATTAAATTCCCTTGTTGTTGTGAAGGAGAACCATCTTCCACCGTTAAAATGGCGTCTGGGGAGTGTCACTGCTGCATACCCTGGTTCTGACGGGATCAACCGAGTAGCTGACGAGTAATGGAGTAATTCGAAGAACATTCAGTAAGAAGTGCCCACTACCGGAAGATTCACTATAAAATGTCATACTGGTTTGAAAGGCACGCTTCCAAAGTCCGGGGCATGTTCACGACGAACTTAAGACGCCTGACGAAATTATCACCGCATTTCACACTAATTTTGTTGCATGCTAATCATTAATTAAGTTAAGTTTTTTATTATATTCACTGTCCTTGACAGATTGACGAATGTAGTTATCGTCAATCTGTCAAGGATACATTACAAGCATAATTTATTACGAAACCTCTGATTTTATTTATTCTATACCTCAATTACCTGGATGATCTTCCCCAACAGTCGGGAACTACTGGACAGATTCAAAAAACTATTTCATTGTTAGATAGCCAATTTATTGAGAAATGCTATATTAATTATTAAGCTCCCACGAGAACTGGAGTTACCCTGTTGAAACCGCGCGCAGAAGCTAGTCTCAAATAAGGTCTGAAATCTTTCATTTTTTTCATTTCAAAGCAAAATTTCAATGGAAACAGAAACAAGAATTTTAGCAAAACCGTTTCATGTATGTTTCATTTCTCTTCATAAATATGAATATTAATAAGCTTGTGTACGTATTCAGGAGCAAAAGCTAGCTATTAAATTGTGTTATTCAGAAACCACTTGCAAAATGTCTGAATTTGTTTCCATAAATTTGAAATATTTTCTATCATCATCTTTATTACAATAACAGTTTTGCTGTTATACTTATGTACTTTGTTTATGAATTTTAATTAAAAAAACGATAGTTATTGCATTTTATTAGGGACCATGAATAGAAAATAGCTTGGTTTATATAACGTTCCGATTTTCGTGAGATTTTTTGGCAATTACATTTTTCGGGCAAGGCATCGTCCACGCTTTATTGCAATATGCCTCAGTTTAATATGTCTCTAGTTAACCACTTTAAGATAAACTTTTTAGTTTTCTGTGTTTGTGATCATCGAAATGTAAAAAAATCGGTTCGTTCCGTAAAAAAAAAATGCTGCAAATAAGAATTAACAATAATAAGTATGAATATCATGCCAGATTTTGTGATACATGCTGTTCCATTAGTACACTTTCTGAGTTATGCTAATGACACTTGTCATAATACAAACCGTGTTCGTTCCGGATCCGGTGGTAGCGGTTAATTATGAGGTCAGCGCATGCTAACAGCTCAAACATGAATTCTGTGGCGTTGTTACAGCACTGGATTTATGCGACAGTGTAGTGAAGGCATTGAGGTGAAATGTCGGCATTTATGAATTTAACGTACTGTTTGACTGAGAGCTGGGAACTGTGGAATAGTTAATTTTTAGGGTTCAAAAACGAACAGTAGCTTTTTAAAATAAACCTGTAGTCTACAAATCTAGACCTCCGAAGTATAAGGGCGACTTCAGATGCATTTGGTCGTAAATGGCAGTTTACGATAAAGGCACATACGACGAATGTTTATGACATATTACGGCACATTCAACCTTATGCTTCTGAGTTCTAGAAATATTTATCATTAGGGGAACTTAATTCTATAGACAATATCTACTCATGGGATTTTAGGTGGTAGATACAGAATTTGCTACCCAAAGGTCAACAGTAAGATAACAAGTATTGGAAGTTATGCTGATGTACATGGATGAAAAAGAAAATATGGATTGATTGTGTGATAAATGACGGAAAAGAGAACTCTCTTTTCCTTCATATCACTTCACACAGTGATAGCATGACGGTTGAAAAAACAGAATGGGAGAGAAAAACGCGTTGTGCCAATACCAAACAAATTGGGATAATGTCAGGGAAATTATGGAAGTCTGAGAATGCTGATGTATTGCACAATTGTACTCAACACTGCCGACTGAAGGAGCACCTGGAGGATTTTGGTAGGCACATTCTAAATGAGGAGAGCTTAGTAGTATGAGAAGCATACCATTCTAATGGAGAAAGTAGTGCCATATATTACTAGTTGCTTTAAAACAAAAATTTATAGTATCAAAGACAACTAATTGACAATGTAGAATACAGTCTTTGTATACCTACTGATGTATGTACAAAAGAGAGTATTCGATTTAACAGATATTGTTTTAGAGAATATAATATATAACGGGTTTTCCATGGTCAATAACCATGGAATACCTATTTTCGACTGTTGCAGCCGAGTTGGACAAAGTTTTTATTAAGTAGAAATTTGGCATGCCAACATTTTGGTGTGCAAATAAAAACGTGTATTTAAGAAAGACTATCCATCACGCTTATAATAAATTTAGAAAATGTTGCCTGCTTTAAAAGTATTGCTTAGCAGCCATAAGAAGGATTTCTTTGCAGAGCTACACGACCGTTATTTTTGCTATAATACGGTTATGTTCTATAACTTGGCCTTCATAATTGTTGTGAACTTGTTGTGCTACCAATTATAAATCAATGAGAAGTTTGTTAACCTGCTGTGTACACTGGCTCGTGAAAGTGTTACTAATTTTGTGGAGACGGTAGCTTATACAACAAGAGCAAGTAGTCATTAGTATTCACACTAAGTCATAGTATTTTTTTGTGTTCAAACAAACAATATTACACGTAACTAAAGTAATACTTAATGCCTGAGTTTTTTTCATTTATGGTAAGAAGGTATTACAAATACACCACTACATATTATTTTGATTTTATTAATATTACTAGCAGAGTTTTGCAGTTTACTAACATTTTTGTAAACTCCTCGTGCTTATTTAAAATGCTTGTGTTACGAGTGGGCTCACGTCGGTAGTGCAATGGATGGGAATCGAACCGATGCCCACAATATATTTTATTTCTATGTATACTTTGGACCACTAACGTATCATATTTAATAATAAGAAACATTGATTGGATCAAAACGTAGGTAAAATAATAAAGGTTGTCTTGATAATAATAATTGTATTTTAGCTTTGCTACTGCATCGGCAATAAAGACAAGCAAAATTTTAGTCTCATTAATGATATATAATTTAAGAAAACTACGCAACTTGCACATACACACCATAACGCCTCTTGGGGTTTAGACGTCGAAGCTAGTATTTTACCCTCTGAATGGCTACATGATTCTGACAAACCTTGTGTTAGAAGTCAAGCGACGATATATATATAAGTTATCTAAGTCATAAAACAAAATTACCCTCTGAACTCTCCTAATCCACACCCATAATTAGTGTAAATGCCATAAAGTTTTACGGTACTTCCTCAGTGACCTCTTTGTCTAGATATCGTAGTAAGATATCAAGACCACCTGTTGTTGGTTATCTTGGATCTTGGGTACTTCTGACCAAGGGACGGGGTTAAACAGGCCGTTTGCATGTTATATAAGCTTCCTGGATGGACGGAAGGGGGCCTGAGGCAATATTTCTTTTTGTTTTCCATGTAGGGTTGAACACAATAACTTGAAGTTTTTTTTTTGTTTATGAACAGTTAAAATTTGTGTTTCTACCGGGTTGGATTGGTAAATAATTACTAGTAATTATTTACCTAATAATTATAATTACTAGTAATTATTTATGTAAAACTTTTTGCATAATATTGTACAGATTCTGATGCGCTAGACATTTTCTGCCAGTCAACCTTAGAATTGTTACTAGTGAAATATCTTCATGTATTATCCTATTCATATTTAATATCTTCAGACTTTAAGAACACAAATTCTCATTTAAAGATTCATTAAGGAATCTGATAATCTTATGTTCAGATGTTGTCGACGCAGGCGACCTGAAACCCAAATGGCAATTATTAATCATTTATGATATAATCTCGACCCACAGATTGCAATAAAGCTTACAATTCCCTTTTAGACCTGACGTTTGAGGCCTGCGAATCAACAGTAAAGTAGAATGACAGACGGACAAATCTCCCCTTTAAATCTTAAACCACCGCGACCGCACTGAGCCAAGGTTCAAGCCCCACAGAGAGCGTACCCCTCTTGTGCAAAGACTTCAAAATCTCATAATCAGCCTATATAATGTCCACTACTGATCATGGGCCTCTTCCCGAGCGAGGGTTTTTGCAATAGTCACCACGCTTGGAAGATGGGTTGGTGACCGCAGTAATATTCAATAACACACACAGGGAAACTGCTGAACGGTCCCTGGTAATTGCAAAAGATAGTGTTATAATAACCGAAACCAACGGCTTAAAGTGCTTTCCGAGGCACGGAAGGTAGTCCCTCAACCAACCCGACCTGGAAAGAAATCTTAGATCTTACACGAAGAATCGTTGTCTGAAACGATTCTCGACTTCGAAACTTAAAGCGAGACATATACCGCTACGTTACGGAGGCCTTCAATATGTACCCTAAACCGAAGCACGAGGAGATTCATTAATGTGGAGAAGGCGAGAGTGGTATGTCAATCGTAGGAACGCGGAAGGAAGGGGTCTCTGTCTAACCCTATGGGAAAGGGGCGTGTATGTGTATGTTAGCCAGAGATAATAGATACTCTTACTCCAGAGATACTCTTACTTACGAAAATGTGCAAGTCCATCAAAATAGTTGTCTTTTACAACCCAGAAGTTAATAACCCACTGCACGATTCCCCTGACGCTGGAATACGCTAGGAGCACCGGCATCCAGGATGTGTCCTCCTCAGAGGCATTTGGCACCGGTATTGGCTGAGGATTTATCGTGCGCAAGCGACCTTCATTCATTATCACTCTGAGGACTGCACCTAGGAGTTCGAGAACCAGTATTTATAAAACCAAAAAAATCGTTTTTTGATTGCAGAAAGCATTGTGTTAGCCGTGTCCTATATTTCCTTTACTTGTGTAATTTTGGTTATATAGGAATCTGTGCGCGATTCACCAATAAAGGAAATGGTACTGGTTGAGTAGTACCAGTTGTGCATTCCAGCCAGAACGCTGCTGTGACTTTAAAACCTAAAATCAAATCTTTTTCCTATATTCAGTAAAATTTTAAAGAAATTTAATTTTGCTTATATTTAAGCATTTTATTTAAAGATATTTTTTTTGGAAAAATGTACTTATTCGTAATAAAGTTAAGTTATTTTAGTCCTGTGATTGATTATCTTAAATAAAGTATGTATTTGTTTTATTCAATCCGTTGCTCATTTTGCAAAAAATAATAAACTGAAAACAAAAAACCGGCCAAGCGAGTCGGACTCGTGCACGAAGGGTTCCGCACCAGTTTAAAGTGCCTACCTATTTTTGATACCAAGAATAAAAAAGCGTATGTTTATAAAAAAATGATTTTAGAAACCTCAATATCATTTTTGAAGACGTAACCATAGGTAACCCACAGGTATGGGTATAAGTATGGGGAACCACCAACATTTTTTTTTCTATGTTTGTGTGAAAATATTGATGAGGTTCGCAGAATACTTACCAAGTTTCAACAGTATAGTTCTTATAGTTTGGGAAAAAAGTGGCTGTGACATACGGACGGACAGACAGACATGTCGAATCCATAAGGGTTCCGTTTTTTGCCATTTGGTTACGGAACACTAAAAATATGGGTATAGTGTTAATTCCGCTCCAAAATGTGTTTTAATGCTGGCAATTTGTACCATCCGAAATATGAAGGATGGAGAATAAAAAAAGATTAAAAAAACAATCATCAGCCGAAGACGCTTACCCTGATGGCAGGATTAACACTACATATTTTGTGTTTTTCATTTAGATTCGTTTGGATTTTCCTGATCCAATTATTTAATAATAATATTTAAATAATCTAATATTTAATACCTACACTTATATAACAGTCTAACTTAAATGTAAATTATAGACTATAATATAATTCTAAGATTGCAGCTTATCTGAACTAGGTTAGACCTGTGCTTCAGACGTTAACATCTAACTTAACGCTGTTAAGAGGAGGTATTCCTCGAAGCGCTACCATTTTGAGGCGCTCCGAATGAGGCGCTCCTTTCTTATTCCTCGGAGCGCTCCTTTCAGTAGCGCCTCCCGATAGTTATTAAAAATATTCAAATTGAAGAAAACCTTGAAGCCCAACCACGTTTTAAAATAGGGAAGAGCATGAAGTAAACGTAATAAATTATATCGATGATTTTTAAAAACTCATTTGTGCATCATCATCATCGAAGTTGCTTAACCAAAAGTACGAAATTGGGAGAAAAATATGTTTTTGCTTTCGGCACTATTGCCGATTTATATAAATTTGTTACTGATTATTAATTTGAATTTTTACTAAACGAATTACACGAATTACTACTCTTAACACTGGTAGCTAAAATATTTTTATGAGAGGCGCTACTGAAAGGAGCGCTCCGAAGAATAAAAAAGGAGCGCCTCATTCGGAGCACCTCAAAATGGTAGCGCTTCGAGGAATACCTCGTTAAGAGAACGAGAAATCAGTCTGTTTTGTAAGATATAGATAATTATATTTTCAGTCTATCAAGACCAAGACAAAACTCTAAATTTGAAATCTATACTAATTTTACAAAGAGAAAAGGTTTGATTGTTTTTTTGCATTGAATGGGCTCCGGAACTTCTAAACCGATTTAAAAAAATATTTTACCATTAATGAAATGAAATTCAGCACTTCGGTAGTTGCATACACTTGTACCTACTTGTCAAAATAACAATATGTTAGACTAAGTTGACTAACAAAAGTATCACTAAAGCAGCTAAAAACAATGTTAACATTATTTGATCTTAATGCGTCTATCCGTCTGTCGTTAGATAAATGATAAATGTACACATAAGTATAAGATGCATTCAAGGTGCCATTAGACTTCGCTATCTAGGAGTAACATTATCTAGACAGTGAATAGTAATTTTTGGGATTTGTCCAAAAACAGTGTCTAAAAGTCAAATGGAATTGCGAATGAAGCTTTGTGTCTTCCTAATGAATGAAAACATCCAGTCCCTTGCAGTCCACAGCAGTTCAGTAAATACTACGGGTGAAATGCAATCTGTCTGCAGATCAAAGCATTCAATCAATGCTTCAGGAATGGACCCAATTACTTCTTCCAAATGGTATTTAATTGATTAGGTTTGTTGAAGGTACTCCTAATTTTAGAAGGGTTGGACCTTAGGAATAATGAAAGGTGACTTTAGATGCATATGAGACTTATGATTGCGTATTTTTTTTTAGTTCTGTGGATAGGCGTAGAAAACTTAAGACAATAATTGACAACATGAATCAACAAATACGATAGGTTTACACCGTCAGTGTCAAATAATGTTAATAAATATGCTTTACTACGACAGCCGGTAATTCTTTGTGGGCAAAAAGTTAGCTGCTAGCTGTATACAAATACACATAACAGTAAACTCTTCTCATAAACGTTTATATATACCTACATTTAAAATCAGTTTAACAATGTGTAAACCTATCTCTTTCATTGACTGCACAATACTTACTTACCTCCTTAGGTAGGGTTTTTGCCATAGTCAACACGTTCAGTAGGTGGGTGTTGATCGTAGTATAATGCAATAAGACACACAGGGAAACGCGCCGCTGCCCATTCCCTGGTTTACTATTGCTATAGATGATGTTATGACAATCAAGACCAACGGCTTACGTGCTTTTTGCGGCACAGAGGGTAGTCTCTGAACCAATCAAACCCGGAAAGAAATCTTTTATAACATTTTATACGTACTAAATTTAATACAAAGTTAAAACATCGGGTTTGTACTCATTTTTTTCAATATCAAACATTTCTAATAACATAATTTTTTGCCCAACTCGGGATCTTGTCAGTGACAGTTGAACATATTAGATAGAATACTATCTTCTACGCGAAATTTCACCCACGTAGTTCCCCTTTCCGTGAGAACTTCATAATAAAATAAAATATAACCTATAATAGCCTTTCTCGATAAATGGGCTATCTAACACTATAATAATTTTTCAAACCGGTCCAGTAATTCCTGAGATTAGCGCGTTCAGACAAACTTTCCAGATTTATATATTACTTAGTGTAGATAAACTAACCCTAATGTATTTACTTACTCACGCTACTTGATTGCTTAGTATCATTTAAGAACAGTACAGCATGTACGATGTCCACCACGAGCAGGGCAATACCGGTGATAGTGAAAGGCAAGAGGATGACATAGAAACTGCACATGCGATGTCGTTGACTCCAGTTGCTTAATGCCAGGATCAACCATATCAAATGCAGCGATAGAACGAGGCGCATTTTGCTGAAATTTGACACAGAGACAATACAATAGGGGTATCAAATACTGTAAAATAAGATATTATAAGCTAACTAGCAATAAAAGCTGATGAAAGAGTCGGCACTACCATTTTGGAGATTAGGATAGATAGATTAGAATACACGGACTAGCAAACATAAAGACAAAATAAAAAGTAGACTATATTTTATAATACCTTATTATTTTTTTGTCTACCAGTAACAGTGCCATCCGAATTGAAAAACAGACACAGACAGACATACAACATCTTTTTTATGTGATTTTGTTGTGACCATAAGCATTAATTCAAAAACTGTAACTTCCACTAAGTATGTACAAACAGACACTTATATTTTATTTATTTGTATAGATTTATGTAATACTATTTGTGGAAAACACAAGTAATTATTTTAAAGTGTGAATCAAAACCTGTGCGAAGCCTGTGTCTAGATCTGAACAAAGATAGGCTGATTGATTGATTGAATATAAGTTACACAAAAAATATGATTATGAATATCTGCCACTTATTTATTTTATATTTTTATTTTCATCCAAGTTATCGCTACTTACCTCGCCCCGCACCTCGCTGCCTACTGTTGTTAATGTTTAATGTGTATGTATTATTGTATTTTTTCTCTCTTTTTATCCATATTTGTGTTTTATATGTATGGCGTACGAGCCTCAAGTGTTGTCCTTACCTATGTACTAATTTTTTTTTTTAATGACTGTATTTTACTATTTTGTTTTTGTTTTGTGTGGTCATTAGATGTTTTTTCTTTTCTTTCTTTATTTCTTACTCCATATTATAAATGCGAAGGTATCTCTGTCTGTCTTCCTCTTAGGTTTTTGTGTCTATTTAGACACAAGACACTGATCCAGTATTAACGAAATTAGATACAGATATTGAATCAACCTTGAAATATATATGCTTTATTGCAAAAGAAGGCTGGATGGGATTGATTCTTATTATTTCCTCGATTGTATGATGAGTTGAAAATTTGTAACGTAGTTTGATATTAGATGATAATAAAAAGAAATGTTGACAAATGGTGATTTTACACGGATGAAGTCGTAGGCAAAATCTATTTGAAATAATTACCGCAATCGTTATGTAAAGTCAGCTTGGAAAATTTAGACTGCGCTATAAGAAAAATAAAGAATATTACCAAAGACATATTTTTAATTAAGAACCCTCGTATTGCTTCCAAAGATGATTATGAATTCAAAGGGGTCTCTAAATTTGAAAATCAATTAGGGCTTAAGAAATGAAATTCGTATCTTTAGATTAATCATTTATAATATAATCAATAATTCTCTCTTCGTTATTTACAAATTCAAATTTAAATGGGAAGTATTTAAGACACCAGACGATTGAATCATTAAACTGTTTAAGACGATATATTATTACGTCTCCTTTGTATTGAAAAAAGACATAATATGACCTTAAGGCCACTGTACTATAAGGCAACCTAAGTGGTATAGCGGTATAAGTCTAGAAGGTCTAGGTTTGATCCCCACGCTGGACAAGAAATCTTTGTGTAAATTCTAAGATATCTCTCTGGGTTTGTTTGGATGACGGACTATCGCGGGTATTGAGGGTCCAAGGAACGGGCAGCAGTGTTTCTATGCGTCTTACAAGACAATACTGCAGTCACCGTCCCACCTGTCAAGCGTTGTGAAATGGCATAACGCGGGGGAGGCCCATGTTCAGCAGTGGACGTTATATGAGTTGATGGTGATCATAAGTACTGAAGGTTATTATACTTATTATTTATTTATGTTAAAATACTACAAAATAATATGTTTTCCTAGCAACATGCCGAACACTATTCCTAGATCCGGTAATATATAAAGTATAGTAAAATATTCTTTATTGTTCACCTGGAATAATACAAAAGAAATACTGCAAAATAATAAAAAAGTACAATTGGCGGTCTTATCGCTGCTGCGACATATTATGTATTTTTTCAATACAAAGGAGACGTAATAATATATCGTCCTAAACAGTTTAATGATTCAATGACAGAGCATTTCAATCCTTACGTAAACGTTAACGTCCCAGCTAAAATAGCACAAATTCAACGAGCTATTTGATTTTTGGTCTGTCAGTGCACCGCAAATCTGCTCCGACATTCATTAAAATTTTGCTGGGTTGTAACGGATGATTCTAACGTGCCTTTGCTGATATACAACCTCGCAATTGATGAACGATATGAACGGAACCGATGTAAAGCTGAACGTTTATTGAAACGCGCAAATCTCCGGTTTTTTTAAAGGAAATTTATGTCGTTTGGCACTAGGCTTTTGATATTTCACAGGGTATAAAGGCGAACAAAGCTCCATTCTTTAAAAACAACAAAGAAGCATCCTGGGCGCGTTATTTGGACTTCGGATTGGTGCGGTCGCTGGTGGGAAAACTTGGCTGGTGAAATGACTGGTGGACTGTTGAAACTCGAGAAGAGTGCCGCGGCCATCTTTCTCAGATTGAGCGAATCTCTGGAACTACAGCTCCACAAACATAATAAGTTTTTATAATATGTATATTTTCAACCTACGATTGACACGCAGTATTGTATTATATATATTATTACTTGCAAGTTGCAGTTGCAAGTCCTTATTAATACCATATAGGACTGTGTAGTGTCATATAATTTTCTAATATAATATTTTATTAATTTAATAACATTTACAACCTCAAATATTTATTGCATATATTTGTTTTAGAAAAAAAAACATTTTTTTATTACTTACGATCTGAAGCTTGCCGCAACATTATTCTTTAGAGGCCAGACAACACTGGAATATAACTTGTAAGGGCTAATCTTGGTAGTGATGTTATAGAAGTGGATCCTGTCACAGGCCACAGGATCAAAGAAGTACAGCAGCTTGATTAAGGTCAACTCGTAGAGGTCATTTTCGTTTGGCTCGAGCTTGCAACTAAGAGTTAACCAACTAACAATGATGATAAATACAGCTGAAATAGCAAAGTTCGACACAATTCCATTTGAGACTTTTAGATAAGTAATGTCCAAATAAAAAAAAAAAAAACAAGAATAGTAGACATTAATACATTTTCTCGCATTCCTTTTAAAAAGAAAATGGGTAGGTGTTTGATTCAATTCTACCATCATTATTATAAAGAGAGAAAACAAAGACAACCAACATTTATATCCAAAATTGAGTTACCTACATGAATATTTGGAATCAGGATAAAAAGCCCTGCCTATCTATATTTTTCATTATTGTGCCAGAATAGGCATGTTGACTAAAAAAATTTTAATTAGTCAGTTAGATTACAAAAAAATATTGGACACGTATTTTTTTATTAATTAAATCAATAAAAATTTACGAAGATACAGAGCAAAAACAAACCATCAAGTTCAGGGCTTGTGACGTCACTACTAGGTAAAATTGTACCTAGAAGTGACGTCACACGAAATTTCAACGCTGTGTCTGCATTTTTTGTTCGAGGAACGAAAATAAAATACGTGTCCAATATTTTTTGGTTATCTAACTGACGGACTTAATATATTTTTTTATAATTCATGCTTAATAGTCAGCTGTGTTACGTCTGGGATTAAAGGCGCGGACCCACTGCGGTGCACGGAGAGGCTACGCACGTGTATTAAAGCTTCGCTTTGTAAGAAGAGGTATGTGTTAATGTCCACTGCAATCCACGGAAAGGTTTCGCATGAATTGACGTTTGTCCAACAACTTAATACATGCAGCTAAAATGCGCCGCGTGCCCGTGCACAGCATGCGCCGCGGTGGGCACGCGCCTTTATTGGCAGCGAGTGTATTTGCTTATCCATCATTTAGCATTCCTTGACAAAACACCCAATATTACTTTATACCATAGAATCAAACCTCAAGGATAAAATACTTTAATGTTTTACCAAAGAAATACTATTTAATGTAGGTAGGTAGATATATAAAAGAAATTACTCACTCTGATAAAGAATAATTATAGTAGTTACAAATTGCAGGGTCCCCATTTGCTTAATATGTCAATTTTAACTTAATATTAATATCGTATTTTCATTTCAACAATACTACTAAAGACAAAATCTATAAAGGCAAACAATTTTCTAGTGGGCCGTGCCAAGCTGCTACTAAATTTGGTCGGTCCCGTGTTTTGATTATTTCCAATGCAATAAAGAAGAAAATTAATGGGAACATTCGGAACGACTCCCGTTGAAGTGATAATGAAAAATGTAATAGCTTCCTGTACCAAAGGTTCAAATTGAATTCGCCGGACAGAATCACTTCATTTAATTTCTCGTTACCTTTAGTGAAAATTTGATATTCGGAATCCAGATTATGAAAGGCAGTTAGTTTTCATTCAAAGACTGATTTATGTCCTTTACAGAATTCGTTTTAAAGGATTATAAGCATTGATTGATCTGTTTCAAGACTTAGGTAATTTAGGATTTAGGAGTTATTTAGGAAACTTAGGTTATACTGCCTCGTTAATCAGACAAATTGTTGTTATTGCAAATTTTCTCTTGAGAAGAATACAAATACCAACTAAGTCAGAAATGGAGAGCACGTTGAGCTATCAGTCCTGCATCTGACCTCTTACTGGTTGAGTTGTTAGAACCATTTTATCGAATTTTGAGAGTGAAGGAATAGTGAGAGTACAGGTCGCGCGGTGGTAAAAGATCGCTCGGCAAAAGTGGAACGGATAATATGCGCAGTATTAAATTACTCGATTATACACATGCTCCGATTGCCCTCACTACTTTCATTGCGCGACCTGTACCTATATTTGCGCGCGCACTGTAATACGCCCTGCACATATGGCTAATATCCTTAGAGATCGGCCGTCATTGCTGAAATCAGACGGGAGAAAAAAAATTAAGAAAGTTTTCCTTGCAAAATTATATAATTTAATACATTTCCTCAAATGCATTTTAGTTTGTACACAGAAATAATAAGTATTTTAAAAATGTGTATTTTATTGCAACAAATGAGCGCGATCGCTACCTTTATGAGGCTTTTGTTCCCCGGAACTGAAGACAAGGGTATCTTTTTCCCATCTTTCATTACGCTGTCCTTCCGGAATAGGCATATATACATCTTCTGAATATTTCAACTTTACTTCACGCTTCCTTATCTTTTTCATAATATTTGCAAGAACTTGTGCACAGTAAATATTCAAGCCAAAAAACACGAAACCCCTCAACCAGCATACTGAAGCCATCATTGGAAGCCAGCCAGCAAAATCTTCGTAACTCTCTAGCTTTATATTGGTACTCCACCCACTGTACCTGAGAACCGTGCTTTTAGTCAAACTTTGCTTGATGTGGGTTATGTATACGATGGCCATGGACACGTCGAATATGAGAACACAAACGCAGATATAGAAGAAGACGTCAAGAACGATCTTGAAGTATGTAACTTCGTTGCAGTTTTTGGCAAATACCCAATGAATTATGGCAGCTAACATCCATATGACGTGAAAGCCCAAGCTGATTTTTATGTACCTGTTGAAAGATAATATATAAAATATAATTTATTCAAATGGCTAACGATAATGTCGTGCTACAGACATAAATCTACAGCTGATAATTCACAGATAACGAACGATCTATAGTTAATATTCTAAGCTCAAACAGTCTGATTATTTTTAGCATTACCTTTGCTAATCATACTTTTTTTCTCTGCAAAAAGTCACAGCCACAAAATTTTCCTAAAAATGAAATTGACTAGCGAAAAAACTGCAGTGTAAAATGTTCTGCAGATATTTCTCTCTCGCAATGTTTTCATTCGAATGCGTCTGTGCTTTCTTATGTGATAATTTGAAATTATCGGGTATCGTGTGATCAACACGATACACGATAATTTCAAGGCTGCTTGATCTAGGTCTCAGGCAATGTTCGCGAAGGTTGTAGTTTTGATATCTAAATATGAATTTATTTATTGAAGTTAAGCCCTAATGGGTATGGCGTCGGCCTTGCATTCATGTGGTCGCCGGCTCAATCCCCATTTATTGCACTACCGACGTGAACTCACTCATAACACAAGCATTTTAGCTTAGCATGAGGAGTTAACAAGATTACTAGTAGTATGCAAAAACACTGTTAGTAGTTATAATAAGCAATTACCTTAAAAATAGGTTTAACAGAGTAAAAATACAATAGTCACTGATAATACTGGCGGTTACCTGAACTACTTTGCATGAATTGAGTTTTTTCTAAGACCGTACTACTTTTGAAACTTTACAATTACGTTTTAAAACTAGCTTTTGCTAGTTGCAAAACTTTTCTAATTTCGATGTTACAAATCTGTTTTATTTTTAATCGGTCTATTCAACAAGTATTTTAAATGGAGATAAGAATTTTTAGTTTAGTCTTGATAATGGATATGAAGCTTACAAAATAGAATTCAAAGGTACATAGATACCACTAATTATGAAATAACAATTTTATTTTGATACAAAAACGATTAATAAGATAACTTATTCCTTCTTTTTTTGTATCGCTTTTGGATGAAGTCTGATTTGTTTTTACTTTATTTGCTGTTCAACTGCGCGGACCAAAAATTTAACTTAGTACCTACTCAAATTTCGCAATCGGATACCTATGAGAAGTTAGCAAGAATTGAGACACTAAAGACGCTGGCAATACTAATTTAAAACATTCCGGTTCTCATATGAATAAAACGAAAATAAGAATAATTACTTTCTTGTCTTCTCCGACAACCTGGTGGATACGGCAATAATAGGCGGCAGCCATTTAATAGGCTGTATTTCCTTATAGCCATGAGTGTCGTTGCTCAGCTGAAGGTTACTGAAAGACTTGGCGATGTTCAAACTGTAACCACATGCGTGGGAATCGAAGAGGTACATCACTCGAGCTAGCTTGTCATAATCGTAGTACGCGTTGGCAGGAGTCCATAGACAGTTCAGTATCGTTGCGGATCCAACGAAAACGATGAGACCTTGAACATAGTAAACATGCACAGCGTTATTATAATACAAGCTGTATCCGCGACTTCGTCCGCGTGGAATAGTGACCTTGAGTAGCAGTTTTATTTATTTAGGCTAAAATGACGATACTTCCATACAATATTCAACCCCCTACAACCCTTTTTACGCTATAAAAGTAGACTATGACCTTTCTCAGATTCTAAACTATTTGTGTACTATACCAATTGCATTTAAATCGGTTCAGTAGTTTTGGCGTGAAAGGCCGACAGATAGACAAACAGAGTTACTTTCGCATTTATAATATTGGTAAGGACAACTAGTTCCCCCAGCCCCGTTCTCACCAGCGTAACTTCCGTTCCCCTAAGAATTCCATAATTTAATTTAGCCTATAACCTCAACAAATGGGTTATCTAACATTTTAATAATTATTCAAATCGGACCAGTAGTTCCTGATACCAGCCCGTTCAAGGAAACAAAATCTTTTGTTCAGCTTTATATATTAGTATAGATTTATGATTCCTCTATAATTCTAAGCTACCTTACTCAGCCTTACTTTAAGCCTTACTTTAAGTTTTCTTAAGAAAAAGCTATATCCTATTATGAGGCTCTAGAGAAATTAGAGCAATGCTGATAAAACTGCACACGAAGGCTAGTATTGAATAACATTGAAATAGTACCTCCATGTTATAAAACACTTTTGTCAAATGGTTCTAACGTACATGTGTGTAGGTTATCGAGTAGATACCACGCAATGGTAAGCACATGACGACTGCCCAATGGACCGATGGGATGATAAACGTCTCAGAGATACAGGTGCATTATGAAGCATTCCCATTGGGAATCAATTAGATAGATTACAAACTGCTGAATATAGGTTATCACAGGGTCCTATGGATGTCTATAGTCTGAAATGATGAACATTGATTAATATTGAGTGATAGTTTCAGATTCAGTTAGAATATATATATATATATATATATATATATATATATATCCCTAGATATTATTATATATATATAAGAATAAATCCCCTATTTCCCTTGGTCACGCCATCACACGTTAACGGTTGGACCGATATCGTTATGTTTTTTTAGTTGTGTTTGTTATTGTCAGGAGAAGGTTCTTATAAAAGAGAAAAATCCTAGTACCTTTGTACATTGCCTTTTGTTTGTTCACTTCACTATATTTCTTGTGTACATAAATAAATAAACAAAAATAAAAATAAAAGATTGTTCGCTAAGTAAAAAACAATAAGAATACTAAACTACCATCACCATATTATTAAATTTTCCAATGCAACCTTAACGCTTTTGACAATATACTTTTTTATGGTTACCTTATGGCGTTTGACAGGTGCTGCCTGAAATATTGTCAAAGAGGATAAAAAAAAATCGTTTAACATAGATTGGCTTCGATCGGAGTTATAAATACCAATTCGAATTCAATATTCATAGTTAAGTCAGGACAACGTCTGTCGGGTAAGCTAGTATCATTATAAAATATATTTTTTGTTAATTCTGGGTAACAGCTTTCTAATGGTGACAGAAAATTTCAAATCGGTCCAGTAGTTCCGGCCCAGGGTAGCCATAAATAGCCCATTTATCGAGGAAAGCTATAGACTATATTTAATTATGAAGTTCCCACGGGGACGTGGGTGAAACAACGCTAGTATTATATATATGGTATAGATGCAATTCACAAATCTCAACACAGACTCTCATTTATGATTTATGTTTTACTGGTACGTTTTAACGTTTCCACGAGGGCAATTAAACTTTTTTCTCTTTGTTTATCCATGTAATGTTATGAATATATTTTACACAATGATTAAATATAATGAGTACCATATTATTATGTGCACATGTACTTACATTGAACTATGATGTAGTGTGAAATCAACGAACATTTCTTCCTGTCCTCAGGTTGTAACAAAATTTTCTGCACTTCTAAAAATTGTGGAGTAAACATTATAATTATTTGTAATTAAGAATGAAACTCATACGCTTTCTGACATATTTACGAATGACAAATGGTCAATAATACCATAGATAAAAATTGTTGATACTTAAACTTTTTAATGTTATTTTCACCGTTTGTATTATAATTTTATTATTCCTAAAAGTTAATTGCAATAGCCGACGAAGGAATACAATGCTAACAGTATCTGATTTAGATGTGAGATATTCATGAGTTCTTTTCGATTTTTTTAACTAATGATGACTTAACACAGATATATTATAGAGTTTTACATTCGCTAAACAAACGGTGTATTTATTTAAGAGATAAGAAAAGCCATATTCGGACAAAAAAAACCCGGTAGTTTTACCCTTAAATAAAATGAAAGCCCTTTTTATTTACGAAGAGATGTGTTTGTTGTTGGATACATAAATATAATATTATATGAGTAACTAAAGTAATTCTAAAACCTCAAACTGTCTACTAAAACCAAATAATTATATTCTCTGACCGTCTACGAAGCGCTTTCCAAATAGCTCAATAAAAACTGTGTGAAACTTCAAATGACTATAAAACTAGAAGAACTACGTCGAAGCTTTTTGAGTCACTACCAGTTGTCTATAGTAACATACGGTGGTACAGACTCGAAATAATAGTTTGATTATTGTATTTTATTGGTGTCCCTTGGTGGCGACGGACTTGGATCTAGTGGGTCATAATATGATGTTTCCTGTTTAATATAATATATTTTACATATATTCTAGTGTATTATTATAGTATATTATATAGAACAAGACGAACTACGTCGAAGCTTTTAGGCACTATTTATTATGTATAGTAACATAAAATATGGAGGTGGGACTGGAAATAATAGTTTGACTAATGTATTTTATTTTGAAACTATTTGATACTAGTTGTGCCCTGTGGTTTAACAGGTGATGGACGCGGAAGCTATATGATGTTTTGTAGCTTATATGTTTATTAAGCTTATTAACGATGCCTGGTAAATATTAGCAAAATCGGTGAAGGGGTTTTGGCGTGAAACAGTAACAAAAATCAATTCATGCAAACATCCGCTTATTTGTATATAATATTAGTAGTATAATATCAAATAATTAGTAATTACTCCATATTTTAGGTTGCAATAATCATTATGTATTATGTCACCTTAGTACCAAGATTTCACAAGGCAAAGTACCTATTTAATGAAATAATAATATGTTTTATTAGTTCTTTAAGTGTAGGTGCTTAGGTATATGGACGGACGATGCTCTTGGTTTTTCCCTTTCGCGGGTCTGCTGGAAGAAATTTCATTACGTTTTATTGTTTATAAAGTAAATAAATAAATAAAAAAATTAAAATAATTAACATTTCTAATGAGACAAGAAAATGTAATAGTTTCAATTGTCTTCTTAGCAAGCCATCAGTTAATTAGAACGCTAGTAGTCTTATACAATTAAAATAAGATTTACTACATCACTTAATCCTCAGGTGAAAATAGAATTTATGGTTATTTGGTGACGTAAATTCCATCAATCTATTAAATAATTTTAGCAGTTAACCTTATGCTACTAAATTTTCTAGACTGTGACCCAGTAAAGGACGTCTGGTTAATTAAACACCGACATTTTTATGTCTTCTTCAGACTTACGGTAGACTGGAGAAACACAGGGGAGACAAATTGGTTCCGTCGTGACCCGTTTAGTTTAATGACGTGTAGTTTTTTTAATAGAGCTTGAACTTTTGAAGATACTCGTATTATACTAAAATTGAGACATCTTTAGGCTGACCCCACATTGGGCATACGTGTTCCTTGAGCGTATGTGTCACATGCGGACGACGCAACGGCGGCGTGAGTTGCTGGGAATGGAGTTAAACGCGCACGCCCAATGTGGGTATTTAAAATTAGAATTAATAATGCTTATTGCCTCAATCCATCGGTTAATTTTGCTGTCACAGGTATATATGGAGATCCAGTCATTTAAAAGGCAATCATGGGGCCAAGAAGCCATCGGTACTTTTTAATATAAAGGTGCACGTATGTTCTGTTAATCTATATTTCTATACCAATATATAAAGATGAAGAGTTTGTTTGCTTGCCTTAATCTCAGGAACTACTGATCCAATTTGAAAAATGCTTTCAGTGTTAGATAGCTCATTTATTGAGGTAGGTTATAGGCTATATTTTATAATGAAGTTCTTACGAAAACGGGACTTCATCATCATCATCAGCCCGTATAACGTTCACTGCTTAACATGGGCCTCCTCCCGCGAAAGGTATTTGCCATAATCACCACGCTTGGCAGGCGGGTTGGTGACCGCAGTATTATGTTGTACCACACAAGGAAACACTGCTGCCCGTTCCTTGATATACGATTATTATAGATGATATTATAACAATCGGGACCAACGGCTTAACGTGCTTTCCGAGGCATGGAGGGTAGTCCCTCAACCAACCAGACCCGGAAAGAAATCTTAGAATTTACACAAAGATTTCCTGTCCGGCGTGGGAATCTAAGCCACGACCTCCGCGATTTCAAGCGAGCCAAATTCCGCTACGCTACGGAGGTTGTCTGTGTTGTGTTGCTGTGTTTGTAAAAAACGGGACTTACGTGGGTGAAACCGCGCGATAAAAGTTAGTAATGCCATAAAGTAGATTTGGCAGTTGGCTGTTATTGACATTATCTTGTCTCATTCCAAACAGTTCAATTAAACATTGTGTAGATTGTTATCGAGAGCTCAGAAGCATACGTCGTATGTACCTTTATAGTTAACTGGCACTTACGACCAAATACTTCTGAAGTATAATTGTACATCCGTCCCTATGCTTCTGTAGTCTAAAATTATATACATATAGGTAACTAAATATCCAAGTACCTACTCAACTATGATCTCGTCTACATTATGTTCGAATGATTCATTGAAATGTAATGTTAATCCGATAGTGTCTATAATCTGATTAAATTGTAGTACGTTAGATTAGGTTAATTAGTTGTTGGGTATCAATTACAAGTGCTATTAACCCCAAGAGGTTTTGTAATTGACAGCAAAGGGATGTATACCTTTAAGATTATAACATCACTCCTACTCATTTATCGCGTTCGCTGTATGGTTTCCGGCTTAAAATAAAACCCCCATATCTTTTTATAGGTGTCGTAAGAGGCGACTAAGGGACATACACATAGGGGTCTTTTTTTTTTTGTTATCCAGGACGCAGGCGGTGGGATATGTGGGACTTGCCCTCTCCATAGCGTGGTATGCTAAACTCATACCACGAGGAGAGGACCCTACTGCCACTAGTAGTCGCACTAAAATAAACCTTGGTTATTAATTAAAATTTGCTACATAAATTATTATTTTCGTAAATGATAATGAAAAGAAATCTTTAATAAAGAAAAAAAATAATATAAATGTACTTATTTTCATTCTGGAATGAACATTACTTGCTAATGAAGTATTGTAAATCAAAATAAACATTGATATCTACTCAGCAAAAAACCTAAATTTAGCTATTTGAAAATTTGTAAAAAAATAATCTTTTTTTAAGAATTTTGGAATTGTGAAAATCAAAATTTTATTCTTAAGTCCCTGGCGTGACATTTTGCGAAAGAGACATTCTGCGAAAGAGACATTTTACGAAAGAGACATTCTGCGAAAGAGAAGTTTTACGAACAGGGGACATTTTGTGAAAGAGACGTTTTGCGCCTGAGCCCGCATAAGCAATCCGTCCAAAAGAAAAACACAAAAAAATAAATTAGTGAAGGCTCGATACAGTTTTTCTTTTGATCAACAAAAAACATAATCTAAAGATTATAAAAATTCATGCAATAATCCGTTTTTTAAATAGTTTTCAATTATAATCAATCTTTATTGGTACATTGTTATATCTATTTTTATATTTCTTATAAAGAGATTTTCTGGCCAGTTTTAAAGACTTAAAAAAAAGAATATCGTGATATTATTTAAATGCCCGCGACTTTGTCCGCGTGGTGTTTGTTATTCCTTCGGGTTTTTAACTATCCCATGGGAAGTCATTAATTTTCTGTGATTAAAAGTATTTAAAATGTAGACCGGGGATGTAAGGTACCACCATGCAAAATTTTATTTAAATCGGTGCAACAGTTTCGGAGATTAGCCCGTACAAACAGACAGAAGAAACTGGATGTGTTCTATTTTACTTCTAACATCCCGCTGACTCGGTTTTTAGCGTATTTTTTTCTACGTACAGTCATTAAAATTTGATCTCTACAGTTTTATTATAATTAAATATTTGCGAGTACTTTTAGTTGTATACACAACTAAAAGTACTCGCAAGCATTATACAATTATTTAAATAAAGTATTTTCTATTGAATAAAAAATTATATATCACAGATACTCACAATACAAATAAGAAGTGAGAACTAAATTTACGTTGTAATTTTTGGTCTCGTATGTTTTCATACGAAAATGTTGAGTAAGAAGAATTAAATCAAGTAGTTTTAAACTGCAGTCAAAGTGGTATATTTTCTTCTTAAAGTCTTTATATTGTCTTCAATATTACATAGTGGTGATTCCACTACGCTAACAAAATTAAACGTAATTTCTAAACTTATTATACCTACGTACGACTTTATTAGAAAATAAACAAACAAAATTTTCTTTTAGGATGCTTTTGTAAAAAATTAAATGTTGCCAAGACTCCTTTTAATAGTAACTTTAATTCATTTTTGTGTATTTATAGGTAAACGAAAAATTAATTGAGTTTAAAGTTAACAACATGTATTTTGCGTCATAAAGTAAGTCGTGGTGAATTTTTTCAAATAATAATATAATTTTTCTTTTGTTATTTGTTTTTTAAACCTTAATTAAAAAATTAAAAATAACATTTAATTATTTTCATCTATATTAATTGTTTCGTTTGATTTACAAAATAGAGTTCTTGTTGAAAAGACTTTTATAAAACTAACTAAAATACCATAGATATTTTGACGCTGATACTTTTATGGTTAATGTATAACAAAACAAAGAGACATTTTGTTTAGATTCGTTTGTAAATAAACTTCTATTGACTATATATAATTCACATTTATTTGTGCTTAGTTGCAATAGGATTTTCAAATTACAAAAATAAAAACTTATCTATCGTGTTTAAAAAGTTTGGTAAAACATTTTTTAAGAATACAGCATTTATATGCTTATTGAATGTTGTCCATTATTTATAAATTTATAAATTCATAAGAATCTTAAAATATTATTTCAAGCGACTAAAATAAACTCTTTTCTAATTATAATAATTAAATTGTCGTATATTCTGGTCAGTTGTGAAAGAGAAAGTGGAAAGTGATATATTATACCTACTTTAAATTTTGCAATGTAGTTCAATTTTTTTTTACTTAACTCCACTGTATAAAACTTTTGTATTTTTATCTTATCTCAAGCGTCAACATTTGTATTTCTAATATATTTTGTTGGTTTTTTTAAATCCTCAGCAAATGTAAAATCCATGGCAGCATTTCTATTGAACGTTTTTCTCACAAAGAGAACGAAAACGTACAGAAAAACGGTTTAGCACTAGATTTCCATCCTCTTAATGATCAATACACTTTATTTCTTATTATCTGGGTACAGCAATTTGTGTTACTTTACTAGATTTTATTTCGGTCACAAAACTTTAAGAAGGCTTTTTGAAAAACAGCTTTGATTATTAAGTTTAAGAATTTTATCACGATTTTATTTTCGTTTATTTTTAATGAAAGTTATATAATACGAGCTTTCCGTAGCAAATTCATAATAAAATTTAACACTGAAAGACATTTTCAGAACGCGTTTAAGCAAACAAATTATTCAGCTTTTTATATTAGTATAGATATATTGACAAAGAAAAATATTTTATAAAATTTTATTTGTATGTATTATTATTTCCTATGGCTTTTATAAATAAAATATTTTTTGAAATCCCCACTACAATCAGCTTGTATAACGTCCACACCTGAACTCCATGCTCCATTGGATTTTTACCGCTGGTTGGTGACCGCAGTTGTAATTATATTGTAACACAGGGAAACGCTGTTGTCCGTTCCCTGGTATACTATTGGTATATATGATGTGATAACAATTAAGACAAACGGCTTAACGTCCTTTCCGAAGCACGGAGGTCTCTCAACCAACCAGACTTTGAAAAAAATCTTAGAATTTATATAAACATTGCTTTTCTGGCGTGGTGAACGAACCCACGACCTCGGAGACTTATGCCGCTGCTCCACGGAGGTTGTCCCAGTTGGCCTCTAGAAAATGTCAAAAGGTATATTAGCATAACTCACCTATGTACTACTTGAATGTACTGAAGTACACTATAATGTACGTCATTATATAATTTTTAGTATCTCCTTATGTGTACAACACAATCAATTCAAAATTAATTAAAACCAAGGACTATCAGAGCAATAAACAATGCTAGGTTCAAATCGGACGCAATCAACTGTGTTTGAACAAGCTTACAAATTATTCCCGGTCGGGTAGTGATGGGATAAATACCAAATCCTACTGTTAGCCTTCTTTAGTTCTTTAGAAAATTATAAAACGCCGTTATCCTTGTCGCTAGCTTAACGTAGCGTCGAGATTAAAAGAAATTGGCCCTAATCCGTACTAAACTAATTTAAAAAGACAACATACTTATCTAGAGTTAATTCCGTTCAAAAATGTGTGTAAATGCTAGGAAAGCATTTTTGCATCGCCCTGCCACCCGAAAAAATTATGCACATTACGAAGGATAGTAAAAATATGCTAAAATATAATCACCAGCCGAAGACATTATCTTGTATTTGAATTGCATTCCAGCATTACGACACATTTTTGAGCGGAATTAACACAAGATATTTTGTCTTTTAAATTTAGATAAACGGGAGTCATGTATACGCCCTGTGAAGAAGCAAAAGTCTTCTGGCTAACTAGGTACATACAGAAATAAAAAAGGGGGTCATATTTGTAGTTTATTCTATTGTTATATCAATGTTTACAATTAATTTATTTTTAAGGATTTTTTTTTTAGATTGTTTGATTTTGGTACCTACTATTTTTATTTATTACCTTTTTACTATTATTTACTACTTTTAAGCCAAAAGGTGCAGTAATTAATAAATTAATAATGTTTATTTTATGTCTTAGTCTTTAATAAAAAAAAGTGAAATAATGAATTTATTCAGCACTTAGGTACCTTTTTTGAAGAACAGAACCACCACACCTCTGCTCCATGATTCTGGCGTTTAACGGGGAAAGGTGTGTAAGGATCTCTTCTATTTCATAGATAACGTTTTTTAGCAAGGAAAAATACTTTATTATTATGGTGAAACAGTTTTCTCATTTACTGTACTAAGTGAAAAAGCACAAAAAACAAAATATATTAAAAAAATCGAATCGGGGGCGTCGGCCACAGGTGCGTCGACCACTGGGGGCGTAAGCCACGGACCCTTTACATACACTTGTACTTTTCAAAATCACAATGAAAAAGAACTGTAATTAATAGGTTATTATTCTTATTCTATGAATAAAACTACTTAGGTTAACTATAACTAGCAAGTGCAACCTGCATAGTGCTGCTATTGTAGGACATTACAGACAATGTACTCTGTCTGTCCGTTTGTCATTAATTCCTCTTCTCATAATAAGTTCATATTTACATTAATTATAATAGGTATATATTGAAAATTCATAAAAGCATACAATTAAGTGACACACACCTGGGGGCAACCTTATGGGGTTAGGACCACAACAGAGGTGCCACTGATATGGGCCGGAATGCTCATTGCGTACCCGGCCCCCGCCAACAGCGGATCGAAGGAGTGTCCAGGGTTAAGAAAAGGAAAGAGTTACAAATATACATACATCCACACATTCAATCTTTCGCATTTATAATACTAGCTGCGCCCCGCGGTTTCACCCACGTCACTCTGCTCCGGTGGGTCGGAGCGGGATATTTTGTAGCCTTTATGTTAATCCAGTTTATAAACTATCCACGTGCAAACTTTCAGCCAAATTGATTAAGTAGTTTTCCGTGAAAGAGTAACAAACAAACCACAATCCACCACACACCAACCACACATACAAACTTTTTTAGATTAGCCCGTACAAACAGAGAAAATAAAAAAAATAATATCTGGATGTGTAATTCTATCATTCCCCTGACTTGTTTTTTTTCTATGCATATGTATATATAGTTATATAACTTTATTAATAAAAAAATTAAATGGTCTTGTATTACCTGTATGTATTTTTAATGTTTAAATTTACGTTAATAAGGTATACTCGTAATGAAATGATAATATATCATCGTCAAGGTGTACTTGACGATAATATCATTTCATTACGAGTGCTCACAATCTCAGTGCACCTACCACTATATCTCCACCCAATGGTTGACTGGGAGAGAATACATCTGGCATAAAGTCCGCCTATATACAGTTATGTGCTAAAATAAGATAAATAAATAATACATTTATTTCATCAACAACATTATATGGCTAAAACATGACATCTTAAATGTCATGTTTTACACACACACCATTTTAAATAAATCAATAAAAATATGATTTCTTATCGGTATTCGGATTTGCAAGCTGAATGTCCCATCACTATTATATCGAACATTGATAGTTATTGGAGCGCACTTGACGTGAACGTCAAGAGTTTGTAGTTTGTAGACGGTTACTCTCGTCGCGATATGTTTCAATTTCAAATGATACACCAACAGTTAAGTATGTGAAATGTGAAGTAGTTGATTTGAATACGAGACTAAAAATGTTTTAAATACCTAATTTTTTTTTTAAGATTACTAGCAGAGTTTTAGCATCTACTAGTATTATTGTTAACCCCAAGTGCTAAGCTAACATGCTTTTACGAGCGGGTTCGAACCGACAACAATCGAAATCATAGTCATCATCGGTCTCATTACGTAATTACAATCCAATGCATGTAAAACCGCGGGTTACAACTAATAAATATCACTATTATTCGACAAGTAATATTCCTGCAGGCCATTCAAATTATTGTTAAGTTCGTAACTGGCAAAGTTAGCCTATTTGCATAGTAGGTATTATATTGCGTTACAATTTGAGTTGATTTTAGAGCGATTTCGAGACCGTTCCCTTTAACTACTGTTAATTTGTTGAATGACAAGGAAAATTTGATTTTATTTGAGATAAACAAGTTAAAGGTTTTATGAATATTTTGTTTAATGTTCACATCATGCAGTTTAGAGAGCAATGAGCAATGTTAAAATCAACTAATCAGCTGTTTGGGTTATGTATTTAAATGTGGTTTTCGTTTTAGTGTTCATCATCATCACCAACCCGTTTAACATCCACTGATGGACATGTGCCTCCTCTCGAGGGAGGGCTGTGCCATAGTCACCACTCTTAGCAGGCGGGTTGATGACCGCAGTATTATGTTGTAACACACAAGGAAACGCTGCTGCCCGTTCCCTGGTATAGCATATTATAGATGATATTATATCGGGACCAACGGCTTAGCGAGCTTCCCGAGGCACGAAAAGTAATCCGTAAACCAAAGAATTTAAAGACAAATAAAAAAATATATAATTTTTTGATTGTCTATAAAATATTCACTAACTTAATCAATACACATTAAACTTTCTACCGTTATGGTATGTCATATATTTTCACACACACATTCATATAATGTAATTTAACTCAGTACTCAAGTTTGTCACGTCTAAACCTAGAGACGAGGCACCGGACTAACGTAGTTTGCACTAAGGTTATTATGAGTTAGCGCATCAATCATAGTTTGAGACGGCTAGTATGTGACGTTGCAGTGCATAAACGATGTTACGGCGGCATTTCGGAGCTAATGCTCTTATTGATGCATTGGATATTACCTAATACCTAATCAAATAATACCTAATGCGTTTCAGTAACATTTAAATGTTTATTTAATAAATTGTAATACGACTACGAAAAGTTTAAGTTCAATAAAAAACATGGAAATAAGCGTTTAAGGGTTAAAAACGACTCCGGTTTTCTCAAAATCCTTTGAAATGTTGTGAAAGATACTCGGCCCATAAAAATGGCTTCGGTTGTGTGTGTGTTTTTTTTTTCGGACGGACTGTATGTAGTGAGCCAGGAGGGTTTTGCTACTTCACCAGATCGAGGCGAGCAGAGCTCTAGCCTCAATAAATGGTTTCATCATCATCATCATCATGAACATAGGCCTCCCCCATCGATTTCCAGTAGAAATGATAGCTAGCGGCCTGCAACCGTCGGTCGTCGGTTCATCGTGCCGGCGTGGCGGTCGTCCTACGCTGCGCTTGCCAGTTCGTGGTCTCTACTTGAGAACATTTCTGCTCCATCGGCCGTCAGTTCTTCGAGCTATGTGTCCTGCCCATTGCCACTTAAGCTTGCTAATCCGTTGAGCTATGTCAGCGACTCGTAAGTTGGTCCTACCTAGTTAGATATAGTGAATTAGACCTGCCCTAAAACTCTTAAAGTTATCATTTCTCAATTCCCACCTACAGCGCAGCGACCGCTCTGAGTCGAGGTCTAAATCCCTGAGAAAGCTCCCAATTGCGCAGGTTGCTTAGTTTTAAACTATTAATGAAATCGGGAGCATTGTTCGTCTTTATGCCCGGTAAAGTAGCAAATACCTCATGATCATCCAAAACAAAAGTATGTACATATTAACTAAAACTTAGAAAGACCGATTGTACACATTTATTATTTTAAAATGTTTACAATCTGTTAGGATTCACCATAAGTGAAATAGTTAATCCGGATTCGGATCAGATATATTATCCACTTGATGACATGTGGAATAGGGGTCCAAATGCATGGACAGCTAGTACAGCAGATATACAGCAATAGCCTTATCCTTATCCTGCTGGCCCTTTCCCCTTCTTCTTAGTTGCAGGTTTGAATCCTACTGGTGCTCTAAATATATTAATTCTAATTTATTCTAATACAAATTCTATTTACCAATATGATAAAGATAAAAAAAAAAATCTGGAGAGTTAGACTCATAAAAAAACTTCTATAAGTAGGTACAATGTAAACTATTAGGAACCAAAGATAATATTTAATGATAAAGTTTCCATAAAAACCACGAAAGACTATTCTTTGCCAAGCATTAAATAGGTATATATTTCCCACCATTCCATGGAAATATCATACTACCAAAGTAATACTTTACTTAATAAATGTATATTCCTTTTAATTTAGTCTAAGAGGCACCAGTTGACTGACCCTTCGGTGCCCTGAAGCAATTTACTTACAGAAAGGTTCCCTGAGGGAGCCCATGAATTGGCGATAAATGGACGGGACAGATAAAGTTGTTGAGTCTGTAAATGTAGCCTGTAAATGTAGTATTTTTGTACATTCAACAGAGAAAAACATACGAAGGATATATACCTAACTAATTTTTCTTTCTTGTGAAGTTTTTCTAACAGGAAAAAATACAAAAGAAAATAGAGTATGGAATCTTTGTTGAACTTGGTAATAGGAAGGTTAGGTTAGGTTAGCGCTTACATTTTGATTTCTCCATACGATTTTAACCATCCATTTTCATACACATTTGTGTGACATTTAAAAAAAATATTATTATTAGTTATAGTATAGATTTATATTAAGATTATACAAATAGTTTCGGTATAGGTTTTATTGCACTCTTTGTCATTATAGAAAAGTTTCAGATATAATTTTGTTTCCTTCACTCTACTTTGTGTGTACTCTTACATGTTAAGAAAAATATATATATTTTTGGGCGATAAAATATTTTATTTCTTCTTTCTTTAATATTTTTCGGTTTGGTTCGTTAAGGGACTACCCTACAATTAACACTTTATTTCATAATTATTTAGAAAATTTGGTATCCGTTGCTAATTAGCGAAGGCGGAGAATGGCGAAGATGGCACATAAATAGGTTGCACCGGTGGCTTCCCAGACCTGGTATTTTTGATTCGATTCCTACCCGGGACAATTGTGTATTTTGTCCGTGTATATAAGGAAACTGGATAAGAGAAAAATAAATAATAGCCGGTTACTCAAAACCTCAGTGTTGCGTTCTAACAACTTATCTTATAATTATATTTAAGTTTTACAACTAATAGAGCTACTGGCTATCGTGCGCGGTTTCAACCGCGTATTTCCCGCTCCTGAAGGAACTTAATAATTAAATATAGTCTCTAGCCTTTCTCGATAAATGGCCTATCTAACTCTGAAATAATTTTTAAAATGGACCAGTAGTCAACAAAAAAAGTCACTATAGTTATTACAAATACTACGGAGGAATTCGCCTTCACTTTACTCCACTTAGCTTCGCCTCACTGCAGTACACTGGAACTTTAGGCGTGCCCACACTAGTCATACTTTTTGTAGGGCCGATAATCGGGCAGATTTTTCCTCCGATTCTTATGACCGATTTTGTGACAAGTCAGTCCATTTTTCACCTACTATCAGATCGGTCGGGATGCACCGATTTTATTTCTGACCGACTTTGAGTAGGACGTGTGCGTTATACTATTGCAATCAGTACGTTCTTTTTTCATAATTATGTCATATGTTTGTTTCAAATAACATCCTCTGTTGTTCGTTTTTAAGCTACAGATTCGGAGAGGTTAGGCAGGATAGATCATACATTTGTTGACAGAGAGTTATGATTCTCAAATTAACCTGTATCTGACCTGTAGTGACTACTATAAACATTTACCGTCCCAGTGGTCCTCAATGTAATGAAACACTTCAGCTCTCAATAAACGAATGAATTATATTTTCTGGTCACAATTGACGAATTAGTGTATTATATCTCCGAAAAGCTTGAAGTGAATGAATATAAAACAATTTGACTAGTAAAAACTATGGAATTCATATTAAAAAAAAAAAAAAAATTAAATACGTTTACAATATTTTTTAGTAACCTAACTGACGGACTATTCATATTTTTTTAAGTCTTCATGCTTATTGACTTTGTTGATTTAGTTAACATATAGATATATAATATCTATACTTCTATACTAATATAAAAAATTGAAGACTGTTTGTTTGTTCCTTTGAACGCGCTGGTCCCATTTGAAAAATTGTATGAAGTTCCTACGGGAACGAGAGTTACGTAATTGAAACCGCGCGCGGATGGTACTATAGTATAAGTAAGTTAAACAAACACAATCGCACAATAATCAATAAATACCAAAGTAATGCGCAAATGGGCCCAAATTCCTAACAGTTAAGGGGATATTTAAATTTGAATTTTCTCCAATAATACTTCAAAATTGAAACAATTTTGCAATTCTTGACATATTTTCATAAATCCTGTAGATACCATGTCATGTTTGATGACAGAAGAATGTCATAACCCCAAAATACAATGAAAGTAAAACTTAAACGTAATTGCTTAAATAGGACATTGTTTGTTATGGAAATATCTTGTAAGTGACGGTAATTTATTCTGCTATGTTAATACATTTTTTTTGTATGATCTCATTCCTTTTGTTGTTCATCAATTTCATGCTTCTTCTTGGATTCGTGATCCATACAATTTGTTATGTCCAATAACGTGTTTATTGTATTTTGTCATGTGAATAATTTAAAACTTCTTACATTGAAGACTAAGGAATGAAGCAAGAAGCTTAAACCTGGTGTTAGATAACTCAAAGTAACTCTAATAACTCTTACTTAATATAATTTCAAGCAGATTTAACGACAAGATTGAATTGTTTTTATATTTGAACTAATAAAGACAATATAAAATACGGGTGTACTACGCCAAATCGAATGCCAAATAATCGAATATATCAATTGATCGACCACTATAAATCGAACGACTAAATACTCGAACGTTCATAACATCGAATGGTTATTAAATCGAACATTCAATACATCGCACACTCAATACATCGAGTGTTCAGAATATCGAATGTTTGGTTGATCGAGTGATCAAAATATCGAATGTTTGTTTGATCGAGCGTTCAACGCATCGCATATTCATTCTATCCAAAGATCAATACAAATATTTTTTAAGGATACAAAAAAAAAACTAAATTTTAATTGCATTGAAAAGGCAAACGCAAGATTGGGAAGACCTTCTTCACAAAAAAGAGGCAAAAGAGATGTTAATGCAATTAAAATTTAGTTTTTTTTTGTATTCTTAAAAAATATTTGTATTGATATTTGGATAGAATGAATATGCGATGCGTTGAACGCTCGATCAAACAAACATTCGATATTTTGATCACTCGATCAACCAAACATTCGATATTCTGAACACTCGATGTATTGAGTGTGCGATGTATTGAATGTTCGATTTAATAACCATTCAATGTTATGAACGTTCGAGTATTTAGTCGTTCGATTTATAGTGGTCGATCAATTGATATTCGATTATTTGGCATTCGATTTGGCGTAGTACACCCATAAAATACGATTGTTGTAACTCAACGACAAAATTTGTTGTGTATTAAAACAAATAATTTATTAGTAATCATAGCATTGTAATATTATTTTCCTTCAGTTACTTTAAAATGAACAAGGTATTTTTATTCAAGTCATGTTTCATTATTGTTCTTGTAGTGAATTAAATTCTTGTGTAGTGTGCAACAGTTGAATGCTCCATTTCGACGTGCTTTGGTCTAAATGAGATATCGTCGCTGATACTGCAATACCGCGTAAGTAACAATAGCTTATAAGGTGGAAAATCAAATTTAGCAAATTTATATTTTCTCTTATATAGAAATATTTTTGTAATATATAGATATTACAAAAATATTTCTTGACAGAGGTAATTACACCTTATTACGCAACTTGCACCTCCACGGTGTGTCAGAATCACCGACGATATTACTATTGTTAGAACTTTTATAAAATCAGCCACTTGAATAAGAATACCACCTTTATCACCACTTATAACAGGAAATATTGAGAAAAGCAGCAGAATAGAAAGAAGATAAGCAAAATAATAGTGATAATTTCGTTGCTCTATGGCTAGGATGTCGCACTAACCGACGTGAACCCACTCGTAACATGAGCATTTTAGCTTATCACGAGGGATTAACAAGAATACAAATCCATTGCAAATCTGTGCTAAAAAAAAACATTGCAAATACTTCGTTAAATTGTAATCTTTAAAATTCAGACTCTTTCCCGAATCAGCCTTTACAAGCCAAATAAATGGCACTATGGCGAACAAATAAATTCGTAACAATTTTATTTGCTTCGTTTTACAAACAAGGATTTGTGTCAATTGAATTGCAATAAATAATTACTTGTTTGTTCATTTCGAATATTGACTCCATTAAAAAGTCAGTGCGGAAATCGAAAAAAAAAACGAAAATCCAGTAAAATGTTAAACAAAGTCTATTTTTCAATAAATTTTACCAGTACTGCAGGCTTTGTATTATTGATCAGGTTTTCTTTGTATGACTAACTAGGATTAATTTTCCAGTTAGGTTATAACCTGGATTAACATAAATGCGATAAAAGAACACGCTAAGGCAATTCAATGTGCGTTTAATGCACATAAAGTAAAAACAGGAATTTTAATAGCGGTAATTTTAAAAGATTAAATGGGTTATTCAAATAAATGTTTCTGTACTGAGATTTTTTCAGGTGAAATAATACTGCAAATTCAATTAATTAGTACTGTTCGCCATTTACACCAAATAAAATATAATATTCAAAATAATAAAAACATTGTATGTTATGTAAAATAAAGACTTTTATTTACAGTCCAGAATAAATTACATAAAAATATTAAACATAGGTTCATTGTTACTTCCATGGAGCCCAATTTAGTTGGAATATTTACGTTTGAAATTTTATAATGTTATTGAATTTATATTGTCATTTGGTAGCTGTTCTATTTTGGAGTATACAATCAGTACAATTGTACGTAAGCGGCGGACTGATACTGTGGCACTGCTGTGTAAACATACAACGGGGCTCTGTCTTCGTTTCTGTATTGAAGACGGGCTGTGTACGCCATGTTGCTAAGATCATTTTCAGTCTGAAACTGCACTCTCTGCAGCTGAGAACCAGGCAGCAAAACGTAGTAGACTCCTTGGTTATTCACCACTTCAGCATCCTTCTTTGGTTCAGCTTCAAGTTTTGCCTTATCATCGTTAATTTCTTTTGATTCTGTTTCTGCAGAGTCAGCACCTTCGTTTTCTTTGCTGTCTTCATCTTTGGTTTTTGTTTCAGGTGCCTTCTCTGGAACACCGTATACGGTTTGAGGAACTGAGTAAGTATTTAAGGGAGCACCATAACTGTCGTCAGGTACTCCATAAGATGTAGCTGGTGGTGACACTTCTTGACGAGATGGCAGGTTGAATTCTTTAGTAGGTTTGAAACCAGCTGCAGGGTAAGGAGCATCGTCGTTGCGCGCCGTAGTAGCTTCCTTTTCGGATCCAGAGTCCAGTTCCTGTCGTGCAAATCGATTGTAGTATCCTCTGTATTGCGGAGGCTCGGCTGCGACCACAGCTGCGAGCATAAGGAGACACACAAACTTATTCATTTTGAAGTAATGAAGTGATTACTTTGACTGTTAGTAAACGAATGATGCTGTGTACGGAGTTCCCTCCGCTTAAATACATTTCCAATTTTCAAAGTTTCCGCGGTCACCGGATGTGTCATCTCTGCCCATTGATCGATATTCTGTGTGGGTGGATCGTGACATTGGCCCCTCTCCGTTGATCAGTCGTGTAACGATGTCGATTAGGTCTCGTCACTGTGCGTACGTGATTTGCTTACCTCGTAAACTTTAACTTCAGTAAACGAAGTGTTATTAATATTCATGACCTCTTTGGGTTAACCGCTTTCTTTTTTAGTGGATAATTAGTGAATTTTGGCCAATTGTGAATATATCGACGCATGTAATCACTGTCCTGAAGGACTGCGGTCAGTTAACTGACGAAATTAAGACACTGGAACTGAGTTGAATGCCTTTATTATGTAAATAGCAATTAGCAAGTAGTTGCTTCGAAGTAAAATTGTTTAACAACTTCCATTAATTTAATTTTCTTTGCAAGTAAACATATTATTACTTGAATTTAGCAGTTCGTTTGGGTAGTAGTTAAAGTTAGCGCATTTAAACGATTCATTTATTACAGTGAATGTCTTTCGAAAATTAGCTCAATTTATATTGAATTTGGCCATACATTATTTCTACTTTTTGTGAACCTAGAACACTTAGGAACGAGAATTAAGCTTAACTTATACGTGAAACGAAGAAATATGTACTATACGCTATTTGATTTGACTGTTACTGAGAAACATAGTACTTTTATAATCAGATTGAGCATTTAATGCAAAATTCTATGATTATCTTACCTTTATTAGTGTTCACAGTTAGAATGTGACATTCATTTTAAACTCACATGTCGTTTATGCAATTGCATAGTCATCAAATCAAACGATGGTCGCACAACTATCGCACAATTCCTAGTTAAACAATGGTTGTAATCACGGTTATGCATTAAACATGATGTACATTCCTTGGCGGTCAATTATGGTGCGTTTGGCGCTAACCAGTGCCAATGTATGCGTGACCGAATTTAAGAGGAATTTAGACGCCTTTTGCAAAGGACGTCACGTAAATTCAGGGTACGGAAAGGGTTGGTATTTGGTAATTTACCTGTATATTCTAAAAATCATTTTTTAAATAATGATGTCGAGTTGATAGTAACCAAAAACCTTGAGTATTTTTCTTACTGGCTGCTGTCCGCGTAAAATAAGCATTTCTAAGCTAATTTTAGGTTTTGGAGATGAAGTAGCTTAAATTATAGTCTTTACTAATATTAATTTATACAATTATATGAAGCTGAAGAGTTTGTTTGTTTGCTCGATCATGCTAATCGCAGCAACTATTGGACTGATTTGAATAATATTTCAGTGTTAGATAGCTTATTTGTCGGCTATAGGGCCTTCCCTTGACAAATGGACTAGTATTTTCTGAGATTAATTATATAACATATTTAATTATTAAGTTTCTACGCTCAGTTTCACCTACGTAACTCCCGGCCGGGAGTTACGTAGGTGAAACTGAGCGTGGGGATCTAGTAGGTACATTATAAAATTAGCTATCTACAAGAATATGTGAAAGTCTTATCAAAATCGGTCAGACGGTACTGTAATACTTGTAATTGTAAAGTCTAAAGTACCAAAAGGGCTTGTGATCAATATTGATTACTGTTAAGGTTCAGAGGGCACCAAATAGATTATAATTAAATTAACTAAGGTTTAAATTAAATGGTACCTACTTCTGAAGTTTTGATGCTAATTAAAAAAGTTCATAATTTAATAGCCAACATTTTGCTTTCTATTTATTAATTAATATATTTCTTATTTATGTACAGTACACACGAAATTACAATTGTATATTATTACTATTACTACTCTACTACTTTAATGTTCGCCTGAAAAACAACCCTGAATTCACATTCAGGGCTACTGACATCACTGTTACTGATGTATTTGCGGATGGATGGATAGAAAATACCTATCCGAGAATGCCCGAAATTTTGCGAGAGATATTATGCACGATTTTTTTTTAAGTATATAATAATCATAACATACGTTATTTCCATGTTAATTAATGTAATTGGTGTTGTTACCGTTTTTAATTAACTATAAATAAATGAAAATACTTTTTTCCATAAAATCTCTGCCAGCAGTCCCGCTATTTATGTATAATGTATACATGAATATATACAAAATAACATAATAATCAATATAAAAATTAAATACCAAAATGACAACTCCATGCCTAATATTAAATGCCTAATGGTAAGCATGGATTTGTTCTTTTGGTATTTATACTCTGCACATTCATTCTACGTTATCAATTCGCCATCGTAATGCAAATATATCCCATATAACTTGCTTCCAACAATGTAATTTTCATTCCTGCCAGCATTAATTAACCCCAAGTTCCAATTCCAGACTGTTTTCAGACTACAAACAACATTAATATTCGATTCGTATCGTGATCAAACATAAAAAGGCGTTAAAATATTCGACGGGTCGCCGCCATTCCCATACGTGTTTGTAAATGGCTGCTTGACGTTTAATTACGCGGGAAAATGGCATCTGACATAGGGTTATTATATGAGGGAAGAAAAGTTGGATATTGCTAACAGTTTGTGTATATTGCTTGAGTATTGGATTATTTCTTTGGTATGGGCATTTATATTGTTTGGTATGTCAAAAGTAATCTGTAATAAGCTTATGGTATATTAGGGGATATTTCGTTTTCTTTTTTTTCGCCATTAGGAATTAAACTTAACCAAAACCTTAAATATTTTTTTATTACTTTTGAATTTTATTAAACAGAAAAAAATGGGCTCTAGCTTATCCTTGAAACCATTTCGGTTGTTATTTAAATAGTAGGTATTTTACAATAAGCTTTTCAATAAGAATGTTACCAAAAGAGGATGTTACTAAATTTTACCTTACTTGGAATAACTCATAATAATATTATCAACATACCATCTGCTTAAATAAATAACCAGTAGTAAAAAAATATTTAAATATCTCTTCAAGACATATACCTTTTTACTACTTACTTTTTCATTTTAACTAAGTGGCAAATAAAGGACTTATTTATAAGATTATAGAGGTATATACTAACGGAATCGGTCCGTGTGGTCCCGGTATAAGAATATGATATTCCCATACTATCTCCGGGTCATGAGAGGCGACGTCATATGTTAATAGTGTGTGCGAGAATGTATTGTGAGACGATATACTGAACAAATGTTGAATCTTAACCTGGGTACCAGGCTTTATCTATACTAATATTAAAATTTTAAAGAGAAAAAGTTTGTATTTTTGTATATTTGTTTCGAATAAACTCAAAAACTACTGGAAGGATTTCGATAATTCTTTCATCATTATAGCTTATACAGGGCTATTTGTAAAACACCGGTAACCTCTCAGGACTATATTACTAACATCATAAACAACAACTTTTGTTCTACGACTTTTTACAAAACATAATACATTTACCAAAAACAAATCTTCAATATTTCGTTGTCCTATCTAACACATTTCAACTCTGTATTCCCCGCTCCCCTCGCTATTGTCGGTACTATCGATTTCTATTGCTTCGCATAGACTTCATAACATTTAGAGCGATGAATTTAAATATTATTATTTTTGTGTGTAAATCTGATGAATTAAAATATGATGAATTTTTAAAAGTCATAGAACAAAAGTCGCTGATTATGATGTTAGTAACGTAGTCCTGAGAGGTTACCGGTGTTTTACAAATAACCCTGTATATAGGTACGCTTTATTTTTTACTAAAAATCAACCCGTGGGAAGTCATGACGGGTCGCTAGTAGTGATCTAAGCGGCTGTAGAGTAATGGCTAGGGCGTTGGACTTGCGATCATGTGGTCGCCGGTTCGATCTCCACCCATTGCACTACCGACGTGAACCCACTCGTAACACAAGCATTTTAGCTTAGCTCGAGGGGGTCACAGAATTTCTTTATTTCTGTGCCAAATAAAGAAATTAAATCTTATTATTGTTATTAATTTTCCTAATTGTATGTCAAAATGTTTTTTGTCCGATGTTCAACGAGAAATTTAATTTACATAAAACCTGACTTCACAAAAATTTATTAGTACAGTGGCGTAGCGAGCCTTATATGGGCCCCGTAACTAGAGGTTTTGGCGGCCCTAATATAGGGAAGTTTAACGTACCCACTGCCTAATAATTTGATATTCTGGATAACATTATATGATTTTTTGCTTATTCAATTTAAGGGCCTTTATCTTCCCCCTACAACATCTGTGGTAGCGGTGTAAGTCTCGCTTCAAGTGTTTGAGGTAGTGGGTTCGTTCCCACGCTGGATAAAAATTCTTTGTGTAAATTTTAAGATTTTATTTCGGGTATTTTTGGCCGAGAGACGGTTTAAAAAGATATTTAATTTAATTTGGTTGGTGTTGTCTGTACATCGCTGTTTTCCATCGATCCGAGAGGTGACCGGTGCCCTCATGCGTGTTAATACGCAAATGGCTACTTAATGTTTAATTACGCGGGAATATGGCGTCTGGCTCGCGTGTTACTGAATAACTTTATGTTTTCGGTTATACAATGGGAAACGGTGTAATATATTATTATATGTGTTGGAGTAACGAGCCTCAAATAGACAAATGCATTGTATAAAGTAATCGCCTTTTTCTAGTTTGAATAATTTTACTTTTTACTTTATCATCCCGTTTCGCCATATTGATAAACACCACGCCTGGCAAGCGAAATGGTGATCACAGTAATATGGTGAGTATCATTACTCTGATAAATGCTGCCCATCCACATTGCTATGTGTCGCTCAGTCGCCTGTTACGACACACTAGTGTATTCTATTCTAAGCCGGAAACCACACGGTATCTGCTTATACGAGCACGAAGACATATTATATACCTAGTACATTGCAACTTATTTTTCCATTACAAACAAACATTTCCATTTTAATTATGTATATAAATTAGAAACATTACAACAAACATTTCATGTGAAAAACAATATGAACACGAATTAAAATAATTTAATGCTAAAATATAAAGTTTACGCTGAAAATAATTACGAGATATAATACCTGCCCACACACACACACACACACACATAAAACACTAAAAATATTAAATAAAACATGTAGCAACCACACAGTAGGTACCTGGCTATATTTAATTAAAACCCAAAGTATAGAATATCTAATTTAAGTAATATGCAAACAGAAATAGTCCCTCCAAAAGGGTTCATAATTTTATAATTCAAAATACGCCTGAAAAATACGAAAACATTTATTCCAATGTGATTTAATACTTTTAATGAATGAAGGCCGCATGTGATCAAATTATCCGAAAATGGATTTCAACTTTCGTACCTGTTTTCGCACAAATTGCAAAATTTATCGAGACACAAGGAAAAATGTAACATTTTTTGTTTTTGCCTCTCCTAATATCGTATGAATCTTTGGGGATTCATAAATTTGGTTTTGGATTTGTAAACTTTTAAATTGTGTTTTAAATGTATTAATAAATTGGTAATCGAATTCAGTAGGTATTGTGGATAATGAATATTATGCAGGGATGTTTTGATATGATTTTTTTAATACATATTTTTTATGTTTTTGTTTATTATCCAATTGTTCTTTTTGTTATTATTATTTTATATTTTTTTGTCCTATTTACAAAATAATGTAATTTTCGGTACTGTAATGTACTGAATCAGACCTTTTACGTCGACTGCTTAACATGGGCCTCGTCGTATTAGATTTTGGCAAGCCAGGGTCATTTTTTTTCGGAAGGATTTACGTAGTTAGCCACGATGCTTTTACGACTTCACCGGGAATAAGCAAGTCAGGATCGTGGAGGGATAGTGTCATAATTACCATGCTTGGCAGGCGAATTGGTGATCTCAGTAAGATGGTGAGTATCCTTAAGCTAATAAATGCTGCTGCCCAACCATCAGCTGTATATCCTTTAGTCGCCTCTTACGACACCCATGGGGAGAAAGGGTCGCTGTTTTGCGGAAAGAACGAGGCAATTTAAAAAGAAAAACATTGAGAAAACGGTTCTTAAGATTCAGGCATTCAAGTTTTTTTTCCCATACTTACTCTTTTTGAATTGTACCGTTATTCTCGCAAAGCAACGGGGTGGTCTATTCTAAACCGGACACCACACAGCTTATTTTCAACATACACATAATTCAACATATTTTTTTCCATGTGAATATGGAAGAGACGTCTAATAGGGAAAACTGGATGAGGATGACATAATTATTGCGCCGACCTCAAATAATGGGAGCAGGGCAGGAAGACGATGATGATGATTTTTTTCCATGTTATGTTATTGTGTAATTGTTAAAGGTGAAGAGTTTGTTTGTTTCTTTGCTTGAACGCCTATCTCAGGAACTAGGTACCTACTAGTCCAATTTGAAAAAATCTTTTAGTGTTACATAGGTCATGTATCGAGGAAAGCTATAAGCTATATATTATTATGAAGTTCCCACGGGATCGGGAGCTTCGCGGGCAAAACCTAGCGCGGGAAGCTAGTAGTATAAAATGGTATCTAAAAATTTATGATACCAAATTATACAATTACAAATACCTAAATAATTTATATTCAAAAGCGAATGCATTCTATTATAAAGCAATTCAAAATTACATACGTAGCACGAAACGGTGGATAATCTAGATTAGAGGTAGTTTCGCGTCGGTTGCAATTTGCATACATTTGTACTGATTTATAGCAATTTCAGTGGTTTTAAATAACGTACTAATAGGTATGAAAATATTACGTCCTTACTTGAATTTCAGTACATGCCGCCAATTGTTAATGTACTACCTATATTATAAAGGTAATTTGAAAGCAATCGTCTAGCATTTAAAGGTATTTTTTTAAATACACCTCCCGCACTAAGGAAATTTGGCCCTGTATTGCAGGGGGACTTTACAAGCACTCAATTCACGGACACAAAGCATACCCATATCCAAAACAATTATCTGTGGTTCACAAAAATAATAATTGTCCCGGGTGGGAATCAAACTAGGTCTCAGGAGCGACTACCGTAACCACTGAGCCGGTAGAGATATGTATGTAATATGTTTTAAGTATATTTTTGCATCTTGTCATGAATTTTAGCTTTGACATATGTTATGTAATAAGAAAAAAATAATACACCACGTGATCAATTAAAGTTTGCTTGCACTTGGCACGTCCTGCCAAATGCAAGCAAACTTTAATAGAGATGGGTTGGATTAGTTAAAAATGATACCTAATCCACCTAATCCTAGTATTTTAAAATACCTGTTCCATTTACCTAATCCTAATATTTATTCAATATAGCTGGCCTGTTACCAATATTATGTAGGTATCGTATGTGGATTACGTAGGAAATATTCAGCATGATCGTTCCCGTTAAGTAATCGGGAAGTTGGCATATGAAAAGTTTATAATATGTTTTCACTCGTACTAATCATAAATTATGGTTGAAATTGAAGTACTTTCGAAATTAAATTTATAAAAATTATTATTCTAGGTAGATTTTTATCAATTATTCCATTCATGGTAGAATTGAGAATTAGTCGAATAGAATATTGTAATTCACTTTTAATTTACTAACTTTGATATCGATACTAAATTAGATATAATTATGTCATATTAGTTACGCCTCTAGCAATGTCAGAGTATTAAAAAAAATAAGGAATGTAAATTGTACTCTATGTAACGAATATTTTGTACCATACCTAATCCTCGACGCTTTTGATTAGGTATGGATTCGGATCGAAAAATACCTAATACACTAACCTATTCTAATATTTATGCCTCACGTCTACTTTAACCATAAATATAACTATAAAAAAACACGTAAGTTTTAATTGTAATATTTTAAGGTTCTTTATTTATCTCTAGTAGGTAGTCCCTTAACCCTTTAGCCCCCTTAGACAAGATTTAAGTATGTAATTTTGACCTGTAATTTGTAATTATATTAGAAAAGTTTCTGAACAGATTAGGTCCCTAATTAAATAATTAATTGCGTTTAAAAAAGTATCTAAACAAAAATATATCCGCAATACGAGAGTATTAAAAACAATTATACGAACGATATAGAAATAATATAATAATTTTCAAATTAAGAAACAAAAGACAATATTGTGCATAAATAAGAGCATACCTATATCGTCAACGAAATCGCATCATTAAGACTGCCATCGACGCGATTTGCTAATCAAATCACGTTCACCTCACACGTTCGAAATGTAAGTACATACTATTGTTGTTTACAAAGGATACACCTCGGTGGCTTCCTTTTCGTAACCTTGCGTGATTGTTTGACGTCAACCTTCCATAAATAACGCCTTGTCCTTAGTTTTAGTTACTATTAATTGGAAACCAGAATCTAGACATAGAAGAACCTAGACATAGAAACATATCTTGGGTAGCTCGGGTATCTCAGGGGGATAAACAACAACAACTACCTATTTCAACAACTGGCGAGGTAGTATGTCTTGGCAAGACACGTACTTACTATATTGGTTTAGAAACAAACACATAACCTAATAATAATTAAATGGTATAAACTGTAATGACATGTCCCAGTATGTTTCTGGATTCTATCTCTTTGCCAGAAAAATGAATTGATCAAATCAAAGTATATCTATAGGTCTAGCTGTTCCGCGCGGTTTTACTTGCGAAGATCCCGTTCCCATAAAAACTAGCTTAAAATATAGCCTATGACACTAACAAATTGATAAATGACTTGGCTTTCTATTGGTAAAAGGCTTTTCAAAATCAGTTCAGTTGATCCAGAGATTTACCTCTTTGTGATATAAGTCTAGATTACAGAGCAGCATAGTGTATCTGTTTGAATTATACTTTTAGAGCTCAAACAGAGCTTTATAACTTTTTTGTATAACTGCTATAATAGCAGCAATACTAAAAAAAAGCTTTCACTTACTCTAATAAAATGCATGGTATCTTTTATTTCGACGTCCCTCATAAAAATAAAATATATCTACACAAAGCCCAATAAACGGGTAATCGGCCCGCTGGTATCTCACTGCGAGGATCAGATACTGAATCGAATTGATTCCTAAGTCGAGGCCGCCGATTGTATTTGAAAGTCAAAAAGGTCTTTGGAATTTTTTGCGCGCCTGATACAGTGGGAATGAACGTAATTTAAGTAAAGTAAGGGTTGTCCACTGATATAGGGTAGATATAGTTAAATGTGAAAACACGTCACACATACATACGTCTGTTTTTACATAATTATATAATAGCACTACCTACGTACGTATTTACACACTTTTGTATTAAAATGCACATTGGCAGGCATCAGGCAAACAAAAAAACTAACAAAGTCATCAGCTCATGATTCATCTCAAGAACTAGTGATCTGATTAAAAAAAATCTCAGTGTATATTTAATTATGAACTTCTTGGGCGAAAAAGGGAGTTACGCGGATTGAACCGCACACGAGAAGTTAGTAGGGTATACAAATGCTATAATATTGATATATATTATATTTAAAAATAAAGCGTATGTCAAAAACAAACTGTATTAAAAAACCTATTATAACATCGATGATTATGTAAACAACAAAACGGCTTGCTTTTATGAAATACTGCTAAACTCATTGTAATATCTAACATATACATTATATTGCCAGTTATTCTCAGAGTTGGCACATCTAGAAAAAAGGTAGGAAAAAAATTAAGAGGGCGAATAAGAACATTATTTAAAAATAGTTTTGAATGTGTCTAGGTATGTGAATAAAGATATGCCATCAAAAACATACTTGTAAAAAAACCCAAGTCTCGTAACGCAGTTCTTTTACCGTAAAACGTTGTGAGATCTATGTAATACCAAGTCGGTTAATTTATTCAGTCCCTACTTAAGGGACCTTCTATCATAAGCTATTACGTCACCTCACCTTACAGAATCTTATTTTGACCTTATCAAAATTCGAAACTTTAAAGTTTTAAATAATAGATTAACTTGGCCATCGGATATAATTAGAATGTATCTCATAAGTGTTTATTGCGATGGCCAAGTCAATCTAATATTCATAACATAAAAGTTTTGAACCACTTTAAATTACTTCTCAAGGGACCGCAGCCTCCTGCTGAGACATGGCTCAAGCGGGCAAGCCACCTCCATCAGACGCTGGTATGATTGTTAGTATCCTATCGTTCATAGCACAACTTATGTACTATCTTACTTTTACAATCCATTGTTTTTTTTTTTCCTACGACTTTTTTTTTTTTTTTTTCATTACTTGTTAAATTAATCCCTGTATCGCGAAGGTCTCACCGCTCAATAGATTCACGAAAACAAAGCACCCCCTGACTCAGTACAACTGTTTGAATTTCAGACGAATAATTGTCCCGGGTGGGAATCGAACGCAGAAAACCAGGTCTCTGAAACAACTAACCTAACCACTTAGACACCACCTTTCAACATAATTCCATCTAGGTCCCTATCTACACCTATTCCTCCATTAAATCAAACATATTCATGTACACTGATTCACTGACTGCAAATGTAACTTTGTAATCCTATACATTTATAAGAAATAACAAAGTTATTAATGCAGTTGATGAAACTGAACAACTGGACCGAAATTGCAAAATGTTGGAATTTTCCCATGAGTTTTACACTAAATTCTCCCAATACTCAAAATTTGAAGCTTCTACGGCTGCTAGAAGTGCCTAAACATTTTGATGATCGGTCAGTCAGCAGTGAGCGAGTGACAAAATTACCGAAAATACCAAACTTTGACTAGTTATAATTCGTAAAGTACTGGTTCAAATTGAATGAAATTTGAAATATACTGTATTTTTACAAAGCTTGTTTAGTTACTGAAAATTCAGGCTCCTATCTTTATCCACAACGAAGTTATAGGGGGTCGAAAATCGGCTGAGTTGCTTCGAGAAAAGATAGGTACGGCCGTGCAACTTTTTTTTTTTTTTTTTTTCTTACTCGACTTGGGGGGGCACTGCCGTGCCCCCAGATAATAACTTTGACATATAATAATCGATAAAGAAAAAAAACCGGCCAAGTGCGAGTCGGACTCGCGCACGAAGGGTTCCGTTTCAGTTACAAGTGCGTACCTATTTTTGATATCAAGAATAAATAAAAAAGCGTATGTTTATGAAATGAAATGTTATTTTATATTTTTATACTGGAGTTGATTGAATGAAAGCTAAATTGCGGTTTACGATTTTTGACGTATTAAAAAAAAACTACTTACAAGATCTCGTTCAAACCAATTTTCGGTGGAAGTTTGCATGGTAATGTACATCATATATTTTTTTTAGATTTATCATTCTCTTATTTTAGAAGTTACAGGGGGGGGGACACACATTTTACCACTTTGGAAGTATCTCTCGCGCAAACTATTCAGTTTAGAAAAAAATTACATTAGAAACCTCAACATCATTTTTGAAGACCTATTCATAGATACCCCAAACGTATGGGTTCGATGAAAAAATTTTTTTTGAGTTTCCCTTCTATGTATGGGGAACCCCAAAATTTATTGTTTTTTTTCTATTTTTGTGTGAAAATCTTAATGCGGTTCACAACATACATCTACTTGCCAAGTTTCAACATTATAGTTCTTATAGTTTCGGAAAAAAGTGGCTGTGACATACGAACGGCCAGACAGACAGACAGACAGACAGACAGACAGACAGACATACAGACAGACAGACATGACGAATCTATAAGGGTTCCGTTTTTTGCCATTTGGCTACGGAACCCTAAAAACAGGTAAGTCGAGACAAATATAGAGGTAAATCGATATTTTTACAAATAGTTGACAAAGTGTGAAGACGTTCAACAAGTATACAAGTCGTACGTTGTAACAATGCTATTGTTGCAACCCTGAACCCTTGTCCCTTCATCCCTACGAATTGTTCCGTATTGTTTACGAATAACTGATTTTATCACGAAACACTATTTATGCTTTTACTTTATGATGCTTTTGGTTATTCCAATGAGTTTCCTTTTTTACATAACCTTAAATAGTAACGTTTAATTTTGTTTGTATCTTATTTCGAAAATATAGCGCAATTTCGTTTTGGACAGTTACCTATTTGGAATAAGCCATGAGGCTTTTGCTGTTTTACATAAACACGACAAAACATTTAGGTTTGTATAGTTTAAAACCTATTTCATTGTTTAGATTGCTTATAAAAACCCCACAGTAAAACCTAGAGCAAGTAAAAAGTTGAGAAGCGGCCGTAGCACAATGACTAGGACGTCGTACTTGCGATCATGTAGTTGCCGGTTCGATCCCCACCAATTGCAATAGCATTTTAGCTCAGCACGAGGGGTTTACAAGAATAATGCTAGTAGTGGGCAAACACTCTGATAGTAACCTTTAAAAGCATACCACTAGGTTCACTTGGTAACATTCTGAAACCAGCACAATTATTTTTACCAATACCTAACTAATGCGTAGTCGCAATCAAACCAATTCAGTTCGGCCACTGCCATTACTGGGAACAGCAATACTTTGACGTGCAATATTCAATATTAACTAACGCTATGTACACTTATATGTAGGTATTCCATCAGACCGCAGATATAACATACTAGCGGACTTCGCACGTGTGGACTTTTATAGCCTACTAGCTTCCCGCGCGCGGTTTCACCCGCGTAACTGCCGTTCCCGTGGGAAATTCATAATAAAATATAGCCTATGTTCTTTCTCAGGCTCTAGACTATATCTGTACCAAATTTCATTTAAATCGCTTCAGTAGTTAAAGCGTGATTGCGTAACAGACAGACATACAGACAGAGTTACTTTCACATTTATAATATTAGTAAGGAAGTAAAGATGTTACTCAAGGATAATATAGAATTGTAATGGTAAAAGACCTATCGAAATCCGTTCAGTAGTTTTTGAGTTTATTCGAAACAATCATATAAACATACAAAAATACAAACTTTTACTCTTTATAATATTAGTATAGATGTAACAGAATTGTAGTAATGAGTATAATTAATAGAAAATTTGTATTTATTAGTTAAGGATATTTAGTTAAGGATAATATCAGATAACTGTTACTGGGATAACTTTTCTTTGAACGAACCCACGTAGTTTGCCGCCAGGCTATACGGGCGAATAGAGATCTAGCCTTATACTAGGTATATGTTTTTTTAGAAAATGTTAATATTACATTTTGGTAGGAATACTGATGGAACTGAGCTAGTTCATTCAATTATTGGTAACAGTAAAAAAATACGGTGAATACTAAATTATGTTACTTATTATGCTGCTTGTCGGCTATGTCAATCCATAAACTATAGTCTAATATTTTAAAACGCAGGAACGTAATATTCGAATTAAAAAAATGTTTTTATTAGTATTAAACGTTCAAATAAAAATGATTGATAATTAAAAATATGCTACCTATACTTTTTGCATTTATTATAGTTTCTAAATACAAAAAAGAATAGTCCGTTCCAATTTTAAAATTCATAGGAATTGTTTTTTTACGACTATTATATTGCATTATAATAATTATAATATCATGTTGCCTGCGAGTATTGAGGTATTCTTCGAAGCGCTACCATTTTGAGGCGCTCCTAATGAGGCGCTCCTGTTTTATTCCTCGGAGCGCTCCTTTTAGTAGCGCCTCCCGATAGTAATTAAAAATATGAAAATTGAAGAAAACCTTGAAGCCCACCCACGTTTAAAAATAGGGAAGAGCATGAAGTAAACGTAATAAATTAAATCGATGATTTTTAAAACTCATTTGTGCATCATCATCATCGAAGTGCTTAATCAAAAGTTAAGCAACTTAGACGATAATGGTGGCTTCAAGGTATTGACTTGTTATTCACTTGTTACATTAGGTCAGCGTCGTATATTTTGTATGTTCTAAGATAATTTCATTATTATATCGTCCCCCTTAGAGACGTGTTACACAGAGATTAATAAATTTCAATGACCGGCTGTAGTTCCACCGTAGCCTATTTGGTTAAGTCATTACGGGCTAAACCTAAGATGCAGGTTTGAATCCTGCCGGTGGTCGAATTTTATTAATGAAAAAATGAAAATGAAAACGTTTATTGATAATGTAGACGAATCGATCGTACTTATTATAAGTCAAATACAATGAAAATGAAAAAAAGAAAAAACAATCTTAACTAATAAATTAGTTAACATTTCAACAATAATGTTATTAAATTTATTAATATTTTTATAGCATGTTCGTAATTAATCTCTTATTATAATATATAATTAAGATCAACCAGCGCGGGCTGGGATCGGGTCTGAAGCATAGAACGCGTCGCGAGCCTCGCCTTGCGAGGACGACCGGACCCTATCCTAGCTTCCTACGAGTCGTTCTCTATCTACCTACGGTGTGACACTCGGAGAAGAAAGACTATAAGAAACTCCGAGATCATTCTTTTTGTCATCTTTTAAAGTCTTTGATTAATAATTTTATACATTGTTTAAACATTTTTAGTATCTAGGTTAGTGATCCCCATACATCGATATGTAGGCACTCATACCAGGAAAGTGTGAAGACAACAATGATTATTTTAAGTAGGTATCGAGTACAGGGAGCGCTCCCCCAGATTTACATATATAGAAACATGCCTACAATCTGATCAGTTGTCATCTCGTAAATACTTGTAAAATGTTTCCAAAATCGTTTATTTTTCGTACCTTAACATTATTTTTATCAATCTTATATATTTACTAGCGGCCCGCCCCGGCTTCGCACGGGTGGACTTTTATACCCTACCCCTGCCCTACCCTACCCTACCCCTACCCTACCCTACCCCTACCCTACCCCTACCATACCCCTACCCTACCCCTTCCCTACCCCTACCCTACCCTACCCCTACCCTACCCTAACCTACCCTACCCTACCATATTTATACCTATATATATATATAGTACACATAGACTAACACATAAAACAGACACAAAATATTAAAGCAACACACACAGACATCACACACCAACACACACACACACACACTTATACATGCACAGGTAAGAGACCACAGGAGACAGGACTGAGGGATGCACAATTCTGATTGTGCATCACTTACAGTGAGAATGTAGAGAAGGACGCACACACACAAACTCTAATAAAATAATATAAGTATTATATCATATATATAAAAAATGTAGCACATCCTATGTTTGTATGAGATGCAGAAGAAAATGTAAAAGTACGTATAAGAAAACATGTAAAAGAAATGCAAAGTATATATAAGGAAAATGTAATAGTACATGCAAGGAAATATTATTTAAGAAATTATTGTATAAGAAAAAAGTAAAAGCAAAATGTAAAAAGAAAATATGTAACAAGAAAATGTAAAGTATATATAAGAAAAAAGTAAATGTAAAAGATAATATGTAAAAGAATATTAAAAAGCATACATAAAAGATAATGCAAAGAAAAAACTAAAAGATAAAGAATAGATAAAACATAAAAAAATGACTCTGCTTATGGTAGAGGGTTGCAGCAATCACCACTAATACCCTACCCTACCCTACCCTACCACTACCCAAAAGTATCCTATGTCCTTCTCCCAATTCTTAGCTACCTCCCTCCCAATTTTCAGCCAAATCGGTTCAGCCGTTCTTGAGTTATAAATAGTGTAACTAACACGACTTTCTTTTGTTTTTAAAATGTATTCTGCTATTCGGGACGGAAACAAATCCAACAAATCAAAAACCATGGCAATCGGTCCAGCCGTTCTCGAGTTATAAGTGTTGTAACAAACACGACTTTCTTTTATATATATAGATACTAGCGGCCCGCCCCGGCTTCGCACGGGTGGACTTTTATACCCTACCCCTGCCCTACCCTACCCTTGCCCTACCCTACCCCTACCCTAACCCTACCCTACCCCTACCCTACCCCTACCCTACCCCTACCCTACCCCTACCCTACCCCTACCCTACCCCTACCCTACCCCTACCCTACCCCTACCCTACCCCTACCCTACCCTACCCTACCCCTACCCTACCCCTACCCTACCCCTACCCTACCCCTACCCTACCCCTACCCTACCCCTACCATACCCCTACCCTACCCCTACCCTACCCCTACCCTACCCTACCTCTACCCTACCCCTACCCCTACCCTACCCTACCCTACCCTACCCTACCCTACCCTACCCTACCCTACCCTACTCTACCCCTACCCCTACCCAAAAGTATCCTATGTCCTTCTCCCAGTTCTTAGCTACCTCCCTACCAATTTTCAGCCAAATCGGTTCAGCCGTTCTTGAGTTATAAATAGTGTAACTAACACGACTTTCTTTTGTTTTTAAAATGTATTCTGCTATTCGGGACGGAAACAAATCCAACAAATCAAAAACCATGGCAATCGGTCCAGCCGTTCTCGAGTTATAAGTGTTGTAACAAACACGACTTTCTTTTATATATATATATATATATATATATATATACTAGCGGCCCGCCCCGGCTTCGCACGGGTGGACTTTTATACCCTACCCCTGCCCTACCCTACCCCTACCCTAACCCTACCCTACTCCTACCCTACCCCTACCCTACCCTACCTCTACCCTACCCCTACCCCTACCCTACCCCTACCCTACCCCTACCCTACCCCTACCCTACACCTACCCTACCCTACCCCTACCCTACCCCTACCATACCCCTACCCTACCCTACCCTACCCTACCCTACCCTACCCTACCCTACCCCTACCCAAAAGTATCCTATGTCCTTCTCCCAGTTCTTAGCTACCTCCCTACCAATTTTCAGCCAAATCGGTTCAGCCGTTCTTGAGTTAAAAATAGTGTAACTAACACGACTTTCTTTTGTTTTTAAAATGTATTCTGCTATTCGGGACGGAAACAAATCCAAAAAATCAAAAACCATGGCAATCGGTCCAGCCGTTCTCGAGTTATAAGTGTTGTAACAAACACGACTTTCTTTTATATATATAGATATAGATTTAGATAGATAAACCAGAGAAGTTATTTAGCCACGTTCATTGACACCCGGAAAATGTTCTGTGATGTAATATCGTTAATTGTGTAACGTAACAAAGGCAATCTGTCGCCTCTCCATTACTCACGCAGTCGGGATGACAAATTGTAACACACGATTTGTTCTTCTAGATATATCTGATTAGTTCCCGCCCGCGATTTTACCCATGTCGTTGCCGTTCCCGTGGGAATTTCATAATTAAATATAGCCAGCCTTCCTCGATAAATGGGCAGAAACATTTTTTCAGATCGGTCCAGTAGTTCCTGAGATAAGCGCGTTCAAGCAAACAAAAAACTGTTCAGCTTTATATATCACTACATAGTATAAAACAAAGTCGCTTTCTCTGTCCCTGTCCCTGTTTTTTTTTAATAGATAGAGGGATTCAAGAGGAAGGTTTATATGTATAATATATCAGCATTGTACCCGTGCGGAGCCGGGGTGGATCGCTAGTCTATATATATAAAAGAAAGTCGTGTTTGTTACAACACTTATAACTCGAGAACGGCTGGACCGATTGCCATGGTTTTTGATTTGTTGGATTTGTTTCCGTCCCGAATAGCAGAATACATTATAAAAACAAAAGAAAGTCGTGTTAGTTACACTATTTATAACTCAAGAACGGCTGAACCGATTTGGCTGAAAAGTGGTAGGGAGGTAGCTAAGAACTGGGAGAAGGACATAGGATACTTTTGGGTAGGGGTAGGGTAGGATAGGGTAGGGTAGGGTAGGGTAGGGGTAGGGGTAGGGTAGGTGTAGGGTAGGGGTAGGGGTAGGGTAGGGTAGGGTAGGGGTAGGGTAGGTGTAGGGTAGGGGTAGGGGTAGGGGTAGGGTAGGGGTATGGTAGGGGTAGGGTAGGGTAGGTGTAGGGTAGGGGTAGGGTAGGGGTAGGGGTAGGGGTAGGGTAGGGGTAGGGTAGGGGTAGGGGTAGGGGTAGGGTAGGGGTAGGGTAGGGGTAGGGTAGGGTAGGGGTAGGGGTAGGGTAGGGGTACGGTAGGGCAGGGGTAGGGTATAAAAGTCCACCCGTGCGAAGCTGGGGCGGGCCGCTAGTTAATATATAAAATTGTAAGGGCTAATCCCATATAGTGTGTCGCACTTTAGTTGCCCCTTACGTAACCCATAGTGAGACATGGGGTAGTCTATTCGAAGCAAATCACACGGCAGTTTGGTTGCCTTTTGTAACTAATCATAATTATCATCATCAGCCAACATAACGTCCACTGCTGAACCTCCTCCCAAGGGAGGGTTTTGCCGTCATCACGCTTGGCAGGCGGGTTGGTGACCGCAGCGTTATGTTGTAACACACAATAAACGCTGTTACCCGTTCCCTTGTATACAATTGATATAGATGATGTTCGAACAATCGGGACCATCGGCTAAACGTGCTTTACGAGGCACGGAGGGTAGTCCCTCAGGCAACCAGACCCAGAACTAAATCTTAGAATTTACACAAAGATTTATTGCCCAGCGTGGGTATCGAAACCACGACCTCCGAGATTTAAAGCGAGCCAATTACCGCTAGCCACGGAGGTTCTCTTTTTGTAACTATTCGATATTAATTAAATCTATTCAGTTGTGAAGTGACACCGAGGTGTTGATATAATTTACTTTTCAACTCAATGTTTGTATTTCATTATGTTACCGGTGGTTAGTCACCATGTTATTTTACCGTACTAACGAACCTTCATTCAGAGCTCGAACTCAATTCAGATTAAACTTTACATGGATATGGTTCATTTGAATTTATCTTTACAAGTTGTCGCCCAGTGGTCAAAAGACCATAATTAAAAAAAAAATATTATCATTCTGCACTCCTGCTCTATATAAACTATAAGTGTGTGAAATTTCATACTTCTCCGGCCGAGCAATTTTCGTAAAAGTGGGTAAAATGTTACATCGCTATCTTAACTACCTCCGTAGCATATCGTAGACTATTTATACTATCGTAGACCCGAAGTCCGAGTGGCCCGAACTGTAAAGTAGAAAGACAGTTGCACAAAACTCTCCTAAAAAACTAACAAGTCATAATCCCTCGATCTCATCGTCAGCGACCGCGCTAAGCTGAGGTCCAAGCCCCATAGGCATCCTCTTATGCTGATTGCTTAGTCTGTAGTCTTAAACCATTTATTAAGGCACTTCTCGCCTTTATGCCCGTTGAAGTAGCAAACGCCTCAGGTCTGACTGCATATGTCCGTACGTATATATATATATATACATATATAAGATTTTCAATTGTATTCAATTCAATCTCTTTGATTAAAGATTAAATAAACAACCAGTATTACTATAAAAATTGTACTTTGTATTCCGGTTTTCAGGTAAGATTGTTTTCAAAGCGCATCTTTACAGACTTGCCTAGACATCCGACCGTAACAAAAGCCTTTAGCTGCAAATAAACGATAGAGCACGGCAAAGCTTGCTTTTTAAACGTTGTTTTGTGGTAACAGTTAAAACGGAGGCTAATTTTATTATTATATTTAAAGCTATTCTGGTTTGTAGAGGAAAATAAGCTTAAGAAAATTAGATGACTTCGTAGTTTTGTGAGAAATGTCAGGCAATGTGAAAAAATGTATTGGGCTTTTTGAATTATTGTTAATGATATTATTATCGTCTGGGTGGAATAATTACTATGGGCAGCTTTTACCGTTTATACCTTTGATATACTTTTGAATTCTTGTCTACCTTAATACTAAACTAGCTTCCCCGCGCGGTTTCACCCGCGAAATTCCCGCTCTAGTAAGAGCTTTATAATATAATTTAGCCTATAGCCTTCCTCAACAAATGGGCCATCTATCATTGAATGAATTTTTCTAATTGGATCTGTAGTTCCTGCGATTAGCGCGTTCAAGCAAACAAACATACACTGAAACAAACAAACTCTTCAGCTTTCGCGACGGACGAAGTTAGCTGCATTTATTCATATTAATAAAAAAAATAAAGTCTCAAGTTTGGTTTTACTTTTTTTTTTGGTTTTCTATGACTCATAGTCCAAAATTTTTAGATGTTTGCTCTACATTAAATCCTTCTACGTGATTTTTCGATTGGATTATGTCGGAGTGTGCCAAATTATCTACCAATTTTGTATGAAACTTTTTCTTGCAAAATGATTAGATACTGAGTTCTAGCGCAAAAGAAACTCGGTTTTATACTTAGGGGGCTCCCTCTGACATAATCCAATCGAAAAATCACGTAGAAAGATTTTATGCAGAGCGGACCGATTAATGGTGCTAAAATTCCTGGACTATCGAATAAATTATGAAAATGATCTCTAAATGCCTGAATGTTATTTTTCTTGAAAACTCAAATCTCAAATAACTGGAAACCATTTATTTAAAGCCACAACATTTCAAGACAAAATTTATTGCTTTTGACCTCATCTATAACATCCTTGCAGGAATACGCATATGATGTCACTTAGCTGAATTAATAATTTACCCGTCAATATTCACTGCTAATGAGATAGAATTTACTTTGTTTCTTTAACCAATAGAAAACCCAACTATTTGTAAAATGAACGCAAGATACCTATTCAGCCTGAATGTGAGAAAATGAAACACTTTTTACGTATATTTGTAGCTCACGTCTGTGACTTGTAGGTAAAGAAATAGTCTCATCTCAAGAAATTGCTGCTCGTTTTACTTTTTTTGCCTCCCCTGAGTCATTACGTGTGCTACTTATGCTTATGCCATTCGTTTACTAGACCCACTAAAACTAGCCAGTTAAAATGTTAAACAGGGTTAATATCACCCCGAGGTGGAGGATTTGTATAATAGCTATAATACCATAGGGATTAATAGTGGATTTAATATAAGTTCTGTATACTTCGCCGGTACCAATGGTGACCAGGTCCCTCGTTAAAGAAGAAAGCACTAGCATAGTATTTTGAACGCTATTTCTGGTATAACAAAGTTGAGTTTAAGTGTGTTGTGTAGTAAATTTACGAGGTAAAGTGTTTGCAACTCTGTGATGAGACCATAAAGTTGGATATTGAATGTGTTAGAGCGATGCAAGTCTTAAGATGTGTGAAGTAGTACTGTTAATATGTAAATGATATTAGTAGCGAACAGTTTCGCTTCTAGCTGTGGAAATAAAGTTATTTTATCCAGACTTATGGTGGAAGACATTGTCAGATTAAATTATATTTAGGAAAATGAAACAATTATGGTATTTATTACATTCTGAATGTTCATTTAAACCTCAGAACAAATAAAAAGTTAAGACGCAGCGCTGTCACACAATGCACTGAAGCCGGTTATACATTCGTTTACAGAGACGCGGGGCGTTGCGCGTCGCGTGCGGCGTGCTGTCTCGCATCCCACTTGCACTCATACAACGCCATATGTTTGATATAAGTGTGGGCCGCGCCGCACATCGCGCCGCGCGACGCCCCGCGTCTCCGTAAACGAGGCCTTAGTGTGGGTAAAATTGTTGCTATAATTTTTACAGTACCTACTCCAATATTATTATAATAGCGTTGAGCTTGATTTTTAAATTATTTCTTAACACACTTCGGCATTTTCGCACAAATAATGAAGTTTTTATGTTATCAAGCACCTGACGCTCCGACAGATCGGCTGACAAGGTAAAGCATAGTATTGGTATGCGTGTGTACGTAACCTGTGTATGTGCTCACCAAGGCACAATTTTACCGGCGTCGGTGCGTTACTTGCAGCGCTCCGTCTTTCCTTTTATTTGGCCTCAGATTTAAACGTAAGTAGTTAAGCCGAAAGGAGTCAATCTACACATTTGCAAAAACGGAGTATTTGGTAGGTGAAATCTGTCCGCTTGATTTGTTTCTATGTAAAGTATAATAATAATAATAAAAAGTTAAGCGAATGCTTTTTTACCTGCGTCCACTAAGGCAGGGAAACCAAGATTGCGCATGAGTTGGAGTAAAGAAGTAAACCTTTTTATCATGCGCACTTACTACTACATCCCTAAATTAGAGACAGATTTGACCACTTATAGAAAACAGCTGCATGAACTTTTTTCACAAAAATATCCCACTTTAAAAGTAACGGAACAACGCGTATCAGACCAACGTAGAACAATTATTCGTAATAAGCTACTTACTGAAAACGAATTAAACCAATTAAAAAACGAAGTACAAACACAACTAAATGAAGAAGTAGAACAACACCCATACATCATTACTTCCACACCACTACCACACATTGAAGACCATTATGACACACAATCACAACATCACACTTACACACAATCACACCTACAGACACAAATGTCTCATACATCCACACAAACCGAAACTATAACTGTAACCCTAGAAAATGACATAGAAACATTAGTAGACCCCAATCCTATTACTGATGCATTTATTCTTCAGATATTAGATAAATTCAATACTACACTCACTCAATACACTGGAATGGACCCAGCAGTTAGACCAAACCTACCAAAATTAAAATACAGTTTCCAGCTTAACCAATTAGTAAATCTTTTTAACGAACACATACTAAGCCGATTTTTATCGGAGGACACACAATTAGTAGATATTCATACAATAATTTATTGCACAGCAGTAGTTATATCAGAAGAACTTAACTATAAAATAACTGGACACATAAGAAATAATAGACATAAACACATTAATAAACCACACTGGCAAGTAAGATTAGAAAAAGATATAGAAAAACTTAGGGCAGACTACGGAAGACTAACACAATATATTAATAACAATAGATCTAGCAAAGTGGTCAAGAGAGTTGAAGAGCTATTTAGAAGTAGGCTCATACATACTAGACATGAAGAAAATAATAAAAAACCAGAAGAATTTTTAGACACACTGAAACAGAAACTTGCATTAAAAGTACATAGACTTAGGCGATATATGAAAGCACACAAACGTAAAAATGACAACATTCTTTTCAACACAAACGAAAAAGGCTTGTATCGAAACTTTCATCCCCACACACCACACGACACAAACACAGACATACCTACACAAACACAACTTGAAAACTTCTGGTCTAGCATATGGGAAAAAGAGGCACTTCACAATGATAATGCAGATTGGATAGAAACAGAATTTAGTAAATGGAGTACTATAGAAAAAATTATGTTTGATAGTATTACTGAGGAAGATATCTTAATTATAACAACTAATTTACACAATTGGAAGTCTCCAGGTATAGACAAAATACATAATTACTGGTTTAAAAAATTAACATCATTACATAAGCATATAGCAAGAAATTTAACAGATATCATATTAGGCAAACAAAGTATACCCGAATTCATTGCTACCGGAATAACATATATGCTACCCAAAACCACACACTCAACACAACCTTCACAATACAGACCAATCACATGCCTCCCTACAATTTACAAAATACTAACATCAGCAATAGCTAGGAAAATAAACTCACATATAGAACATAATAATATTATAGCAGAAGAACAAAAAGGCTGCAGACGGGGCCACATGGGATGCAAGGAACAACTCATCATTGACTCCACTATACACGCAACATTAAAAAATAGAAATTTACATTGCACATACATAGATTATAAAAAAGCTTTTGATAGTATTCCACACTCTTGGCTACAAAGAATTTTAGAGATATACAGAATCAATCCAAAAATAATACATTTTATTCGTAATATTATGCCCTTTTGGAAGACTACCCTACAATTAAATAGCAGAAACAATATAGTTACAACAAGAACTATTTCCATTAAAAACTGAATTTACCAAGGTGATTCCTTGAGTCCTCTGTGGTTCTGTCTCGCCCTTAATCCTTTATCACACCTGCTGAATAGTTGCCAGGCAGGTTACACTTTTAAAAACAACTCAACAGATTCACCCATTACACATCTCATATATATGGATGATATTAAGTTATATGCAAAAAATGATAAAGAAATGAAAAAACTGGTAGAAACAACAGCTAAGTTCAGTAAAGATATAAATATGTCATTTGGTGTAGACAAATGCAAGACCTTATACATTATTAGAGGTAAAATACGACCTGGTAACTATACAATAGATATCACTGACACCATTACAGCGATGGAGCCCACAGATTTATATAAAAATCTAGGTTACAAACAGTTGAAAGGATTGGATCACACCTTAACCAAACAAACACTTAGCACAGAATTTGTAAAACTCAACTCATTAGTAAGAATCTTATTAAAGCTATAAATACATACGCCATTCCTATATTAACTTATTCATTTGGAGTTATAAAATGGACTAAAACAGACATCGAAAACATAGAACGAACCACACGTACAACACTAACAAAACACAATCATTTGCATCCTAAATCTGCAAAAGAGAGACTTACTATAAAACGGCAGAACGGAGGAAGGGGCATGATAGATATTCATCACCTTTGGCAAAAACAAATTCATTCATTACAGAAATTCTTCTACACCAAATCACATACAAGCAGCATTCATAAACTAATAACTCAACATGATCTTAACTACACACCACTTAACTTAATCGAGCATATCAACACCGAACACCAAAATACTAACACAGCTGATCCACATTTACAGAAGATAGAAAACTGGAAGAAAAAAGTATTACATGGACGGCATCCCCATGACTTGGAACAAAGGCACATAGACAAAGCAGCATCAAATAGGTGGTTAAAAATAGGCAGCCTATTTCCGGAAACGGAAGGTTTCATGATTTCTATACAAGACCAAATAGTAAACACTAAAAACTACCGGAAATTTATTATTAAAGATCTTACAATGACAGATGACAAATGCCGAAGATGTCACACTCAACCTGAAACCATACAACACATAACCGGAGCATGCACAACACTCACCCAGACAGACTACACTCACAGACACAATCAAATCGCAAACATACATAAACTCATACAAACCCCTTATACACCCTACTACAACTATACACCACAAACAGTCCTAGAAAATACAACACACAAATTATATTATGATCGCGCCATCCTCACAGACCGTACCATCCACTACAATAGACCTGACATAGTACTTATAAATAAAATAAATAAAACCACTTACCTCATTGATATCGCAGTCCCTAACACAGAAGACTATAACTGAAAAAATTAGTAAATACACAGACCTGAAGGATAAAGTGATAAGAATCTGGAAACAAGAAACTGTCTATATTGTACCCATAGTCCTATCCACAACAGGAGTAATACCCAAACATCTACACCACAGCATTAAATTATTAGACCTGAGACCATTTCTGTACACAACTCTGCAAAAAGCCGCTATCCTAAACACATGCGGAATCGTAAGAAAGTTTATGCAAACTGACGAACAAACACCACACACATAAAATTACACACAACATGCCGCATTTACTTGGTCCTCGACCCGTAAATGTGGTTTAATCCAGCCTAGAGCTGAGTCAAACAAAACCACAGAAAATAATAATAATAATATATTTGTTTATTTCATCTCCACAAATAACAAGTTAATATAAACACGGTTCGTTGTAAGTATGTACCTAATCTCTCAAAGTAAAGGACAACTAAAATAAAAGTTTATTTGGTTAAAAGTAATGTCAATCTTCAAACGCCCATGACTCATAGGTGTCTTTCTTTTCTCGACACGGAGGGCGGTCCCGCAACCAAACAGACCCGGAAAGAAATTTTAGATTTTACACGTAGATTTCTTGTCCGGTGTGGGGATCGAACCCACGACTTCTGAAACTTAAAACGAGACTTATACCGCTACGCCACGGACTTGTATGAAACTTTTACAACTCAGACAACCTTATAACTTATAACCTTACTTAAGATTTATACGAGTCTTTCATACATAGTATTATTATTAAATAAATATCCAGCTTTATAAAGACTGGCATGCAAAATGCTTTTAAAACTGTTATTAAACATTTTTCAATAGAAATTCTATTTTCTATTACATTCAAGTGACTGAAAAACGAAGGACGGAGGAAATAGAATTTTCTTTCAAACATAAATCAAGTACTTAAGGAGTTTAATTACCCATGGAAGGTTCAGGTCGAGGTGTGTTAGACAGCGGGTATTATTATGATAATGAAAATATGACTTATGGTGTAATATATAAGGTGCATATCTAGAGTGTCGTAATTTCGTGACAAATAACTGAAGGAAAGGTCCAATACTCGTAGTAAAATATTTGCTACCGGATTTTATAAGTTATCTAACAATTCGGAATACACGGATTAACAAAAAGACAGCCAATATAAAAAGTAGCTTGTAATCAACCTTTTATAAAATTAAGCTATATACCTGTGAAAGACGCATCAAAATCGGTCCAGCCGTTACTGAGATTAGCCCCAATAAACAGACGGTATATTGCATACCAGTAAACGGATAGCGGCGTTTACACGTAAATAATGCTACGGTCACCATTCCGCCTGCCAAGCTTGGTGACTATGGCAACACCCCGTTCTATGTTCAGCAGTGGACGTTATACGGGCCGATGATGGTGATGATAATAATATGGAAACTTTTATAACTAAAACTAATAGTACAAAATGACCTTTTTTTACGGCAAAACATATTAATTTCACGATCGCAATCACAGTGGCTGTATAAAAGTACCGTCCGCAAAATAATATAGCTGACTTAAGTAAGAAGAATGTGGTGCAAAACTGCAAGGAGACCTTTTGAATTTAGCCTGGTATTTTCTTAAAAGTAATGTCAACAAAAAACCGTATACAGTTTTTGGCTGGATAATAAGCTAACAAAACCACAAAAATGTGATCAAGTATTGTTCTAATACGAAAATCACACGTAAAAACGATACACACAATGACACTATAAAATATGACAAGATAATATCTATAAAAAGGAACAATTTTCAAAGAATATGAAAAAGGCGTGTTACTCAGCCAGTTGCCACCGCGACTGGCTGTGTAAAAGGTATTTTTTGAACAAGTTTCAAAAATAAATATCGTTTCAAAACAGACTTGTTACCCAGCCAGCCATCGCCAACAGATTCAGAATGTAACTAATAGATTTTTAGGTAAAATACACACACATTTAGGTTAGGCGGTTTATCATAAAAACATGATATTAAATATACACTAGAATTAAGAATAGACAATTCTAAAAATAGGCTTGTTTCTGTACTGACTGCGATGGTAAATAAATTATAGTTTAACAAAAAAATATTGACCACCGTTAACAGTATCTATCGTTAAAGATGTAACATGTACTTTCTAAGCACCTTTTTAATACTAGATATTACTGAAATTGTTGAATAATACGAGATAACGTCACCCCATAAATCGAAAATCCAAATTTTTTACCGCCAATTCCCAAAATTGATAGAGCATTCAGAAGTTTAATAAGCTGACGCGTTTTTGCTGACGCTACTGTAAGTCGAGTGAAAAGAAGCCATTACTGGGTAGTGTGCGCTTTGTTTCAGCTAAGCGTGTCAGCTTCCAGCTTTTCACTGCCTTATGTGGGTTTTGAGGTCCTTAGAGAACGAGAATTTCTTAGTGGAAAAAGGATGTATATATACTTCTATACTATGAAGGTATGAATATGAAGAGATTTGCAAGTTGAAATAGCAATGGGCATGACACTTTCGTACCACCGGACAACCTACGTAGCTTAGCGGTATTTGCTCGCTTTAAATCTCGGAGGTCATGGGTTCGATCCCCATGTCGGACAAGAAATTTTTGTGCAAATTCTAAGATTTATTTTTGGATTTGGATTAAAGTGCACAAAGCCGTTGGTCCCGATTGTTGAAACTTCATTTGTTATTACCAGGAAAAGGGCAGCAGCGTTTCCTTGTGTGCTACGATATAAAACTGGTGACACCAACCCGTCTGCCAAGCGTGGTGATTATGGCAAAAACCCCCGGGAGAAGGCCCATGTTCGGCAGTGGACGTTGTACGGATTATGACACATAGCGCTAAGAACGGACGGCCGATGGAGCAGAAAGGTTCTCGCGTGGAGACCACGAACTGGCCAGCGCAGCGTGGGACGACCGCCTCATAAAAGTTGCAGGGACTCGTTCCCTGGAATTCGATGGGGGAAGTCTATGTTCAGCAGTGGATATCATATCCACTAACTATGGAAGGATATTTTGGGAGAGGAAGGCCAAAAAACGGATGGATGTTTGAAAGATAACATGTGTAAGAAAGGTTTACCAAATTCGTTTACCAATAGAAGGTTACATAACCTATTTATGAGTGTAATTTTTGTCTACATATTGAAAAATAAGCCCTAAAACTGCTTAACACATATGTCGTAGTTTCCTCGGTACCAAAAGTCTAAAGTCAAATCAACAGTATAAAAGTCTTTCTATGAAATTATACAATACTACCTGTCCCGCGTGGTTTTACCCGCGTAGATGCCGTACCCTCTGACATTCACAAATAATGTGGCTTTCTATTGGTAAAATAATTTGCATAATCGGTAACCATAGATAAAAAGATTACCTTCTAATTTCATAAACATTTCACAAACTTTACCTCTTTTCCATGCACTTTCAATCAAACGTAAAAATAAAGTTTTGTTGAAAAAAAAATTTTTTTTGAATTAAGCTTGCTTTTGGGCATTCTGTTTCTGTTGTATAAACTTTATCCAAACTGTGCGCAAATAAGAATAAATATAAATACAAAAATATTTTGAAAAGACAATGTTTGAAATAGATACTTGTTGTAACAGTATCCATTGCAGTGCCAAAAACTGGACATCCACTCTTTTCATATCACTTGTAACAACTACATTATAGTTCTCATAACACTAGGATAATGGACCGCGGTCGTATTTTAATTACTCATTAGCCTCTTACATAACTAATTACTACCCAACTATCCTAAGTTCACATGAGGTCACACCGGCATTAAGTAATACAAGCACTCCAAATTACTTCCATAATCCCTACACGAGATGACCCTAACGCTTCTAAGTGTCGCCCTTAGGGTATATAAGGAGCTTTTAAAATATTAGCCATCTCTTGATTTATGGGACATCAATGAATAATATACATATGTATATCATTAAAAGTAGCCGACTTATAAAACACTAGATTCCCGCGCGCGGTTTCAACCGCGTAACTCCCGTTCCCTTACGAACTACATAACTAATGGGCTATCTAACACTGGATTTCTTTTTTAATCAGACCAGTAGATCCTTAGATACATGCTCCTCAGCTCTTTTTATTAGTATAGATTGTGAAAGCGTAAATTATTTTTCTTTTATGAAATAATAATAACTACCTAGTGGCCACCCAGTGGTCGAATTTGACTATAATAAAAAATAAAAATAAATGCATTCCATAATCCTTCCCTGTAGTCCAGAAAATAAACATTTGCCTAAAACCGCGGTTATTAATCGTTAGAAAGTTTATTACTTTTTTACAAACAATATAATGTTTTACTAATGATTATCTCACGATAGTCCGGGGGGTCTAGTAGTAGGTATTGGAGAAGATGACTTAAAAAAAAGCATTATAAGTAGTATATTTTTTTAACAGAATTTTCTTTATGATCCTTTTTACGACGTATGATAAAATCTACTGTTAAATGGATGGAATATATTTTAGAAGCACCTTATACTCATACACTCACCACGTAACCACTTAAACTCATAATGCTGAGTAATACTCAAAACTGTAACACTCATCAAAACTTGGATGAAACTTTAAAATGACATTTTAAACTCTGTAACTTAAATTTAAGTTGAAACTTACATGTAGCTTAGCTAGCAACTTTCAATTTATAGTGGCTGGAAGTTTTATCATATTCTTAACTCGTAGGCAAATTAAGTAAAGCATAAGGCGGTACGGCTGCTTAACTACTGCTAAAGTAGTTTGCTATTTGGTTAGCTTAGAATAGACCACGCAATATCGTCCTGTGGGTGTCGTAAGAGGTTACTAAAGGATATAACAGCTGATGGATGGGCAGCACTAATATCAGCTCATAGTTACTTACTTTATTGCTGCGTTCACCAATCCACCAACGAGCCTGGGTTAGTAGACATATGGGTTATGGAAGAAGAATTCTGAGAATTTGTATAGAATATCAATACGTTCGTTGATAACTGGAAAAGAGCTGACATCGCCATTTAATGCCAGAATACGGACTGCGATGGAATTCACAAGATTCGAATGATAAAAAAAATTGTGAAATAAAATAAAATATTTTATCTAAAAAAATGTACAAAAAATTAAATTACAATAAAAGTTATCACAGTACAAGCGCGAGGTAAGGCCTCGCTCACACTGTTAAAACACTTGCTGTGGCCAGTTATAACTAGTATTGGAGGACGACTTTATTCAAAACAAACATGTATTTACAATCGCTTATTATTTGTTACCAAACATAAAATTCATTATACTTAGGTATCATTAAAATTTTCATTCATGCTTGACGTATCTGTGAGTAAAGGGATGGATATATTTTGAAACCACCTTATAAAACACGTTAGTAACAGTTGGACACGTGGTATCAGCATGCAGCTCATACATTGACTCACGGGTATAATAAGTTGGTTCTCGACTCCTACTCGATCATTCGTGTAACTAAATATTCGGTCGCATTTGGTCATAAATCATGTTTGGTCACCAACTAGTAAATAATTTTAAGGATATGTTTCTGCATAAGAAAATAATCATTTGACTGCACCGGTGGTTTAGTTGTTACAGCTGTTGCTACTGAGACCTGGTGTGCTGGGTTCGATTCCCACCCGGGACAATTATTTGTGTGAACCACAAATAGTTGTTCTGAGTCTGGGTGTTCTTTTTGTCCGTGTAATAAATGTTTGTAAAGTCCCCCGCGACACAGGGATTTATTTCCTAAGAAAGGGAGTTGTCGTGTTAAAAAAAACCATTAAAAAACGGTAATTGATTAGAAGACATTACACAAGACATAAATAGATTAGAAGAAAATGTTTTGGTTTGGTTCATACTGGTTATCGTAGCCTATGAACTCTTGCAATACAAAATATCATTTACGGGTTTTCGACCTTAATCTTCTCGTCACAAGTCTGCAAAAAGTACAAAAAATATCCAATGGCTAGGAGCTTTGGACTTGTGATCTTGTGGTCACTAGTTCGATCCCCTCCCATAGCACTTTGACGTAAACCGTAACAATCGTAACACAAGCATTTTAGCTTAGCACGAGGGGTTAACAAGAATACTAGTAGACTGCAAATCTCTGCAAGTAATCTTTTACAAAAAAATCCGTAGTGCTTTGAGCAATGCTTATTGATATACTCCTTTTCATAAAGTTACGTCTCATTACATGACCAATTTAAATTATATTGCTAATTAAATTATATGAGCCACCACATTTCTCATTAGCTTGATCAAAATTAGTATTTTCGTTTGATTCGTCGAACTGTGAAATAGGATTAAGTGCTTTGATACCGTATTTGCTGGCTTGCTCACTGCAATATTAATTCACGAGTCTTTTGGACTCGAGTCTCTGATTTGCTGCAAGCTCGTTATTTATGCATCGGGATGCATAAATTTACACATTGATCTACAAATGCGAAGATAGATACATAACCTCATTCGTTAAGTTGCATAAAATAAAATATATTGATCGCTCCGGTTTATTCATATTATTATGAAATATTTTTATTTATTCACTTGACTGATAGTCCGAGAACTGGCACCTATTTTTGTGTTGGTATTTGGGGCCAGCTGAAAACTTATCACTTACCTCTCTTACTATATACCCCAGTACGGAACTGTAGACCTAACTGATGAGTAGTGAGGCTAACTCGATCCTAATTTTATTTATTTAAAAATAAAAAAATAATTTGAGGCAAAGTATTTTCATTCTGAGAATCTTATTTTTAGTCAGTACCCTTTTAAAATTGCAAGTCTATAGAAATGAATTTGAGGCATTAAGTATTTTTATATAATATATATATATTTTTGCATACGTCTTAAATTAAAAACGTTAAAGCCCCGACTAAATCGTCTAGCTTATTTTATTTTTTTAATTCTTGTACTTTAAAGAACAACATATAAAAAAATCATATTGCCTCAAATATATTTTTAATTATTAAAACAATAGGGTTCTTAGCCCCGCTTCTCACCAGCCAGGTCTACAGTTCCGTGTTGGGGTATAGTAGGAGGGGTATGTGACAAGTTTTCAGTATGCCTCAAATAGACCCAAAAATATGGTTTTATTTTTTGTGGGACTACATTCGTAATGCTATCTAAATATAAATAAATAAACATTCATTACTCACTCAATGCCCACGACACATTTATTTTGTACTTATTACCGTTTAAATTAGCCAACCATTACATTTATTTAATCAACAATGAAAAATATACATCAATGAACCAAACATAAATACAAAAAAAAAATACCAACGGCTTTATATTAAAAAAAAACCTTCGTGTTGCTCATTTTGACAGTAATATGAAAAATATAAGTATTTCTTCGTATTTCCCGTACGAGTCTGTGTACGAGCGTATTTATTTGCGAATGAACAAAGAAAACAGTGGCATTGAGTAACGTATTTACAGCATCTGTATATTTTACGTTAAGAGAAAACTTTGTACTTAACCCTTTTAAGCTTATTGTGCTCACTGGCTTGTGAAATTTGGTACCGTTACTGTTTATATGGATGAAGAGTGAGCAAAACGATAATTTATATGTGGTGTGAGGGGGAAATCAATACAATTCCTTTCTGCTATGTCATATTTGTGACACCTTCCAGCACCCCTTTACAAACTTACTTACTTTAATTTTCGAAGCGGCCTTAGCCTAAGGTCTTATGTGGTATCCGGTTCGATTCCCACCCATTGCACTACCGATGTGAACCCATTCGTAACACAAGCGTTTTAGCTTAGCAAGAGGGATTAACAAGAATACTAGTAGTAGTGCGCAAAAAACTCTGCTAGTAATCTTAAAAAAGAAAAACGAAACTAAACTTGGTTAGTTGAAGTAAACCGTTAAGTACTTTCATTGAGGATTTATTACTTTCATATAGATATAGATTTCAATTTTTGGTTACACAATATGAATTAATTAATAAATGAGAGTTTATTTGTAGAATTGTAGTACATTTCCGATCTTAACTTAAAATTCAGTTTCTAAACAATTCGCCCTATTTATAGCATACAAATTTTAATAATTTATTATACCTATAATACAATATTAAAGTATTTTATCCTATCTTGGTGTATTTTTTGTAAGAAGTAGTTACATATTAATTTGTTTTCTTTGTGCTGGAAATATGCGACGATTGAATATAAGTAAACATTGTTTTCTCAAGTAAGCTTTCCGATCTCTGAATTTAATTTTTTTTTAAACGTACTCAGTTATCTACACATTACTCCTTTTCGAAGCCTATCGTATGCATAATGGGCTCCATGGGAAATTCAGATTTATCAGCGTAACAATAGGGTTATTTATTTCGATATACTAGATTGGCGGATAAGCCTAGTGAGAGCTCATTTGATGATGATCCGATCACTCGCTAACGCCATCTGTGTCTAATCGACTGCTTCTGAACTATGATAAAGGTCTGATAAATGGTAGTTTAAAAGTATTAGACAAACTTCAGCAAAATTAAGTCATGTAAGTTATTGAATCACCCACGGGGAGATTTTAAACTTTCAACCTCGTGTTTTCCGAATTAAAGTTCTAATTTGATTGGGAGTTGAAGAGTCGAATTGGTTTAATTGTAGTACAGTTTAAAGAGAGTCTTATAATATACGGAGACTAGACAAAGCCCCGCTTTGTTTGTGGTTGGGTATTTAGTAATAAGTTTTAGATAGTAATGTTAACGTATTGAATAGCTTTAAAAGCGGACAAAATCAACAATTTTTATATTATAATAGCTATTTCTTACGACTTTGTCCGCGTGGATACTGATTTATAATAATTTTGATCACTAATATGCTTTAGTGGCTTAGTAACACGCATAATTGTCTCGAGTCTGGGTGTGTTGTGGTCGTAAAATATGCGTTGTATAAAGTCCCCTGCGAAACTGGGGATATTGATTGCCTTACTTTGGGAGTTTTAATGATAATAGAGTTATTTAATAAATAGAAAACTGAAAAGACAATAATTTCCAATATAGAAACTAGGTTTCAAATAGAAAATTTATTTAAATTCATATCTCTTTTTGCTACGTGGTTTCAGGAAATAGCCGTATGGCAGCAAATCAACATTTTTACTTTCTTTAGTTCCTGAAATCTACCGACATACCTAATACATTAAACTTATCAGCACCTGTTCTTATCGATTACTGATCGGAAAGTGTCACTTAAATTCGATTTTATTGATCATTCGTTGTCAGATAATCTTGTTTAAGCCATTACAGATGTTAGGAGATCATTGAGAATGAATTTGTTATGCAAAAGAGATTCCTTATCGCGGCTATTTTCAGGAGGAGAATGTTCCGTTGTTTTAAGTAATTTTGTTTAAGAGTAATGTTTATCCGAGGATTATATAGGATTTGATGGGTTGTTGTATGAATCTTAATAAGTACCGAATTAGCTATAATTATAATAACGCTAATAATCATTTTAAGTTATTAAGATTACTTTATTAAAATTACTCTACTTTGATTTTAATTAAGAGCCATTTTTATCGTCAGATTAAAATTATCAGAGGAATAAATTTTAAGTGTGACAACATTTCAATACAAATCTATCAAAATAAAAATTGATTCCGCTGGTAGAATGACTAATAACAAATTAAATAACTAGCCCTTCTAAAGGTATGATTCTAGGCGACTGGCTGGACAACTGGTATTTTTGGGAATAAAAAATATTTTTGAAAATTGTTCCTCATTTATTTTATTTATATTACTAGCGTCTAGCCCCGCCCCGGTTTTGCAAGGGTACTTTTATACATTTTATATGTATAAAAGTACCCTTGTCTTGAAACACTTTATCTATTAATGAAAACCGCATCAAAATCCGTTGCGTAGTTTTAAATATCTTAGCATATTTAGGGACATACAGACAGCGGGAAGCGACTTTAGTTTTATACTATGTATGTAGTGATTACGTCATCGTTTAAGGTCAATGTTTGTTTGCTTTTATACGTTTGTGATTTGGTGAAATAAAAATAATAGATTTTCAAACAAACTATCATCTTTTGTTTCCATTAACTCATTAATACAGTTCACTCGTTTATAGGTACATGTTAAAATTAAACAATATATGTAAAATTATTGATGATATTGTAGTAATGAGAAATTCAATTTTAATTAAGCGTAAATTTCCGAAAGTACGATTAGCTTATTTAATGAAATTATCGTGTTAGTTAATCTATTATCAAAAGTATCGTTCCGAATCGAGAAACAAACCTAATTTTCGATGCTACGTTATTCAGAAGTAATATAAGCTTTATTTTTGGTACAGCTTCTCATATCTTCCCGAGGGGGTCCTTAGAGGCGACTTAGTGACATACAGCTGATGGATGGATAGCAGCATCTATCAGGTCAAGGTTTCCTATAATCTTACTGTAATCATCAATCCACTTGCAAAGCGTGATGATTATAGTAACGACCCTGGCTAGCTGAGGTCTGTAACAACGAGGCCCATATGCTGCAGTGGACGTAAACAGGCTGTTAAACTGTAGCGACAGACGTCATACGTCAGATGACGTTACAATTGAGGCTTATACAAGTTGTCAACACAAACAGTTGGACCGTGGTCACCGGGAATATCATCTGGCCTGGCCGGGAAAAAATTTCCTTTGTGTGGAAGAACACCAACACCCGTTCCGCTACAAAACATAGCTTTGACGGGAACAGCGAAAGATAATTGTAATATTTTATCTTTAGGGTTCCGTACCTGAAGGGTAAAAATAGGACCCTATTACTAAGACCTCGCTGTCAGTCTGTCTGTCTGTGTGACAGTTGAAATTTTTACAAATGATGTATTCAGCTATTTATAAATTTATTTTACAAACACTAAAAATAAATAAAATAAATATTTATGGATACAACAAACGTGATTTTTTCGTATTTTTTAAATTATTATTCTTATATTTTCTTAAAAACCAGCTGAGATTAAATTGTACAGGAGCCTCTAGAAACTGCTAATAGAAATTGCTTCTAAGTGTCAAGACTGCTCGAGCTAAGAAGGAAATAAGAGCAATTAGTTGATTACTCTATCTCAGAGGAAAATTGTAAAAGGCAAGTCTAATTGTCTTCCTTGTAGCAAAGAGATTAGATACCTACATTGTATAAGATACATGTTGTTTGGGATTGTAAATGTAACGTAGTGGCGATACATTTCCCTTGTTAGGAACTTTTTTTTATTAAAATTGAACTAGCGCCCGGCCCCGGCTTCGCGCGGGTGCAATGCTTATGTATTATATATATAAATATTCCTCTTGAATCACCCTATACATTAAAAAATAACATATATTTAAAAATAAACCTCTCTTTTGTTACGAGATTTCAGGAAGGAGCCGTATCGCAAATCTATACCAATATATTATATAGAGTTGAAGAGTTTGTTTATTTATTTGAATGCGCTCATCTCAGCAGGTCCAATTTGAAAAATTATTTCTGTGTTAGATAGCCCATTTAATGAGAAAAGCTATAGGCTATATTTTATTATGAAGTTCTCACGGGAGGCACGGGGGAACCTACTCATTAATAATCACGCAGTAGTGTAAGTTAAGAGTGTTAGGGCTGGCAAAATTACACTGGCCCCTTTTCCGGACCTAGTAATTTGATTGATAAATATTATGTTTTGTAAGCATGTGTTTATAGGAAGTTTAAATATTTGAGTAAGTATTTATTACTGTCAATATATTGAAATGTGGCTGTTAGTCACAGTATCTTCTACAGTGGGTTTTCCTCGTTTCTGCTGCAGCACCAACTCCGTAAATTTAAGTGGTTTTAGTGGTAAAGGTAAAAAATGATTAACAGTCTATTTGCAATCATTGTGTTACTTATTTTATCCAATAGCGTAATCTTGCATTCAATTAAGTAATTTCTGAAGTACTTTTTCGACAGAAAACCCCAGAAACATACACAATCCACGAAAATAAATTCAACCTTAATTCGTATTTAAATAAAAAAAATATAAATATTTTAAATTCACCTACTTTTGTTTCCCTTAAGCCGACAAGGAACATGAGTTTTAATTAATAAACAATCAAACTGGAGAAACGTTTTGTCCCTAGGGCCGGTAATACAATAAATTCTTTGGAAATAAACGATAAATTGTGACCCAAAAACTCGCCCACCCAATTATTGGAGGGGGCTTCACGACCTTCTTTTATTTAATATGTACGAGTATAAGAATGAATAGTCAACGGAATGAAAGTTACAAAAGTACTACGATTTTTATACACAGTGAATTTTCAGTTGTTGCTCATTATTTGCATAGCAATTCTCTTCATGTTACTATCGAAACGTAATATTAAAATGTTATAAAAAACATATGTTTTTACAAAAAAGTTTCTCTCAAGGAGCCGGCAATGGGCAGAGCTCTATTACCTATCAAAACGAGATAGTAGAAGTTCTTAAAAGAAGGCTTACCTGTCGTCATAGAAGTAATAAAAATGCATCATTTGTTAAAATGTCAACTGTTTTACTATCAAGTTCTGTGCCTAGTGAGGACAGTGGAATCTTATCAATAGGGGAACCATAAAAATCTCGAAATTTCTTCATTCGATTACACACGAGCGAACAAAAAAACTGTGAACACACCATTACGTTACTTTTATATGTATATCTTCAACTCCCGTATGCAAGAACAACACTTAAGACTTCTATTAACTTAGCTCTATAGCAACGTGGTCGACCTAGTGAGACACGACTTACTAAAATGTATACTTAAAGTCATGAATTGTCCTTGCATACCACTGTATATTCTCTTGTTCTTGCATACCCACTGTGACTCACCTTATTATTGTCAACTTTAAGGAATATTTGTAGACAGAAGACCTGACTTCTGTTTACAAATATTCCTTAAAGTATAAAACTTACATAAAAAAGAATAATATAGTTCCATAAATATATTATTCTTTTTTTATATTATTATTTTTCCTTCTGGTGGAATATTTGCTTTGTCTATTAAATTCGATGAGAGCATAAATTGTAATCTTCACTGTGAGAGTTTCAGGCTTTAATATCCAAGTCTTGGAAAAAATGGGTTTTGTGATTGTAAGAGAGTGTAATGAATACAAGATTAGGTAGATATAACTTATCTTAGTATTATTCCTGGCTAATAGTTTTTCCTGTTCTTATTTATTTCACCAGCCCGTTTTTATCCTCTGCTGAACTTCTATTTTTTAGATGTATAGATCAATTATTTGTACTATAGAACATACTAGCTGTCCAGCCCGGTTTCATCCGTAGAGATTCCGTTCCCGTGGAAACCTTGACTTTAAATATAACATATCCCATACGCATATAATGTGGCTTTCTATTCATAAAAGAATTTGCAAAATCGGTTCAGTACATCCAGAGATTATCCCGTACAACCTTACAAACAACACACGAACTTTACTTCTATTTAGATAAGATTCGATACAAAATTTATTTTTAATCGATTCTTGAGTCATTTAATAAAGCGTTGTAGCCGTGTTTTTCTCGGTGAAAATTACTTTTTTTTAAATCTTTTGTTTGGTTTCACACTCAAGTAAAATATTTACAGAAATCTGGAGTTTCTGCTTTGCTGAGAAAAAGTATTCACTAATTTATGCAAATTCGATAAGTAGAGCACCGCGACAAGGATTTAAAGTTTTAATTTTTTCCAAGCTTTGATGTTTTTCCTAGTTTTCACACTGAGTAAATTAATTAAACACGCGGTGCGCTAATGTTATTGCTCCATTCAGCGTGTGTTGCTTTGTTTCTGTCAATGTTGTTGTTCCACTGCGTTACTTTGTGTTACTAGAAATTGTGTTTTCAACAAAGCTGGTGGTAACGTAGTGTAGCTGTATGAGTACTTTGTTTGATATCTTTGACGTATAAATGTGAGTCGTCTTGTTTGTATGACATACCTTACTTTATGCTTACTGTTTGGTATATTATTATATGATATTTTGAATAGTAATAGAAGTCGGTATCACAAGATTCATACATATATGGTCAAGCTCATACTAACCAGTATCTTTAGTTTATTAACCCTTGATGTTAAAGTTATAAGTTTGACCCCTCGGTCTATGTGTCTCTCCTTGGATCCGTAGCTCTGAAACGGGTCAACCGATTTGGATGCGAGTTTTTTATTGTATATATTTTTTAACAGCCTTCGTGTGCGAGGCGGTATACTCTCGTTTTTTCTTAGGTCGTGGCTTTGATTCCCACGCTGGACAAGAAATCTTTGTGTAAAATGGTCATTTGCTCTGGGTCAATGTTACAGCGACGCTTAATTGTATGGGATTACTCTGTACTGTAAATGTCACCGGAAAATAATACGAATCCTCGGATGATCAATCCGTGCCACAAACCAAACAAAACAAAAAATCTTCAACTTCAGTAACTCCAGTTGAACCCCATTGGTTTAGGTTTAGGTTATATTTTTATAACCACCCGAAACCTCATTATTTTACCTAGTAAGTTGATCGACTTACGATTCTTATTATGTACCGGTGACATATACACCAATGTGCGAACTGTCCTAGTTCTGAAATGAGTGAATCTTACAGCAGAAGCATCTATTTACTTTTGGCAACTACTACTACGGCTTATTATTATATTTATAGATTTAAATTGAATACTTGATGATATTGAATGCTATTAAAGAATTAAATGATAATGTTCTAAATAATATTTCCACAATATGATTTACAACATAATTATGGTTAAATTGTAAGATTAATTTGAAGGGAAAAGGGACAAATTTTCATTTAATCTTAGTCGTTTTAAAAGCTTTAGTGATACTTAAATGTAAGTTAAACTTAGTGGAAGTAATTTATTGTGAAGAAGTTCTTTATAATTCGCGGGCTTCTTAGACTTCAGGTCTATGAAGACGTTATAATATGCCGTGTAGTGTCCGGCTTAGAATAGACCACTCCATGTCTTACCATGGGTGACGTAAGAGACGATTAAGGAACATATAACTGATGGATGGGCAGCAGCACCTTGCGTCTCGAGGATACTCACCATCTGCGATCACCAATCCACCTGTAAAGCGTGGTGATTATGGAATTTTCCCTCGATGACCCTGGTTTTCCATGGTCTATTATTAGGATGTTCAGCTGTGGTCATAACACAGGGCTGATACAGTACACTATAAAAGTATGAGGACATTGAAAGGTTTATAATTTTAAATTTAAATAATTGTTCCGGGTGGGAATCGGTGCCAGAATACCAGGTTTCAGAAACGTAGCCGCAGAGCCACCAATTCAAGCATCAATTTCTTAATATATAATTTTTCATTGTTACAGAATCATCGACAATCAAGGCAAAATTGGGTAAGTTTATTTTTATTATTTAAAATAATTTGCCTAAAAGATGATCGTTCCGGGGTGTGCGTAGATATAATTACCGAATAGTAATAACACTAATTAATTTATGTTTGATTGTAATTCTAAACGTCCATGAGTTAATGACTTAAGAGTCTTCAGTCAACAGACGAAGCTTACAAGGAAAAAACAAATATGTAAAAAAAAAAACATTTCTATACTAAGTTCGTGCTATTTGTTGTTTATTATTAGCAGCAAGATTCAGAGACATCAGGAGATGAGATATATTCGTACATAAACGAATACAAAAAATAAATATTTAAAATTATTTACAACAATATAATTTATTTATGAATTATACAAATCACATGAAAACTAATCATAAATATAGAAACAATGTATAAATAATTAACCTTTTGATTTTGCTAAAAAATAACTAATAATAAAAAAAAGGTAAAATTATTTCTTAATAATCACTTAATCCATATGTGATATTATATGTAATCTATAAGTGATTTTTAAGAAATAATTTTACCTTTTTTTGTGCTTACTTTACCAATAAACAGTTTATGCCTCATACGATTTTTTTTAACATCATTTAAAATATAAAATAGATTATTGCATTCCTAAAAAAATGATGAATCACGTTTCCTGCCGCTATTGCGAACATGAAAACCATTTACAAGTAAAATAATGGCAGCTCGGTTTATAATATAAATTACATCTTTTCTATTCCTGCTTTTAAATAAACAATAACAACCTTCTTACTGATATTGTATTGTTACTTTTGTGTAAGATGAAAAATGCCCTTTTTTCTTTTCGGAAAGTTATGCATTGAAAACATAATACTTAACTTTAATAATCTGTATTTATTTTTTACGACTTTCTTATCATACTATTTTTGCTATTGAATCAGTATTTAATTTTTGAGAATAATTTTACATGGCCGATGATCTAAAATTGCAGCTGTATGATTTGCAACTGCAATTTAAGTTAGAGGCCCTGATGCACTTAAAACTCAATTACCACTGTAACTGAGTTTCACTAATCCTAACAAGCTTACTTTAGTTTACACATTATTATTATATATTTTTCGTTCAGTTTCCTGCTTTGAATAGACGACTCCATGTCTTTCCATGGGTGTCGTAAGAGGCGACTAGGGTGAATAAGAAGGTCATACAACTAATTGATGGGCTCCAGCATCTAGGAAGGTCCAGGCTACTTACCCACTTACTGCGATCACCAAATCACCTGCCAATTGCCAAATTTATTGCAATATGCGTAGACCTGCCGAATGAACTTGTGATCGACGAAAGATAGCGCGATACTACTTTTGCTCGACAAATTGAAATCGCTGACACTTACACGCTTATTATAAAAAAAACGGAATATTTGAGAGACTGAGTCATATACTGTACGGGCTTTAAAGTTTTCACGCGAAAAAAATATATAGGTACCAAACTAAAGTTCTCCAAATCTCAAACTACGAAATTCCAATCCAAGTACCCTGTGATCCAATTTTCATCGGTTATGTTGGCAATTCCGAGTCATACGGGTTACTACGAAATATCCGATAAGCGCCGAAGGGCAAGGAACATGTCGCGAGGGATACAAGCAATCTTGGCCGTAAATTGAGTGGACCAAACTTAATTACGATTGCTAATATTGAGCAAGAATAGGTGTTGGATATTTATTTCTTATGTATTTAAGCTTGTAGAGGTTGGGGGTGTTCCTCCATAGAAGATGAAAAAAAATATTGTTGGGCAAGGTGGCCTTGGTCTTATGTTAGTTTTCAGGAACCTGTGCATGTTGTAATCGCCCTGCAAACTTTAATTGCGCGATATAGGTGAGTTAGTATTCCAAGTTCTAGATAGCACTGTTAGTGTTCTTGTGGTTTTTGTGCGACTACGATAGATGTCGCTACAATCTTATACATGCAAAAAAAAGGAGATACGTTAAAAATAAACTACTGTTATTATCTTCGACAAAATTTGGCAAAATAATAAAAAACTGATGCCTCTTCACGATTCGACCATTGTCATACAATTACGGCTCAACCGTATTATTATTACCGTATATATTTTATACCGTATATACTTATTATACTTCTAACGTAGAAAATGAATGGAAAGCAAATATTCGCAAGTTCCGCAAAATTTCCATTACTCTTGTCCAAAGAAACACTGTATAAACTGCCTTGAGAATAACGGAATACGGACTCTTTAAGGCGCCGACACCCATTTTAATTTACTAAAGAAATGCAGGTCAGCCCTCGGCTTTATGGGACGATGGGATCGCTCCAGAAATTTCCTTTCGCGGCGCATCTTAGAATAATCTGGGTAAATGAGGTTTTGTTACTGAGGGAAGTACTCGTCACTTTAATAGTCTTGAGTAGGTGGCGACTGAAAACTTATTTATAAATTCTAGCTGCCCACCAGCAGTTTCACCCGCGTATCACCCGTTACCGTGGAAACTTCATAATTAAATTCAAAATCAAATAAAGAAAGATAAGTATTTTTCAAATAAAATTTTCATCAATATCAAACGAGCAAAATGTTTTCGGTATTTCACAGTTCACGGTATTTGGGCTAACATAGGAAGAGGGAAGGAAAGAAAATTTATCTGACAAATAATAGCAATGTTTATCACAATACAAAATTGAAATATTTTAACGGCAACTGCCGCAGTAGGTATAATATTCATTTTTTGTTGCGGGATTTCATAAACACTTAATTCAAGGTCACCGAAAGATTTTTTTAAGACAAGTGGTGAAAAGTTGTAAATATCTGGTTTTAGATTTTTGGAAAGATCTGGATTTTACCAATACATAATTTACGGATACAAAGCACATCCGGACCTAAAATAAATATCACAGTGGTGTGATAGTTGTTCTGAGTGGTTCACAGAAACTGTGTTCCTGGATGAAAATTGAACCTTACAATAATAGGTCTCAGAAGCGGCTAATATAATTTCTGAATTAAGGTCAGGTGGGGTAAGAGAAACATACTTTATTTTCAGAAAAATATTTTGACTGCTAGGACGAACAGCTTAAGTCTTTTGAGATCTTTGAAACACACAAAACTTGCCTTTATGTATTAGCTTCCCGTGGGCTAAATGTCATGACGCTAATAACGGTTCTTACGACGATATTGACGTAAATGTCAAGATTAAATAAACGTTCCTCTTCCCCCTCACATGGGGTAAGAGGGACAGTCATTGTATTTCTTAAGATTGAAGTTTGAATTAAAATATTCGTTGCTAAATGTTCGTTAATTTGTAGGTAGAACTGCTTCGGTCAATATTGGATCTTAATTTCAATGAAATAAGGTATCATTTGGAATGAAAAAGAAGAATAAATCAATTCGGGGTAAGAGGGACATACAGGTTCGATCAGGGGTGGCAAACTAAAAAGAAATCGACAAGTAATAATTCTATATTTATTTAACCATACAAACAGTTCCTAATAATAAACAGTCTCTCCCTAACTGGTTTTCCCTAGTTAGTTACTCTTTAAAAATAACAATGGCATTATGTAACGAGATCAACATTGCGAATCAGTCTTTTAATTCGTTTAAAAAAATATTTTAAAAAAACACCAAAACAATTATAAAATATGTGAAATTATTTTAAAGCAAGGCACTTGAATCAATTAAATTGGCGTACAGCGCCTCATTTTAAATTTAAGAAAAATATAAATGTAATTTATCATAATCATATCTGCTTCTATCAGATTTTCTTATATATTTTCGGGGCATGTTTTATCTTATATCATTCCTGCAACAATCAAACAACAACAAAATATTACAATTATACAAAACTCATGAAACTTTATTTATCTAAACTATTATAATATAATAAAAAGAAAAGATTTTATATTTTATTTGTTTGTGATATGATTTCACTCAAAAACTACAAGCCCAATTTAAAAAAATCTTTAACACAGAATGGTGCATTGTCCCTGGGTAACACAGTCTATAAATTATACGATAAAACGGCAATTTACGGGAAATTTAAGTTACACACGGAGGGAGTCGCGGGAAGTTTCTAGTTTAGTTATAATTTAAAATTGTAGTAAGTACAGAACAGTCAGTAAATTCTTTTCATTTTATCTACCTATAATTATAAATTATTCAAAATGTTGGTCAACCCTGCCATGGGGGAAGAGAAACGTATGTTCCTCTTTCACCGTGAGTAGTGACCCTCTTACCCCAGCTATTGTTTTTGGAGGTTAGGATTTTCAAGCGAAAGAAACTCATATTATTAGCTGTTTTTAAACTAAAATGATTAATAAAAAGAAACACTTACAGTTTTCTCCGTGTATCATTACATTTAAAATATTTCCAGCACTCTTTTTTCACCAAAATATTGGTTCGCAAAAACACGTGCTAACTTTGTGCTAGTCGAATTTACAACTGTCAAACGTGTCTTCATTTTTTGGGGCTTCTGAGTCACGTAGCGACATCTATTGAAAACCGTTCAAACTATTTCGCCTTCACTGTTTTATTGACGTAAAGTTCATAGTCATAAACGCTTCGGTTTACTAGTTATGGTCCCTAGTCCCTCTAACCCCGGTGTCCCTCTTACCCCACCTGACCTTACTAGTGCATTTATAAAGTCTAGCATTTCAGTAGTAAGGATCAAAACTTCGCCCCAATGTTCCGCTATTGTTAATACAACATTATCACGACAAACCCATTGGAAATGGCTACCTATAATAAAATATCTCTACTACCATCTTTCGGTCCAATATCGTCGCAACGCCAACATAACGTATCCTAATAAACCGTCCTAACTCGCGTACCCAACAGATTTTCATACATCAACACGATTTGTCAACAACGTACGAGAGCTCATATACTCGTAAATCTCTATTTGCCACGCCTTCACTGAAGAGCCTTTTGATAAGACCGCATCGTTGGAGCAAATACTCGATTTATTTGAAAAAGGTGGTTGGATTGGGGATACTTTGATGTTTTCAGGTTTTGTGTTGCAGAATAGTTTGAATAAACATATTTATCTAATAATAATAATAATATTATTCTAGCTGCTAACAATGGTTCCTTTGGTTGTGACTCCGAAATTCCGTGCGATGTAGTCTTGCTGTCGAGGAATTCACCGTGATTTTGCAGTCGTTGCCAAAACTGAGAAAAAATAAATATTTTTGGCAGTACATAAACTGATTCTGTATCTTTACTTTTTCAATACCATTGAAAAATACACATATTAAAAAGGACATCGAACATATATGTTAAAGACGCTCGTTCGTACAACGAAGGCACTAGCTCATTTTACCATGCCCGTTTATCATTGAAATTCAAAATTGCCTTTTTTTAACAAAGTCCTATTTTATTGTTTGTTATTTTTCTATGGAAAGAGTCCTGCAAATTATTAGCCACGACTAATAAATCACAGTGTAAAAGTGTATGAGTGTTATGAGACTTTTTTTTTCCCACACTCCATTAACTGTAAGCATCTAAGACAGCATTACACAGCCTCTAGCTTAGGCTGGTTGCAAAACATGTTTTGCCTACGAATTTAATAAGAACTTTTATTGGAGAAGTTGGAAAGTAAATTCCTCTTTTCTCCTCCAATATTTGACCAGTGGCTTCTTTCATCTGATCTTCATATAAATCATCATCGTATGTATCGAATAAATTATGTTTTATATTTCTAGTCAATCCACTTCCCTTCATGAATACATTTTTTTTTGCTCATAATAAAATTAACGTATCGTAAATAGTAAAATGAACAAACGTGGATGTTTATTTGTGCCTCTCCAAGCAAAAGTACACATTAACATTATTAACTCGGCAAGCATCCTGCACCACACAAACGTAAACTCGTACGTACCGATCAAATAACGATTTCGAAGAACAAATTTATAGCAACAACCCTTAGTTTCTGCCACAAAAGCATCAGGTTTCTTTGACTTTTTACCACAAATAAATAAATTTCCCGTTCTTGAGAAATATCTTTTCTAATGGGATTCAATTCCAAAAGCCTTATTATCTTTAGTACTTGACAGCTTGATTGAAACTGTAATTTAGAATTTTGATCTTGCATTTCAGTTTAGCACGAGGAGTTAACAAGAATACTAGTAGACTGCAAAACTTTACTAGTAATACAAAAAAAGAGTGCGTATGCGTGTGTGTGTGTATGTGTATGGGAGGACCTAGAGTAGCTAAATATTCAAATAATAGATTTCTGTTGTATCAATTTATTGGGCACTCCTTGATCTTGGTGATGATAATAAACACCGAGAATTTGGGATCTAAAATTCTCGGTAGGTTAGTCCCGCTAAATGGTCCTCCTTTGACCAGCAAAGTACGCTACTAGGTTTATAATCATTATAAGAGCTACTTGAGGAGTCCACCTACAAGTGTTGTGTTATGATCACAACACTTGTAGGTTACTACGTTAGTAAACTTTTTTTTTCTTGCATGGTAGAAAATAATAATTACCTAATAAAAAGTAATATAGGTACAAGTGGATTTATAACTAATAAATGCACATTATAGAATTTATGCCCCAATAATATGTAGAATTATTTAAAAAACTATATTTGTTCGCATACTTCTATATAGGGTGACTGGTAATTAGTGACCGATACCTAAACACATGATTGTGCTCATGATAACAAACAACTTTTACTATGGCACCAAAATTGAAATCGCGAAAAAAAAATCAGCTGCTCCCTATCATGTTGACGAGTTATGTGGACATGAATGTATGGAACAGCTGATTTTTTTTCGTGATATCAGGTTTGGTGCCATAGTAAATAGTAGATTGTTTATCTAGGGAGCAAACAACTATTTTAAAGGCGAGAGTGTTTTTTTTCGCTGCGCTCAGGATTCTAGTTAAGAATACCTCGCTCCACTCGGGATTCTACTGTAGAATCCTTCGCTCCGCTCGGGATTAAAAGTATGTCACTCGAGCTTAAAATAGTGTTGCTCCCGAGGTGGACACTCTACTTTTATCACCCCCTATGAGAAAATAAGTAAGTGCAACTTATGAACAAGAATTTATTTACGTACAATGAAGAACCATAAGACATAATAATACTTTCACTTGAGGAAGACGCACTCATTTTTTATAATTCTAAAATCTGAATATGAATCAACTACGAACGGAAAGCAGAATGCATTTAATTTCGAGCGTTGTTTATTTTGCATCAACTTTTTTTAAAGAATCATGGCCAAATTTCTATAGGATCTGGACTTGACTATTATTTTTCATGTCCCAAAGCAAACTATAGTTAGATTGGTTTGTTTTTATGTTGTAAACACCATTCCGTTTGATAATCATATCTCAATAGCCACAATTTTTTATAATAACGTCAACAATACTTTTGAGGTTAAAATCAACAACTAACTTTTACCCGACTGCGATATAGCCTAAAAGTGTAGTTAGCGATAGGCGAGGAGGGTAATCAGCGATCTCGTTTCGATTTATTTCGATTTCTCTCAGATAATTACCCAAAAAATAGGATATCTCTCAGAGCGAACCCCTTGTCTGTCCATCAGACAAAACGCTTTGCTTCCTATGAACCTACGTAATTATTTTTATGACAAGAATCCAGTAAATAATAAATCAGCATAGTAGTTGATTTGATACCTACATACTAATTAAATTGAATTATAACTAACAACTATTCAGAAAAACGTGATTAATTATAGTCTTTGAATACCAAATCCTTTCATACGCGAAATGAATCGTCATTAGGTGCGTTCCAGTGCGTTCTGAAACTTTTATTTTAAACAATTTCGATACAGTTACAAAAACAAAAATAAGGTGATAACTATTTTTTGTGGCTACTTAGAAAGGTATTTCTTATGTTTTTTAAGACCTTAAAAAATAAGGGTTTTTTTCATAAATATGGCATATTGGGACGCCATCGTTTCGTCGTCTGGTACGATTTGGCCAACCTTCTTTGGCGCACTCGCAGTTTTTCACCCAGTCACATATTCAATACATTGCTCCCGCATGGTTTGTGATTCACCTCTTTGCTGATTGAAAAATTATTAACAATATCCACATTCCAAATTCAAATCAATTTTGGTCCCTAAGGGATTAATGAGCTATTTTGGTCCCTGTTTACAAGGAATAAACTAGCTCTTTTTGAATAGATGTGATTTGTTATTATGAGCACAATCATGTGTTTAGGTATCGGTCACTAATTACTAGTTACCCTATATAGACGCTAGAAAACCTGGAAAGTGTACATCAATTCGTATTTGCTATTGCGGTAAAATTACTCTTTAAGTGTTATTTTATTATTTGAAATAAAGAAATTTAAAAAAACAAATAATCAAACTTGAGGAGTCCAGTAATTAAAGATCAATAAATACACTTTTACTTTAACTACATTCCTTTCCCAAATAAACCTTGCACTTTCAGGGAAAAATTTATTCTACAAATATTGTGCAAAAAACAAGTGCTAGTAGGAAATATTCGATACATTATATTGTGCACGTTGGCTGACGTCCAAACTATCAGTTTGTGCGAGCCAATATTTTAGTCGGTCTATAAGGGAATGTTTTTTTGTAAAAGTTTTAAGATTTTTCGTACGTTCATCTATTGTATTACTTGCAAAGTTTTGTAGTGTTGCCTATTTTGCTTTTCTTAAATGAAGATTTTACGTGCTTTGTTAAGTTTTATTTGATTTGTGTTACTGCTTTTTAGCCTTTATTATTTAGCAAGTATAATCCATACACTTTCTGCAAGTATTGGAGAAGTAACGTGCCGCTTATTCTAAAGAAAAAAATACACTTATATAATATATAAAGCTGAAGAGTTTGTTTGTTTGCTTGAACATGCCATAGGTCATCTCAGGTATTACCGGTCCGATTTAAAAAAATATGTCAGTGTTAGGTAGCCCATTTATCACGGAAGGCTATAGGCTATATTTAATTAAGAAGTTTTTACGATAAGGTGAGTTACGCGGGTGAAACCGCGGACGGAAAGCTGGTACCTATATATAAAAGTATAGAAAACATCTCAAAATCCATTCATATTTTGATTAGTAGCTACAGAATCCACGTAAGAGTGACCCGAGACGCGCTGTATATTTATTTATTATTTTGTTATAATAAAGATTTTTGTCCACGGCAGTAAACTCTTAAGAGCTTAGTGGCCTGAGCATAACTTGTTATAGTGAAAAAAATTGTGCGCAAACACAGATGCACTCTTGAATGTTTCACTACCAAACTCTGGTGGGCAAGCTAGTGTATTTATAAAGTTATCTTTACAAAAAAATTAATATGTTATGTAAAATAGCAAAAAACCTTAACCTGATATAAAACGGAATTATCCTGAACTTGGCAATGACATAAGTTACGATAACTTAGATTATTATGCACATGCAGTACGAACACGTTGTTGGCCGGTGCCCAAGCATGCCACGGTCACTGCCGCTGACACGCTGTATGGAGAATGTGGAGGCTAATGTTTCATATGATTTATGAGACAAGTTGCATGTGTTAGGTGCCTAATTAACAAACGTATAATGAGTTTGTAAATGCACTAGGTGTAAATAAATTAAGGTTTCTGTCTGTGTGGGGAAATTTCTCACAGAAATGCAATGCAATTAGATGTAAATATTTAACTGCTTTCCTGTCGTATTTGCTATATTTTAACGAGAGGCGTTGTATGAATAATATATTAAGGCAGCGTATCTCAATTGCTGGGTACGGTACCCGGTACCGGGCTATCACAATAAATTACCGGGTCGCTACATTCTTGCCTTGTCTTAAAAATAATATCTGCTATCGATCGACGCACCGAAAATATTTCTATTTTTTTTCACTACTAATAAATGTGTATTATTTTATCTAGTAAAGACAAACACCAGTGTTTCCAACACTGGATTTAGGTCACCGGTAGAATGATTATTATATTACGATTATAGTATTCGAAATAATCTCAATACCAAACAACGGGAAGCATCGTTTCCCTGTGTATTATGACGACGTAAATCAGTCACAGCCCGTAATCATTGTCTCTACATAGAGTCGCTCTATATTTCCCATAGCTCTACAGACAATCAGTGGAATCACACGAGTGCTCTATCATGTTACGACACGCCCATCATTGGATTGAGAGGGAACTTGTGTAATATAGTTTAGTATTATGAGACTGAGTTAGTGAATATTCGTTTGACTTACTGTATGGGGTGCTTCCACAATATATGCAATGACTTTTACAGTAGATATAACCATTTACCTTTACTAACCATTACGTTAGTAAAGTTTTTTTTAACCAGACATTTTTTGCTTTTTTTGTTTATTTTTGATGACCAGGAACAAACGCATTACGATTTCCTTCTGCTGGTGTGGTACCATTTGAAACCAGCACACCTAGTATTGGGAGATGAGTTTACTCACTATAAAGTCATTTCATTTTGAAAACTATGCGGAAATCTTTACCGAATTTTTTTTTTTCAAAATTGAGATTACGTTGCTTAGAGACTCGTTACAAACGATATTTATAAATTTCGACTTCCGGATATGATTACCGGAGGATACAGACGAAGTTAAGCATGAGGGGCTTCAATCCTGCCGGTGATTAAAATTTATTAATCTCAATTCAGAAATCTCTATACTTAGCACTCTCTAGCATTGAAGAGTAGGCATATCTTTAAGAAGCACCTTCTATATTTGATTCTTGTAATTTACTTAGGAAAAGTTCGAGGAAAATAACTTAGTGTTATTTCTTCTAAAACCACTCCGTAGTTCCGTTCCGTGGGTACTCAATCTTAAATATAGCCTACATGTTACTACTCGATAACTTAGTAAAAGTAGGATATTCTACAAGATGAGGGAGGGAGGCCTATATCCAACAGTGGACGTCCTACGGCTGAAATAATGATTCTACAAGAATGTCTCGTAGAATACATTTATATAATTACTTACTTTAATTGATCTCGTAGTCTAGATTTTATTCGTCAGATATGAAAATACAAAACTTATCAGTTTATAATATTGGTATTTAAAGGTGGACGAGACACGGTACAATAAATAATAGGTCTTTACCTATGAAATTGCCGTTTTGTATGAAAAAATTTAAACGATTTTTTTCATGTATTTTTTATTTGCATTAATCGAAGTAATCACCCATGCAATCAATGCATCTTTGCCAACGCAGTGGTAGTTTATTGATGCCCTTCTTAAAGAAATCAGCTGGACGGGAGGCAACAAATTTTTCAAATGCATTTTGTTCTGCCTCTCGGGTATTGAACTTTTTTCCCGCCAAGAAGTTATGCAAATTCTGGAAAAAGTAGTAGTCTGTAGGCGCAAGGTCTGGTGAGTAGGGCGGATGACGGAGAGCTTTCAACCCCAGTTCTTGAAACTTGGAGACCGTCTGCTGTGCAGTATGAGGTCGCGCGTTGTCGTGCAGGAGCAGCGGAGACGAGCGATTGACCAATGCTGGTTGGAGATGTGCCAGCTTCTCCATCATTGTGTTCAGTTCTTCACAGTACACATCTACAGTAATGCTCACCCCGTTTGGTAAGAAGCTGTGATGAATCATACCGGCGCTAGACCACCAAACAGTGACCATCACTTTTCTAGGGGTAATTTTTCGTTTAGGGCATTGTTTAGGTGCTGAACCAGGATCCAACCAACTTGCTGCGCGCTTTTTCATCGCAGATAATAATGCGGTTCAAAATTCCTACATTTGTGTGTCTGTTGAGCAGTGCAAGGCACGTCTCGGCGCGTAGGCGATCATTGAGTTCGTGGGGCACCCATTTGTCAAGCATTTTTACCTTGCCAATTTAACGCAAATGGAGGGTAGCTCGCGAATGAGAGATACATTTGAACTAGCTCTTCAATCACAATCTAGCTCCCAGTAGCTCAGTCGTTCACAGAATAGCTCACTAGTTCATTTAGCTCAACGGCTCACTGACTCGGCTCTAGTAACGAGTGATACCGACGAAACGCCGACAGCGGCCCGACAATACCCGATCTTCCCCGACGAACAGATGAACTATTTCGCATGTCGCTCACTGACCGACTCTTCGGCTCAATACGTCATAGTAAAATAACTCTTATCGTCGTTGTTTTAAAAGTAAAAATACTTTAGCACTTTAACATAAGTATGAAAATTCTTAAGGAATAAGTTTGTGATTTTGTAAACAAAGCAAACATCGTTGTTTTCTTAAATTTACTTAAATAGTTTCGGCGGATTATCGCGTCATTCGTGTCGCATATTGCTAAGCACAGTTTAGTTTTGGTTTCTTATCATCATCATCATCATCATCATCATCATCATCAGCCCGTATAACGTCCACTGCTGAACATGGGCCTCCTCCCGAAGGAGGGTATTTGCCATAGTCAACACGCTTGGCCATAAGCCTGTTCAATTATGAAGGAAAATCATTGGCTTTCATTTTGTAATAAAAACAAAACAACCAAACTAAAGAACTACATATATTTCGCCAATAACTCAATTGAGATACAGAGTTAAAAGAGTTATTCGGTGAGCTAAAGACCGAAATGAGCTAGTTGTCTCGTGCGGATCTGTAGCTCGCCAATAACTCAATTGAGATAAAGAGTTATTCGGTGAGCTAAAGAGCTAAAAGAGCTAGTTGTCTCGTGCGGCTCAATTTGATCTGTAGCTCGCAAGTAACTCAATTGAGCTAAGAGTTAAAAGAGTTATTCGGTGAGCTAAAGAGCTAAAAGAGTGATATAGTTCTTTTGATCAAAAGAGCTATATCTCTCTTTCCTATTTAGTGAGCTACATTTCGCATGTCTACAGCTAATTCAGCGGAGGATTGTGTATCATCAGCATCCACAATCGCCTTTAATTCGTCATTGTCGACCGAAGTATTCGGACGACCGCGAGGTTCATTTTTCAGGTCGAAATTTCCAGAACGGAAGCGAGCAAACCAATAACAGGTGGTGCGTTGGTTTGTAGTGTTAGCTCCGTAAACGTCGTTGATGTTGCGTGCCGCTTGTGCCGCGTTGCTGCCACGACGGTACTCATATTCCATAATTACTCGAATTTTTAACGTATCCATGATGACTAAAGAGATTGAAATGCGATGAAAATGTAACACTAATCAATAAACAAATGACTAATTTTGGAAAAAAAAATCCATGTTTTTAAAATAAAATTAATTTGAAATTTGAATTCTTAACCAAACAAAACTCATTTTGATTTGAAATGGCCAGTACTGCAGAACGGCAATTTAATAGGTAAAGACCTAATATTTTCCAAAAACAATATGAATTCATGACCATCATAAAGTGCCTCTTGTCGGTGGCGTTCCTTCCATCTCACTCTGCCCTCTGCTAGGTACTACACTTCTGCATACGATCCCTAATTGTCTATCACCTGATTATGTCGATATTTGTCAACGTCTTGAGACAGTAAAGCTGGTAAGAACTATAGACAATTATATGGTTCTTAACAGGGTTATTGTGTCATGTATCATGTTTAAAACCTTTTTATTTTTGAGAAGAGAGCGCCTGTATATGCGATGCCTACTCGCTGATACCTCTCCCTCGACCCTTAGATTGCAAAGAATCTTTCAATCCGATCCTTGCAGACCTGAAGTTAAAGAGGCCCGCAAACTTTAAAGTAGAGCGACTAGTGCAAAAAACGCCACTATAAAAGAAAAAGCCATAGTTTCTCAATGCCCTGCCAACGACCGCTTTGAGCCGAGGTCCAAGTTTCGCGAGTTTTTCGCTTTTGATTTTGCTTAGTTTGTAGCTTTTAACCCGTTAATTAAGGCTGAAGTACTGGTCGCCTTAATGCCCGGTGAAGTCTCAACAAAACTCTGTAACAGAAGCCTCAACATAAGTCCATCCGAAAAAAAAGTTTGTCATTCACTTGATATCCAAATATTATTGTCAAATTATCCTATTCCATGTCCTTCTATTAATGAAGCGAACTAGTTATCTAAAAGTATATACAATTAAACTAAATATATCTGAACAGAGTGCACATTGCACAATGTAATGAATGCGTTTCAATCCAATGTCCACTACATTCATAATTGCTTTATAGAATTGTGAGCAATTGATTTATTAGTAAACCATGTTAATTTGTAACATTTAATTTATCTATAAAGCAGGCTTTTATCAATTTAAAAGCGATGATGTTCAGTAATTGGATGATTGGGTTTTAATTAATTTGTGGTGATGGCTGTTAAATATAGTGTAAGTAATATTAAAAGGCTTAAGCATTATACAAGAGAATATGTGTTTAATATGGTTGTGGGATTGTTCGTATATATTTACATAAGAAGCTTTCAAAAGATATGTCTTATCTTTTAGGGCAGATATTATAGAATATAATTTGGCAAATTTGACCCCCACTTCTGATAAAAAAAATATTTTCGTAAAGATCTCTTTTAGAAATAAATGAATCGTTTATGTGAATATACCAGAACAATATAATAATTTTTAGAAAGTACTACGCAGGTAGCACTTATACAGCGAAACAAAAAAGTTGTAACATTTTTATATAATAGTTTATTGTGGATGCCCCAAAGCTGAAGCCGCGAGTGCCCTCTCTGAAATCAGGCCTTGACTCGTACAAAAATATATATTAAGATACACTCAATAATATTTTATAAACAATATAATATGTACATGCATATTTGGTAGTACATGGATAATAATAATGACGAGCTCTATCAATATCGTATGATCATGTTCAGACCGCGATCGCTCCCGGCTAGTAGCCTCACCACAGTTGTAATGAAACGGCAAATTGAAACGAATACTCAATACATGCTAGTTGTTTTTGTAAATAATAATATTCATTTATCTGTTCATGTATTTCAACAAATTTTCTTGTATCTCCTTCTATGTAAATGAGTGTAGCTTATGCTAGAAAAGAGCTACGGCTTAAAATATGTATGCACTCTTTGCACCAGTAGCTGGAGATTACTGGGAAAACTTTTGTTTAAAATTTCTCTAAGGTCTGGTAGGTTGAGAACCTAATCTTCGTGTCTCGGAAAGCACGCTTACGGGTCATATCATTCTATAATTATTATTATTACATAGGAGCACAGGCAAGCAGTCAAGCCTATATCAGGTTGCATTTCCACCAGTTTTATGTGCTTATAATTGGCATTACCTAGCTACTGATTGGATAAAACGTTTACTTGTGTATGATTATGATACTGCGGACAACGCGCCTTTTTTTCTCATCGGTCATTTATGTAGCCAGCCACGAGGCTTTTGGAGGAGCAGGGCTCCAGCATAATTAAATGGTTTATAAACTACAAACTGCGCAAGAGGGCGCCTCCTGTGGAACTTGGACCTTGGCTCAGAACGGTCGCTGATGGAGGGAAAGCCAACACGCCTGTCAAGCGTAGTGAGCTAGACAAACCTCCCTTACTGAGCTACCTTTGTTTATAGGTTGATGATATAAAACACCATACTGAATGATGAGATGAAACATCAACGAGAAATAACCTAAACAAAACCAAAGTAATTTTGCTAAAATACCACAAACAATCGTATGTACATCCCAAAATTAATACTTGCCGAAACCAAAAAGAAAAATTCTTGCCATAAAAAAGAACTTTAGCAGTTCATAAATAACATTTTTTTACGTGACAAAACGAAGAGGGAGAGAAGTTTGAGGCGACACAAATCGTGTGCATCCGTCTCGAAACTTACTAAGTGACGTCAGGCGCCAGACACATAATAGTGTGCTAAAAGAATGTGAGCAAAAATACAAGAATTATGGACGTTCTAGTTTTATTTTGGATTAAATCTTTATCATTCATTGTTTTATCTAAGGTTAGACTTAAAACATTATGAACGTAGGCGTGTTCTATAAGTTTTATCCTCAGACCAAATAAAAAGTATAGAGGGAGCGCTGCAAATAACGCACTGATAGTAAAACTCTGCCTTGGCGTGTACGTATATAGCTTACGCATACACGCACATCAAAACTATACCTTGCCTTGTTAGGGCGCTTACAGACCAACGACACTCGATTGACGACGAGCGCTACGGCGCGGCGTAGTCGGCTTGCTGACGACCGTGGACGACTACGCTGCAGCGCTCGTCGTCGATCAAGTGTCGTTGGTCTGTAAGCGCCCTTAGTCGATCTGTCGCAGCGTCAAGTGCTTGATGTCATAACAAACTATTTTATTGGTAACAAAAATGCCATTAACAATGGTGTACTGTAAAAAAATCATAGTAACACTTTACCTACAATAATTCGCAAAAAAAACGGGTTCAGTACATTGTTCGACACCGCTCTGTCTTTACTTTTTATGTGGTCTGAGGTTTATTGAAATACCTTTTATATAACTATAAGCGCTTTTCCTAAATCCATCTATCTGGCACCTCCTGCAGATCACATCTCTTTATACAACATGTCCATTCCTCTCCATAAAATCATTTTCGATTCCCTGGAACGTGTTCCGTATGGAACGCCCTTCCAAGTGAAATTAAAAGCTGTTGCTCCACTATCCCCTCCCGACCCTTAGTTTGCTAAGAACCTTCCGATGCCCTCGTAGACCCGAAGTCCGAGAGGCCCGCGAACTGTAAAATAGAGCGATAGTTGCACAAAACTCCCCTAAAGAAACTAAAAGCCATAATCCCTCAATCTCCCCGTCAGCGACCGCCCTGAGCCGAGGTCCAAGTCCCACAGGGACGCCCTCTTGCGCAGGTTGCTTAGTTTGTAGTGTTTAAACCATTTATGTAGGCTGGAGCTCTGCTCGCCTTTATGCCCGGTGAAGTAGCAAAAGGCCTCCTGGCTAAATACATACGTCCGGCCGAAAAAAAAGGAGGTCCACATCTTATTTAAAAAACGAGTCAAGGAGTACTGTCTCTCAATCTGATCTTAAGATATTATTAATAATAATACATATTATTATACGAAAAAACAGCGACAACTACAGTGCAAATAACGAGAGATTAATTGCAAGACGTAAAACAATATCCAATAAATATGGCAATGAGACAAACAGAAATCGACCACCTATTATTGACAATTAGCCACCAACGAGCAAAAGACGAGCTGAAACTTTTTATTACAATATGTAGTATTTGTTGTCACCTTTTTTACGTAATCATGGGCGTTAATATTTTTTTTGTGTTATTTTATAAAGTTTGTAGCAAATATTTAGTAATAGTTAGGTACTGATGAAATGTTGGAAATTCTTTCGCCGTCTTATAGCCACGCTATTTAGGAATAACTTAGGCTATATTTTAAGATAAGGTTCCCACGGAAAAATGATCTATGCTAGTAAAACCGCGCGGTAAAGTTAGTGACTAATAAACTAGATTGCCTACAAGTATAAGTAACAACTTAAATCTAAGGCCGTCGGAAATAGGGATTCAAAACAACAAATGGTTCCTTATAATCTGCAATTAGCTAATCTAAATGTTCTCGGTTTGCTATAACTGTATCTCCAGGGTTCCTTCGCCATTTGGGATGCCAAAATGGCCCCGTGATAGTGTTTAATGACAATCATAAGAAATCATGAGTGCTGGTTTAATCATATCTACATATAGGTACATTGATTTTGATAAGAAAAGCCTAATTGTGGATTGTTCCGTATTAATCCCATGGTCTCTGATCATATCTTTGTATTTACTGATCCTATTTATAATTATAATCTTCAGACATAATAAATAAAATAGATCATACCTATATACAACTAAAAGTAGCAAATCTATATATAGAAAAGAAAGTCGTGTTAGTTACACTATTTATAACTCAAGAACGGCTGAACCGATTTGGCTGAAAATTAGTAGGGAGGTAGCTAAGAACTGGGAGAAGGACATAGGATACTTTTTATGCCGTTCCCGTCGTTCCCGTGTGACGTGACATAAGACGGGTAGAGGTAGGGTAGGGGTAGGGGTAGGGTAGGGGTAGGGTAGGGGCATGGTAGGGGTAGGGTAGGGTAGGGGTAAGGTATAAAAGTCCACCCGTGCGAAGCCGGGGCGGGCCGCTAGTAAAAAATAAAAAAGAACCGAGTTAAAAAAAATATTCCAAAACAGTTTCATAAAGTCAATGCAGTGTCTTTGAGTAACAATTATTTTATTATCTTTCTCGTTTTAAATTGGGAATTTTATTTGTCGGACAGATAATTTGTAAAAAAAAATATTTATTTAAACATTAACACACAATACAACATGCCAAGGTGGAATCACTCAGGTCCTAAATAATATATTCCTGTTCTGGTAACGATGCCGCCAATCAACTAATTCCTAATAGTCGTGCATGAAACACTGCACGTATTAATGTTAGTTTGATAAATTAATTTGTCGAAGTAATGATGATGTCGAAACTACGAAATTATAATAGGTTAGTTGATGTTTAGTGTGATTAAGTATTTTTGAGTATTCCTAGACCTATTAGACAAATATTGATATTGATAGAGTATTTTTGTTATATGTCATTTTATTTAAAGATATTTTAAGAACTAAGCTGAAAATATATATATATATATATATAATATATATTTCATACTTTACGTATTCAATTGAGAAATTTATCGAATATCCCTTTTCTTAACAGTTTTTATACCTTATTCATTTTGCGAATGTAAAAGGCAGTTGTTTGGTCATCATTAGATCCAAAATTTGAAAAAGGACCTTGTTAATATCTCCCTTCTAAATTTCATAATGTTCTCATTGTATTGAAATTCATTCGACGACTAGTGCAACTAAACTTTAGGAGTTAATGTACTTGCTATTCACAAAATAAATAATATAACAGATGAAAAATACCTTTTTACTGTAAAATTCTACTACAAATATCTAACGTGCAGACGTTGGACCTTCAATTTAAAATTCAGCCCCTAGAAAGAACTTGAGAGTTTACCATAATATTCCGCCATTTTCGATCTTATTATAATGAACCAAAATTGTATTTACTCAAGTTATACTCATTAGAACATTATTAAATCTTGCATTCTCTTAGTTGGAATATAGTAGTAGTACGTAAGGGTAGTTACACACAGAAGCGGTAGTTTTGGCCAATTGTTACTTAAATACTTATACCTACAACTTCATATTTGTATGGTTGCTAATACCCAGCAAAATCATTTACTGTCGTCGAATAAACAATGAATGTTTATACTTTTTAAAACCGTTGAACATTACAGATTAAAATTATTTTGAGCTGGTGTTAATCGAGACAATATTTTAACTGTAAGCCTTATTGTGTTATGTACATTTTATCAAAGGTCATCATTAATCACAGTCTCCTTGAGTGTCACTGTTTATTTTAAAGTTTTATAGTTTCAATTTCTAGAAAAGAAATAAAAACACAAGTTCAATAATAGTTGCCAAATCTGGTTTATTTTAAAACAGCTTTTTACAAAGCACGCACAGCCTCAGACCAACTGACTGTGGCTTACACATATATGTAGTAGCATTGATGAGAATCAAATTCAATGAACTTGCTCTTAGCGTATATCGTAATTACCTAGTTAACCATGCTGTCTTTAGTAAAAGATCTATGTTAGTTTTGCACATCATAAATCTTATCAAAAGTAATTAAATTATTATAATAATATGCTCGCTTATTATAATATGAGAAGCTACCCTAACTTAAGTAGAAGGCAGTGCAGAACGTAATAGCAACTTCATTTATATGCAAGCCTGCCAAGTGCTGTGAGTGATGTCTCTCAGGAATGTATCTTGAATTTCTCATTGAAGTACGTCTGCAGCAGATTAGAGTGCATTTAGCTGGATGTTGATGAGATCATATTAGGATGTATCTCATGTTTACATTTAGCGTGACAGCCTTGTTTAGCGGTAATGTGACCATAAAAAAGGTTAGAACCCCAGGTCACACAAAATGTGTTAAGTACTACAAAATTTTGTAGATACGCATTTTTTTTTTCACTCATGTATTGATCCTTAGTTACAATCTAACCTTAGTGTGGTTATTTAGAAAAATGTAAATGCCAGCCCGAAGTAGGGAAGTGAAGTGTTATATGCGTGCCTCGGGGAGTACGTGAAACCTGTCAGTCCTGCGCCTGATCTCTCACCGGTAAATAAAAAGTGCACCTGTATTTCCGCACACATTTGTATACTATAATATATTCTACTTGGATAGTTATGGTGTAATTATTATTATTTCCTCTCTGTCGAGGGCGTGACCCATGGATTATTTTCCAGACGATCACCCCTCACTTGCTTTGATCTCCGAAAGTGTGTAGTGTTGGTAGATGCTTGATTAGTAGTACAGTCAGTATCCCATTTCACACTATAAGTAATAATCTAGTATCTAGTTATAATAAAAAAATAACAGGTATTTGCAATATGCATATAAATGTATGTGGGATACTAACAACAAAACCACAATTAAAAAAAAACTGTTTGTGTTATGACGCGACTATCACAGGTAGAGAGCTGCTAATTTTATGAGGTATAAAGGCTTATTTTTATTTTGTTCAAGCTTTTCGCGTTTTGTTTCTCTTAAATTAATCCCACTATTTAGGCTATTCAATTGCTGTTTAGGTTGTTTGGGTTTTTTCTGGTTAAATTCACCTCCCGAGCGTAAGTCGCGCCATTGTAACCTTATTTATTAAATTAGTAGATAAGAACAATGTGAATTCGCATATTGTTAAAAACTTAATATCTTAGTTATTATCGATGATTGTCAAGACGAGGCATGGCAGTCCAACAAAGTTTGACGGTTGATTTAAATTTATATTATGTTGAGAAATTTTAAGTATTAACTCGGATTAGAACCCGGTAATTGGTAATTCTTGACCCTCGCTAGCACGTCATGTAAAGATATATAGCAAAATGAAAGTGCGATACTTCATCTGTCCTTTCTGAAAAAAAGGCATGATGTAATGGTATACAGCTCAAGCAACACTCAACACTCAATACTCTATTGTTTATTGCATTCCACAGTGTGTTTAGTTTTTATTACAATATCTGTGCATCGTGTGGGCCTTGTCGGGCACAGCAAAGTAATAGTAGGAGGGAGCAAGGTTTTCAAACATAAAATAGCGTTAAATGGATATGACAAGAAATCAATTGAAAATATTAAAGATATTTACTTGACAGTGGACGTTCCTAGTTATAATATGTTCTACTAGCACTGACATCATTAATGTATATGTTACGGCTAATAGCCGTAACATATATATTTCACTGCACTCTTAACGAATTATTATCCAAATAAGACATTAAAAATGTTGAATCATTTTATAAGCGCAACTTTTATATATGCTTTAAAAACTTATAGCACCTTTAGTGTTGAAATACTTTCGAAAATTCTCTCTGTAATTAGCTACTTAAAACTCTTCAAAATTTAAGTCCTCTAACCGTATAAAGTTGGCAAACAAGTAAAGCTCTTCATCAAACTACGTACTTGATAGTGCACTATTTTACCGGTTATTCGCGCCAAGAGTTAAAATTGCTGGGATTTAAATATGCAAAAATATGGTTGAATCTGCATAATGAAATTATGCACTCGGCAGAAATTGGATTTGGATTAAAAATAGTCTACTATCGATGTAAGTGCTTTTATAAAGTTATGTTTATTTCTCGAGAACATAATTATGTATATACTACTAATATCGGCTTTCGGTTCAAAAGACAGAATTACAAATAGATCACACGGGTAGTAAACTTATTAAAAATATGTTAAAGTCCACAGCTGGATTTAAATTTCTTTTTTAAGGGAGTCTAATGTGTTTTACTTTTTACAGATGGTAAAAAAATGTTCAAACATTTTCTAGTCACGGTTGAGCTTGTAATCTTGTCGTCTGTTATGCAAAACATTGTCTTATGCCGTTTGTGTCTAGAGGTGTTACAACACTGTAAACGTAAAATGCATATTTACTTAACTTCTTATTCTAAAAATATTTGCAAAATATACAACTTTACTATATAATAATATGCTCTTATACCCATAAATCTATAGCTAAATAAAATATCCTTCAACAGTCTATAGTAGTCAATGAAAGCCACCGCTGCCACCATAAATACGGGCACTCCGGATATAACCCCCTGCAATAACGATACAAGACAAAAATCTGTTTAATTATGTAACTGTAGCATGTAGCGTGCAGACTACATCGATCGAGCCGCGGTACTAAATAATTCATGGCTGGATTTTCCATTGACTCATTTTATAGTAGCCATGAAATATGGTAAAGACGTTAGCAGTGGCAATTTTGTGGTACCTATTTATTTGATGCTGGCTTAAACAACATTGTTAAGAGTCGCTAGCCATATATTACTTAAGTTAAGGAGAACATAAAATAACAGGTTTGAATATGTTTTGGTCTTAAATAGGTATTAAGAATTTTGACCGCTATTTTTTTTATTGTATGTACAGCTTAACGTTAGTACGCTCAATGAGATGCTCGACGGATCAAGTACGTCCCTTACAGAATACCACAGCCAAATAATATTTTAACACATATGTTGTGCTCCTGTGCATGAGTAAGGTCGCCGCAGCTCACGGGGGGAAGGGGGTTAGGTTGGCAGGATAAGGCTAACTAGCGTTGTACATCTAATGCACTAGCTGTCCTGTCCCGATAAGTGGCATTGGGGTCCAAATACTACCCTATGCCACTTATCGTCAAGTGGATAATTTGCGAGGTCAGATAAAAAAAATATATCTGTAGAAGGTTTTTATTGTCTATTTTCGGTTTGCAATTAAAGTTAAACAAAATCAAGAAGAATGTATTCTATTTATCTTTAAGTGTAATTTCGTCCATCGCCAACTTGATGTACATTCCATCCATCTACCACTCATTTGCAGATAATAATGTATAATAGTATAACCCTATCCAGTGCGTTATTACAAATAAAAATGGATATGTAAAAGTTTTACATTTAATAGAACTGAAGTTCATTAGTATCAGTAGAATATGCATGAATACCAATTTCACGCCACATATGGTACATATTTTACAACAAATTTTTTGTCTGAAATCAATTTAACCAATAAACTTGACTAACGACTAACGAATGTATAAAAAATATTATATACAAATAAACGTGGGTTTTTTGTATTGGGAAGTTTCTGCTTTAAATTTCAGACTTAATTGGATGAATTAATGTAAATACTACGCTTAAAAAAATGCATTCACTGTATTCTCATTTATAACGAATAAATATTGTTTGATCTGTACCTTTAGTTAGGTTTACTGAAAATAAATTATATTTATTTTTAATTAAATAGTATTTATACATAAAGAAGCAAAATATACTTTTGTACTCTGATAACCAATCTGCCCGCCAAGTGAAGTAATTATAACAAAAACGATTTGTCCAGAAATTACAGTAAGTCTATAATATTTACTTAACCATATTGTTAAAATTAAAAAGTCTAGATTTATTCTTCGTCTCCATCTTAAGGTACCCGAAAGCTAATTTACTTGTCAGACATAACAAAGTGCCGCATCCAATCACATGTCAAAGGGTGAGGAAGTGAGACAAAAAGTGATTCGTCTGGAAAATTGATGCTAACATATTACATTTGCGGAGACAGGAAATAGGTAATTTCTATATCAACTTGGGGGACGATGGTCGAAAAAGATTAGTAAATTCACTACTTTTGTGACTGAGGTATTCCCATATACAAACCATAATTTTGTATGGGGGGAGGAATCACGGGGAGGACAGACATGGGCCTAAGAATAAGTGTGGATAGACATGGTAACGCAAAGATGCATGCAACTGTAGCTATAAATCTATAATTATATATTTTAACCGGCTTCCTCGAGAAAAGGGCTATCAAACACTGGAACATTTTTTCAAATCGGCCCATTCGTTCTTGTTAGCGCGTTACAAGTAAAAAAACAAACAAACTCTTCAGCTTTATATATTAGTATAGATAGACACAGTTGAGGCTTAATATTAAAATGGCTGGTTTCACGCGGTACATGATTTACTTCCTTCAACTAATCTGATATTAATTCAGTTCCTGACACTTTTTGTAAACGATATGACACCAACCCCTGCTAGTAATTTAAAGTGTGTATAATAGAATGTGGTAGTTGACCGGAACTAACCAGGAAAATGGTTATTAACATAATAGTGAAAGGGTAACTTTGTCAGGGTGGTAAAGTAAATGAAGGAAACCCATTAATTTGTATAATGTAAGTATAATGTATTTAATGATGATTTTATCAAAATGATTAGTTGGTTTTATATAATTAGTACGATTAGTAACACTAAAAACTAGTTCTACAATCCTAATATGTAATTCAATCCTGAAGCGAAGAATGATGAAAATTACCCTCTAAAGGGGTGAAACGGGGATTCCTAGTTCATATGAAGAACTCCAAATTTACGCAGACAGTGTCCCGGGCGACACATCGACACTTAAACATTTTGAGTTACCATGTGCATTAAATTTCTTAGATGCCTACAACAAATAGGTTTATGTTAAACAATTTCATAAAAACAAAAAGAAATGACATTCCGCCAAGTTACAATTCTTCCTAAACTTTATTTAATAATTTCGAAAATTCCCAGTTTCATTTCATTATACGTAATGAAATTCCCAAAAATGTGATTTTACCCCAATTGTTGTTAACTCCAATTTACCAACTGCGTTTGGACGGAAAAATGGACGTTGTAATTTGGGATGTCAGCCACTATGATGGATGACGACACGCGATGGGAGGCCGGGACAAGGATAAATAATTAATAATGTTCAGGTCTCATACTTTTGGAAGCGATGATACTTTCAAATGTTCTTGATTCCTGATCTTATCAAAACTAGTCATTCTTACTCTTTGTAATCTCTTTCTGATTAAATTCGTTGCGGGTCTCAAGGTTTAACTTTTTCTCGGGACTTGGTTAGTTACGGTGCTCATTGCCATTATCAGTGTGTTCCACTGTTAATCCTGGCTTACAGGAGTTTCAGTGGTGGGAGTGTGAGTGGGATTAATCCAAGAACTCATCAAAACGGTCATCATCGTTATCAGCCCGTATAGTGTCCGCAGCTGAACATGGGCCTCCTCCCAATAGAGGACTTTTCCAAAATCCAAAGATAAGGTAATACCTATGTTCATATTCTGTTACTTCACTTACATAGTTCGGGTTTGCGAGGGAATCCCTAAGAATACAAAGTTCTACCATTCTCCGGTAAAAAAAAAAGTTGAAATATGAAGACTTGTTGCTTTTTTTATTTTAGAAATTATTTTTAGACGTTATAATCACCCGATTGTATGTCATGTTTCGTACGCAAACTACCTATCATTTATTTAAACAAGAGGTTCGTGAGTTTGTGATCTCTGGATCTACTGAACCGATTTTGAAAATTCTTTTACTTATAGAACGCCACGTAATTTGTGAGTGTAATAGGCTATATTTTAAAGTAAAGTTTCCACGGGCACGGGATCTACGCCAGTGAAACCGCGCGGGAGCTGGTTATATCTTTATATATATAATTATTCTGTGAGTGTGTATGTCACTGAACTTCTCTCAAACGACTGGACCGATTTTGATGAAATTTTTTGTGTGTATTCAAGGGGATCTGGGAATGGTTTAGATTCACAATTTTGTCCGCTGGACAATGTTTTTTTAATTAATTTTTAATTTATTAGTAGTTGCCTGAAAACCCCTTAAAACCGCCTTTTTCTTTTTCCCATACAAACGTTTTCTAACTAAAATGTAGAGTCAATTTGAGGTTTATTTTTTTGCTAAGATTTTTTAGGGTAGGGTAGGGTAGGGGTAGGTGTAGGGTAGGTGTAGGGTTGGGGTAGGGTAGAGGTAGGGTATGGGTAGTGTAGGGTAGGGGTAGTGTAGGGGTAGGAGTACCGCATAAACGAAGTCTCTACGGCCCAGTTTATTTTATACAAATGTTTAGGTCTTTTATGTATCGATTGAGGCAGTACGAAGTCTGCCGGGTCAGCTAGTATTATTATATAATTACTTGAACGTTAAAATGCAATTGGTAAATGAATGTTGTAATTAACATAATTATATTATCATTGTATTTGACTTAAAGTAACAACAATGAACGGTTTTATTTTTAATTAAATGGCATGAATATAATATTGTTAAAAAAAACACTTGTCGATTTAAAACAAACATTGAAATCCAGTTGCTATATAATAATGGTGATCACGCAAAATGTGTACTTATACTTACACATTTCGCTTGATCGCCTGTTAAAAATTTTGTCCCTTCTAATCTATATGATAAATTTCCAATCCATTTTTAACGCTCTTGGTCCCTCTCCTAATATTTTGAAAATAATTTCAAAGCTTAAAATAGAGTCTAAATTCAATCCCTGGATAATAGAAAAATGAGAATTGATTTTTCTGCCGCTTTAAAGAAAATTACTTTCAAATCTATTAAAATCCTTTTCATTTAAACGCATGATGCGATGGGTGAACGGTTTTATTTTCTTTTATACTTTAGGGGATCGTAGTAAAGAGAGATCATATTTACTATTGGTACGGCTACAATGTAACGTCATGTGATAAAAAACAATAGCAATAAAAATGTCAAAATGACACAATTTTCGTTCTTCCTTTACAAAAACCACTTAAATGAATATAACAATGTCTGTCAAACCAAGAATTATTATTAATCTTGACAATTCTGTACAAGAAAATATAATAACACCAGCTACTTAGTTAATAACATATTTTGTTTTCTCCAAGTTACTTATCTAACTAAACAAAATTTTGGCAAAAATAAAAATAAACTGCAAATACCTAGTTCACGCACCTCCACTCTAAATAACACCGTCCATAAAATGTAATACCGCCGTACCTGGTAAAACCATAAATGAAGGGCAATTTGTACAAAGAAAGCGGAGTCCAAGAAAATTGCACTGCAATTGTAATGCATTGAAACTATGGCATTTGTGCCCAAAGCGAACAAGAATGGTCTCCCCCGTGTTACCCTGTGGCACCCCTGTCAGTTGCCAATTTTCTCACTTTGTTTGTATAGTAGGGCTGTGACGCGTGATTACAATTTGATTCCATTCTTTTTCTTAGGGATCTATGATGTTGGTAATTTTAAAATCGAATGACAGATCGTGGCAGATTTTTTTTAAGAATTGGTGATTAGAAAGCAATTGTATGCCAATTTTTCGGTACACAAAGGTACGGTATCCAGAATAATTTAGACTTTATTTAATTATGAGGCTTCTATGAGCCTATTGTTTTATTTGACACACTACATTTTCTAGTTGTTTAATGTTAGTTTTGGAACATACTTGACATTAGTCAGGTAAGCTTCTGGCGGACTAGCAACCATTTTCACAGGAATAGTAATAATAATAATAATCTTTTATTGACATAATGCGTTTAACAAAATAAATTATGAAGCCTCTGACTCCCAAACTAGGTTTATGCCTGTATATCAGGAGTCAGCGCCTTCTCCCAGTATTATTATACTCTTATGTCATCTGACGAATACAGCACAGGTAGAGCGAGAAAAAAAAACTATTAAAATATGTGCAAGCGATATATGCTAAAGAACGTGTAGGTACGTGTGTGTGTGAATTTTGTGGCATGAATGATGTGAAGTGAGTATTAGAAGAATGCAAAACGAATAATACATCTACTTAAGAACATTTTCGGTATCGGTGTATCCTCATAGCTCAGTGTGACAAAAGCCAATTTTTACCACTACCTTAGATTGACATTCATAAAACGGGAGTGGGTAAAAATTTATGATTTTATTTGGTTTGTTGTAAAGTTGGACAGAAAGAAAACACCAAACGGCGTCTTGCTGATGCAGTACGGGTCTTTATGGGATCGATGACGTTTATAATCGTACGTTTGTTACCTCATTTGTTTCGATCGTAACGGGTAGTAAGACGTACTTTCATCATTGATCGATAAATAAAAATCTGTCTAACAGTAAAAATTTGACATAACTCATAGAGAATTTTAGTAGGAAATCTGTATGGCTTAAAGGACATTGTTTTGAGCAGGGATCGTTGAGTTCTCTTCAGGTGTATAATGTGTGTTTTGCATGCGCCTCCCACACAGGAATGCAATAACCAATCACTGATTGAGCTTGGGCATAATAAACAGTTCGAAGAAGTTCTAAATAAGCCTCGTTTCTTAGATTTTTTAACACCGAAGCAAATTTTCTGACACGTGGTTCATAGATGGTCAAACATAAAATCACACTATATATAGTAGAAATTATGAGTGATTAAATATATATATATATATTTTGAATATAAGAGTTTTGTATACAACGTAATAAGAAACTGAAACTAAACCGATGACATCATTCATACGTACGACACAACCCTGCGTCAAATGGTGACAAAAATATCAATAAAATAAATGGGATTGTCTGGACATCGCGCTTCCTGACACCGCAGTTTCCTTAACGTGTCAGATAGTTGATATAGCGGAGTGCTTGTTATAACAATGGCTATTGTATAGGAGCATGTACAAGTTTTCTATATCTAAGTAGATAAGAAAATATAAATGTGAATTAAAATTAATTTAAACATAAAATATCTGTATTTGTTTGTTATATAAATTCTTCAGTTTAAGAAAAACTACTAAAATCACGGTTATCAAATAAATTTAACAATATTATGTTTTAGTTTTTTAGAGGAATGGGCATTGGTGTTCCTCCACGCAAAGAGTCTGATTATTTGTGATGAGAACTTGTAGTTTGTTTTTTTTATTTTTATTAAATATAGGCTTACGTTTGACCATAATCTCGCTTGATGGAAGGCGAAGATAAGGCCTATGATGATTCCCGCGTGCCTAGAAAGTGTATATTGCTTCAAGCGGTGTGCGAAATTCTTTTGCGAGGATTTGTGTCGTCTACTGTCGTTTGTCTTCTATTACTAGAGGCTAATTTTACTTTCCTAATATAGGAAATTCCAAATTTTCCACAAAAAAAGTCATTTTTTCATCGTTTGACAAAACGATGAAACAATTCGGAAAGAATGACCATTTGAAATGCAAAAATAAGTAAAAGTGCCAGTTTTTTCGATTCAACTATCATATTTGAATATTAATTTTCAAATGTGATAGTTGAATCGAAAAAACTTCACTCTATTCACAAATAAGCGAAGTCCTAAATTAGTTCTTCAGTTTTGGATCAGGTGCATTATAGTAAAGTTTGAACGGCTGTAACATAGTTGTCACTCAATAACACTGCAAATAAATTGCAACTTAATAGTGTTGGTTCCACCGTCAATTTAGCCGGTAGTTTATCCTTGGGGAGTAGGGTTTATGTTGTGCGCGATAAGCGGTAAAGGGGACTTAAAGGTTGAAGACCTTTAATAGTATTGCACTCTGATGACACGTTATACAAGATTGACACTTTCAAAATAAAAATATAGTACCTATCTCAATTTTTTTTAAAGATTGCTTGTTTGGCATCTTCTTGTCTAATTCATCTGAAAAAAAATTAGAATTATTTTGGCTCCTTTACTACCGCATCAAATTCTAACCTATGTGCTAAAGTAAGAACTTATTTTCGTCTGCCATATGCTTTTAAGACCCAATTAACACTTTATAGTTCCCCAGCTATGAAAAATCCAAAGTGCACTATAACCGCTGTCATTTTTACACTTAATAAACTTCAGGGTGTCGTCTAGGGGATGGCTAGGGGGTGGGTGTTTATAAAGGCTTCAATTAATTATAGCACAGGTGAAGCCAGTAAGCAGTAGGGATTTTGGTGAACAACGTGTAGGGAAGCGGCTATCGACATATTGTATTACGGTTCAGTACTATATATTTTTTGTTAAAAGCTTTATGTGACCAGCTTTTACAATTTAGAGCCCAGAAGCATAAGGTTGGATGGAGCATACGTTTGAAATATTCGTCGTATGTGCCTTTATCTCCTAGACTAGGAGGTCGTGGGTTCGATCCCCACACCGGACAATAAATCTTTGTGTAAATGCTAAGATTTCTCTCCGGGTCTGGTTGGTTGAGGGACTACCCTCAGTGCCTCGGAAAGCACGTTAAGCCGTTGGTCCCGATTGTTATAACATCATCTATAACAAGCGTTTATCAGAGAATGGGCAGCAGCGTTTCCCTATTTGTTACAACATAATACTGCGGTCACCAATCCGCCTGCCAAACGTGGTGACTACGGCAAAACCCTCCCTCGGGAGGAGGCCCATGTTCAACAGTGGACGTTAAACGGGCCGATGATGATGATGATAATGTGCCTTTATCGTAAACTGGCACTTAAGATCAAATGCTTCTGAAGATCCATCCTTATGCTTCTGAGGTCTAGAATTGTAATTTCTGAACTTACAATTCTAGATTTTACTCATTTAAATTATTTTCTTAACTCATTAACATCCAAAATTAAAAGACCAGTGTTAAGTTTTTTTCATTAGGTTCTTTTTTTTTAAGTCAGAGTACTAATATTTATGAAGTACATTGACAACTTATGTCTCTACTTGGCGGTATATGATATTACACGCTCGCTAATGTGCGCTCAGCCTAAGTCATAATTAAATATTTTGGAACAATATTCTTTATATTTGACTGGAAAAATGACATATAGCTTTCCCATACCTACTAAGTAGAAGTTCCACATCTGTTATTCAAGTTGAGTGTAACCCAAGTCTCTATAGGCAATCACTCCTACCTTATTACCGGTTAAGTCTTTTCATTGGAACCCCAACTAATTTTGTTTGTATTTTATGCATTTAAATCGAAAGCTGTATTCAATTTCCGATGCCACGGAGAGAAGGATCATTTTATTTTTGCCGGCTTCATGATCCGCTTAGGATTTGAATTTGATTTATTACGATAGAATTTAAAAAAGAAGGTTTTCGAATTTGTTTACGAGTTTATAATATACGATTTAAAATAAGGGTTTTGGAGGCACCTGATTAAGAGCGGCTTTGGTGTTTGAAAAAGGATATTATGTTCTGGTGGATGAGTGTGGTGTGCTTTGTGTCCGTCAATAGACTTGCCAAATTTACATACATTTAATAAAACACTTGTAAGATAGTGATTCTCAATTTCATTTTATTATAAATTAACTGTTTTTATCCTATATAAAAAGAAATCATCGTTGTTTGTTCCTTTAGCGCTAATATCAGAAAGTACTACATTTGGAATTATATAAAATTTCTATCAGTTTTAGATAGCCAATTTATTGCTTAACGCTATAGGATATATTTTATCACTAAAGCCCCACGTAAACGGGACCTATGCGGGTAAAACGCGCGTGCAAAGCTAGTATAAAAAGACCCTTAATTGAATTTGTATTGTTTTTTTTTTTATTACCTAAACTATATATTGTGTCTACCGCTAATGCACTTGTCAATTATATACCGGTCACCAATAATGAAAAGTATAATTATTAACAATACTAAAGCTAAAGCTCGGAAGCATAAGGTCGAATGTGACAGTATACGTCAGAAACATTCGTCATATGTGCCTTTATTGTAAAATGACATATTTATGAGTGAAATGAAGTATAATAGCACATCAGTCATTATGCTTCTGAGGTCGAGATGTATTACAATCACTTACACAACACGTATGTAATAATCGTTACAGTGATAAGTTTAGAATTCTAACAATATATAAACTGAGTGAATCCTCAAATTGTCACAGTTCATCGATTTGAAGGAAACCGACAAGGTGAGGCAATATTTCAATTTATATTTACCAACTTTCGTATTTATTTATGTATGCCAAAAACAATCCGTAAGTTGTCAACAGTATGAACAATGGATAAACGCAATTTTTTTATTGGATCTCCTTGATTAAAGGAAATTAACCGTTTATGTTTGGGAAAGCACGTCATGCCTAGTCTTGATTGTTATAACATCATATAAAGCAATAGTACTCCTGTGTAACACCAAATCGTCTGCCAAGCGTGGTGACTACGGTAAAACCCTCTTTGACGAAGATCCCTGTATAGCAGTAGATAATGCTGTTAAACGGGTTGATGATGATGTCATAAAAGAATGAATTATAAGTATTTGCTATAATTGAGACGATACTATTTTTATTAAATAGTGAAGATTACTTCTAAAGACTATCTTTGTGCTTGTTACAATAATTACTTGAACAAATTTACGTGAATAAAATTAAATTAAGAAAAAGCTAAAGGCACTTGAAGTCGTTGAGTCTAAGTGCGGGTTCTAATTATGATTGTTCCACTTAACCCCTGTTTTCCCACTTGAGAAATATTTAATTTTCGCTTCAGACCATTCTTAATCATTACTTAGCGAGTGAATTAAAAGGATTTTCATGATAATTTCTTGAAATGAAAATATATTTAAGAGAACATTTTATATAATCTTGTTGGTATAGAAGATAAAGACTCTTTCCACTAATGGATTATTCTAAGATCATACAGAACGAGATGAAAAAGTAATATGTTTTTCTATTTAAGAATTTTCATAAAACGTAAGTTACTTTGTACGGCAGGGTGAAAGACCTCTGTTTCCTAAAATATGTTTTATGTTTATTGCCTCAAAACAGACTAACAGTGGTATATAAGAACAATATTTGGTTTTGGATTAAAGTATTCATTTGAGTAGGTAAGTGTCTCACTGTCGTGGTCTCTTTTGCTATGGCAATAGAAATCATCATAATGACACTTGACATTTCCAAGTAAACTGCTGTCTCAAGTGTTGTTCTTGCATACGGGACTTAGTAATTTGTAATAAATGATTTTACCACATTAATTTATCTGGGAGCGCGGCAGTGCCCCACCAAGTCAACCACGGTCTGTACCAGCTACCATATTTTTCCCTGAGCCTGTCAGCCCACTTTCTACCTCTTATATTTTATTTTTTATTCCTGACCCGGCAAATGACTCCGATCCACGTGATGTTAAATAGCATAGGGATCGAAATACAAGGACAGCTAGTCCCAGAACAGAAAATATATACAGCACTAGCCACTCTTATCATGCCAGTCCTCTCCCCTTCGCCCCCATGATCTCTGACGAAATCAAAATTAATTAATCATTTATGTTATTTGGCTGTGGTATTCTGTTAGGTACTTCCCCAGTGTAGCAGTTAATTGAGCTCATTAACGCTATGCTCTTTCTCTTAATTGATCATTTTTTTTCATACTTTTAAGGGTTGGTGTGTAATATTTAATTAGCCATATTGGTCTAATTCGTATTTACAGATGAAACTTATAATTCTTGCTATTTGCGTCGCTGCCGCCTACGGTGAGGCTCAATGGGACCCCAGCGGCGCCTACAGGCTCATCGATGACGCTGAACCTGCCCCAAAACTGAGCATCGTAGCACCTGAGCTGCAAAGCAATGATGGGAAAATAGCCGTGTCTGTTCCTGGTGCCCTCGGCAAGGCTCACTGGGACCCTAGCGGTGCCTACAGAATCATTCAAGATTCCGAACCCGTCCAGCAGCTGAGTTTACAGCACTTGAGCATCGCAGCACCTGAACTGCAAGGAATTGAGGGGTACAGAGCCGTGACTGGGCCTGCCACCTACCCCTACCCTACTTATCCATTTTACCCCACTTACCCAAGCTATCCCTTCGGGAAACCAATTGTACCTCTTGCTGCGTCTCGTGTATATAACCCCTTCTTCTATAATTACAAGCTGATGAAATCAGGGGACATGAAGCAGTAAAGAGGGAGATATTATTATAATGTCCAAATTAAATAAAGTAATATGCATGGATTTTGTTTTTAACTTACTTGAAACCAATTGATGGCCTATGGAATTAACATAATGAAGGTAATATATATACGCCTTCGTAAATACCTAATAGCATAATATTTTAAACACCTACTCCTATTTATTTTATTTTGAATAAGAATTACCTAGTTATATAAATTAGTAGATTAGGCCTCTATTCAATGGAGATTACGAGTTTAATACATAATGGAGTCATACATATCTTCGTTACGTTAGTTGAAAGACTATGCCGTTTGTCTCAGAAAACATGTAGGTAGGTAGGTATTTATAAAAAAGGAAGTCGCGATTCTCTTCGTAATCTATTTAAAGAAATAAATATACCTACTGTACCTTCTGAATATATATACCAAAATATAGTTTACGCCCGTAAAAATATGAATAAATTCATCAAGAAGAAGGACGTTCATAATTTTAATACTAGAAACAAAGATAAGCTCATTACACCTTTTTACAGAGTATCTAAGACAAGTAAATCATTTCTTGGAAATTGTATAAGATTCTATAATAAACTTCCTTTAAATGTGACAGCTTTGCCGGACCATAAATTCAAAAAATATGTAAAAAAGGTCCTTATGACTCGAGGTTATTACAATATCAAAGAGTACATGGATGATGGAGATGTTTGGCGGATGAGTCCATCGGTTACATTGCGGCAGACTGGCACCTTTTAGCTATCACACCGAATTTGCAACTAAATTAAAAGTCTATGCTATGTAATTTATAAATTTGTAAATGTTAATCTATATGTAAGACAACTGATCAGACTGCAGGTATGTACCAAAAGTAAAAAAAAAATATGTAAATCTGGAGGAGTGCTCCCTATACTCGATACTTACTTGAAACTTTCATTGTTTCCGTAGCAATTTCGTGCTGCGAGTACCTACATATCGATGTATGGGGATCACTAACCTAGATACTAAAAATGTCTTTAAAATATGTACAAATGATTAATCAAAGACTTTAAAAGATGACAAAAAGAATGATCTCGGAGTTTCTTATAGTCTTTCTTCTCCGGGTGTCACAACGTAGGTAGATAGAGAAAGACTCGTAGGAAGCTAGGATAGGGTCCGGTCGTCCTTGCAAGGCGAGGCTCGCGACGCGTTCTATGCTTCTGACCTAATCCCAGCCCGCGCTGGTTGATTCTAATTATATTTATAATACGCGACTTTCACATGTCACATTGGTAGATTTAAATTCTATTTAATAACATTACTGTTGAAATGTATAAGTACTAATTAATTAGTCAAGATTTTTTTTTTTTTTGTCTTTGTATATTTTTATCATTGTATTTGACTTATAATAAGTACGATCGATTCGTCTACATTATCAATAAACGTTTTCATTTCATTTCATTTTCATTTCATTTCATTTCATTTCATGGTTAAACACTGTGTTAAGTGGACTGTATTTAATTAATAAGTTGTACGAAGTACCGACATGCGAGATTTTAAATTTGAAGCTGGATTCAACAAGACTTACTTGGTTTTGCTTGCAGTGATGTTTGTATCGGTTCACGTGATAGTTTCAGGCTTCAGGACCTAATGGCTCGTCCAGACTTACCTTCAAACCCTTTCAACCTTACCGCACAACACGTTCAACCGATAAACTGCTGCCCGAAGAGACTTGCTCGAAACCAGCTTCAATGCGATAGACGACACTGATTTTATAGTTCTAATGCACTAAAATGTGGATAACCACCGAAAACAAGATTTAGTGACTTATGAACTGCGAAACGATATGAAAATTTAGCACGAGATGTACAACGAACGTTACGACAAGTACGATACGAAAAAGAAACTTTTTTTATATGTTAATGTTGCCAGATTAAATTTAAATTTTACTACTATTCTTAACATTCCGCCCACCAAATACA